>OU898277.1:115065432-115457932 GCA_918026665.1 Diabrotica balteata | reverse complement strand
ATGCCATCCTTATCGAGATGCGATGAGTTGCCATCAGTTAGATCAAGAACAGTAGGTAGTTACATAATGCCTCCAATACATTCAGAGGAAAGCGACGTAGACCTCAGTGATGACGATCCCACTTACAAACAAGAACATTTTCGTCGACGTCCACGGATCACAGCAACTCTAACTTCGATTGATACAAACAATGTAACTATGACAAATGATAACATTCAAAGACAATCAAGAAAACGTAAAGCAGATTCAACCAAATGGATACAAAACACGCAAAAAATGAAACGAAACTTGGGTCAAAGCTATGTAGCTATACATTCGAAGAAATTGGTTCCTGCACGTAATATGAAATCACCTTGTGGCCAAAAATGTAGATTAAAATGCAGTGAGCGAATCGATGATTCCAAAAGGTTGAAATTATTTAGTGCATTTTGGGCATTAGGGGATAGACAATTACAAAGAATGTATGTTTTGTCTAATAGCGCACAGATTACACCTAGGTACAAGTATACCAATGCCGAAAAACCACGAAATCCAAACCATGCATTTTATTTTTCCGTAGACAACGAAAGAGTTAGGGTATGCAAAAGCTTTTTTATTAATACTATTGATATTTCTCATAAGATGATTCGAAATATACATGAACATAGTAGAAAAACTGGGGGCTTCATAAAGGATGACCCACGCGGCAAACACAATAGTCATAAAAGTGTAAGTGATGAGCTTATAAATGACATCACCAACTTCATCAACTCTATACCCCGCATTGAGTCACATTATCTAAGAGCACCTACCCCTAGAGAGTACATCAGTAGTGGTAAAAGTATTGCAGAGCTCTTTAGAGATTTTGAAGTACTGCAAGAGGAAAGGTCTCGCCCGGCTGGACTATATCACACGTTTTATAAAAGTTTTAACACAAAATTTATCCTTGGCTTTTATCAACCCAAAAAAGATCAATGCGATCTTTGCCTGCAGTTCCAAAATTCTACTGAACCACTAAAACAGAATCTTAGGGATCAATATCATACGCATTTGGAAAAAAAGAAGTTATTTAGGGAGGAAAAAAAGAATGACATAAAGAACATTGATGAGTGCAATATTTGTGTATATTACGATGTACAAGCCATTATGCAAAGTCCTAACGGTGAAACATCAGCATTCTATTACAAATCTAAATTAAATAGTTACAATTTCACTATAACGGAATTTAAAAAAACTCACGAAAACGATGCGTCAACAATGGACATCTCTAAAGGCTATGAAAATGTCCATTGTTATTTTTGGGACGAGACTCAAGCGAAAAGAGACGCTACAGAGATAGGGAGCTGTGTTTTCCATTATTTACAGATGATGTCTGATAAAGCTGGTGACAGGGAAGTAAATATAACATTTTTTCTGATAACTGTTGTGGGTAAAACAAAAATAAATATCTCACATGCTTATATTATACGCTGTTGCCAATCTAAAAATTTGTCGTCGATAACTCACAAATATCTCATAAAAGAGCACACTCAGAACGAAGCTGATAACGTGCATAGTTTGATACAAAAGCAGATAGCTAGAGATAGGAAAACTGGCCCAATATACTCTCTTGTTCAATACATCTCAGCAATCAAAAGAGCAAGGAAAACTGGTGCTTCAGTTATAGTTCACAGTTTAACTTACAATGTTTTTTACGATCTTCAGAAATTACAAGAAAATTGGGGCTATAATTTTAATACAGATGAACAGAAAAATAATCTTGTATGGAATAGTATTAAAGTACTGAAATTTACCAAAGGAGACCCATTTTCGTTTTATTACAAGTGCTCATATAAGGATGAGTTTAAAAAAGTTAATGTTCGTGATAAGAGGAAGAGAATGCCAAATATTAAAGAAATAACTATGCAGAAAGCTTACCTCCAGGCACTTCCACTTAGTTGTGCTAAAAAGAATGATCTTAAGGATCTGATTAATAAACAATTGATAGATCCATACTATGCGTCTTATTATAACAACATGTTGTCTTAATATTACTAATCTTCACTAAGTTTTATTTGGAATTAAAACGTTTAACTCATAAATGTGAGAATATTAAAGCTATCTTATTATGTTTAACTCTTGTTTTGAATTTTTTTTAGATTATTGTTATATTTTGCACTGATTAATAAAGTATTACTATTATTTTACCTGATAATTTATTTATAAAACAGAAACAATAAATTCAAACATCGGTTGGGATTGGTGATATAGAGTACCATTTACGATTAAAAATTAAACAGTGGCAGGGACACTAATAATATAAGGGATCAAACTTAAATAGTTCCTTATTTCTGTTATGGTTTTTTATACTATACGGGACTAACTCGAAAGTAGTTTTTTCCATTCCTTGTAATTAATAGAATTTATTTATATTATTATTTTTTCCTCATTGCAATTTTTAGTGCAGTTATCAAATAACAAATCTGCCAAATTTCATATTTATAACTTAAATAATAAGGATGTTATTTGAAAAAATAGCTGTAATGTCGGATACCAGAATCTTTAAACGCGATTTCCCACAAATCTACTTTTTTGAATTGTGCCTCTATATTACTGAGGGTGCGATATGTATTCAGATTAACCCCAACCATTCTCATGGCCGCGTAAAATTTGTGTCGCTTTCACTGACTTTTATGATCGAAACAAGAAAATCAGGAATTTATTTATTTGAAGGGACGACGCCTGATGTGAGATGATACGTGCCAATAAATAAAATAAGACACAAATCGTATTCAAGGTAGAGGGAAATATTGTGGCGTGTGATTCAAATATTATATTTTAGGTAAAATGATTGAAAGGCTGACTGACAGGCTCGGATTTAATGTAATATACTTTTAGGTATGTAATAAATTTTATTTGGTATACAGGATTGTGAAAAATCTGACAAAAAGGTCTATATTTAAAACGACTAAACTTATAATTAAGAAATTATTGGACACGTAATGACAGTGTGTTCTGCACACTGTTCCTGTAGAGGATCCTTCAAGTTTGTCTAAGGTCAGTATCTCTTGTAGTACCACAATCTTGTATTTTTACACAGTAACGTAGATTGTTTAATATTACAGAAAAGCTAGTTTATTTCACTTTTTAAAAATGCTAGTTACGTGGTATAGTATTTACACATAACCACTAACGGGCTGTTTTTGTAACTTGAGGTTTAATATAACGTGATGGTCACGGCACTACAAAGAGTAGGATTTAATGAAAAGGACATTCGGATCATCATGAATTTATATTGGAACCAGCGTGCTCAAGTCAAGGTCAAAGACCAGCTGACCGACCAAGTAAAAATCATGCGAGGAGTAGGGCAAGGATGTGTGCTATCGCCGACTCTTTTCAATATATACTCTGAGGAGATTTTTAATGAAGCCCTGACAAACCTAGACATGGGAATCCGAGTGAACGGTGAATACATCAATAATATCCGCTACGCCGATGACACTGTGTTACTAGCAACCAGCCTAAACGATCTGCAGACCTTACTAGACCAAGTGCGAACTGCGAGCGTAACATACGGACTGAACCTCAATATTCAGAAAACTAAATTCATGGTTGTCAGCCGTAAAAATTTAGATCGCGGGGCACTAATGGCAGGTAGCAAAGAGATCCAGAGAGTCGACAGATTCACTTAACTCGGAACTACCCTCAACGTACAATGGGACTACGCTCAAGAGATTAGATCCAGAATTCAAATGTCACGGTCTACAATTATTAAGTTGACATCCTTGCTGTGCTGCAGTGATCTCAGTTTGGGAACCAAGATGCGGATAGTGAGGTGCTACGTTCTTCCAGTGTTACTATACGGAGTTGAAGCCTGGACACTGACGCAAGCCACTGAAAAACGAATCGAAGCCTTCGAGATGTGGATATACAGAAGGATACTAAAAATATCTTATGTGGACCATGTCACCAACGTTGAGGTCCCACAGCGCATGACAAAAGAAAAAGAAGTGCTTAATTTAATTAAACAACGTAAGCTTGAGTACCTCGGCCACGTGATGCGGAACGAAGAAAAATATCGAATTCTTCAACTCGTTATGCAGGGTAAAGTATTTGGCAGAAGAGGACCGGGACGCCGTCGTATCTCGTGGTTGAAAAATCTCCGACAATGGTTTGGGATGACCTCAGCGGAGCTGTTTCGCAGAACAGTCAACAAAACCATGATAGCCTTGATGATCGCCAACATCCGGACCGGATAAGGCAATGAAGAAGAAGAAGAGGTTTAATAGAAGGAACTTTGATGGGAGGTTTTTAGTAAAAACTTGTTAAAATACTAAAGAGAGCGTATCGGAAGCGTTTTTGCCAATAGAGCATAGAGTCTGGTTGGGTTTTTGAAGTAGAGAAATGGAAACTTAAGTCGTCAAGGAGGATCCTATTTATTTGTAGACGTTTTGATTGGTAAAATTTTCAACAACACTTGCTTAAAATATTGCCTTAGTTTTTAGAGATATTTGTAAGTTATTTAAGAATCGGCGTTAGTTTTTAAAATTCCTGAGAAGCCCGGTGAATTTAAATTTCCACCAGATATGTCATTTGTGAATAACTTGTTTTATTTCTGCTCGGTTTATTCAGGGTTTTAAGTTGTTTTTATAAATCTTAAGGAAAGTGGTATGTGTAGAAATTATATTGTGGATGGTATTGAGAAATGCAGTTTACATTAATAAGTTGTCGTTTAAAATAAATGCCCGCCGATTTGAGAGAGTTTATCATCAACTTCAGAAAAGTCGGTAATACCATGTGTCACAATATTATTTTTGCGGGGATTGCGGGGTGGTTGAAGTGAATTAGCCATTAAAACTGTATGATTTAACTTTTCTATAGAAAAACTGATTTAAAAAAATAAAATTAGCTGGTCGTCGTTAATATGCACTAGATCTTAAGTTAAAGGTTAATTGTAAATTCTAAATCCAATAGGTTCTGTGACTTATTAGGTTAAAATGTACTACAAAGCTTTTAAAAAAAATATGAGCGTTTTGGCATTAGACAATGAAGCTATTGGCTTGGTGACCTCTGAAAATTAAAATCTTCAGTAATAATAAGGTTATCAAGAGATGGTAGATCTTAGTATCTTTCATTGGACGATATATACATACCAAATTAAGGCAAACATGATTTTTAATAACAGATAAGTGAATTGCATTTACAGCACATTTATACCAAGAATCTAATGATTGTGTTGGGTGCTGATAAAGACTTCGCACAGGCAAATGTTCCTCAGAGCATGTAGCACATATAGGATAGTTTTAAATGAGTCTCTTAAATATGTCATTGGAGCGGTGATACCAATCGTTTTGTTGTGCAAAGAGCGAGAGGGTGTATGCAAGAAGAATGGATGTAAATATAAATAAAAATGAAAGCAAAGAAAGATGGTAGAGTGGGAGAGGGAATGAGCAAATGATAGGGGAAAGGCAATGTGGACGAAGGAGCTTATTCCTGACTACTTCCTGACGCAGTTTCTGACCGGACATGGTAGTTTTGGCACCTTTATAAATATAATAGGCAAATCTGCTTCGGCACAATGTATTTTTAAACATTTTTAACTGCCGAGATGGGTAAATGAGAGGGGAGATTTCGAGAGACGAATGGGTTTCATGCTGGATGAAAGAAACATTGTAAACATAATGTTGAGAGGAGAGAAAGAACGGAGAGAAGTATACTATTTGATTTCTAGGGTAAAAAAAAATGAGTAGCAGGACAGAGGAAGAAAAAATTGAGCCAGGGATCGGAAATTTGTGGTTAATATTATGTATTAGTTTATGGCCTAATGTCCAAAACATTTTCTGATTTAGGGTAATAGATTAAGGTTTTAGCCGAAACACGGTTAATCCGGACTACCCTATGGTCTTCGGTCCTAGTATCATACTCGGCCGAAAGATGCCAGGGTGTCTTGCTCCGTGACGTTAGATGTCCAAAAAGGATTTATCCCTACGTTGCCTTCCAGAATATGTACCCTACAAATTTCTAAGTTGCAGATTATTGTAGCTGGCCTTTAGACGAAAATTAAAAATAAGAGTTTTCTACGACCAATAGGAGCCGAGTTGGCGTATTTTTTTTTAATCACAGAGGCTTTATTAATAACAATTGAGAAACGAGTCTGACGTCATTTATTACTTAAAAACCTACATTTTCAAGTATTTGTATTTTTCTTAAATTAAAATCATTATTTATTGTTAAAAATGATGAATAAAGTTTACCTTTTTTTCAATGTAGCACCGAAACCGCATGTGGGAAACAAGCACGGCCTAAAATTTACGAGAATGTGCAAAAATTGTAATGGAGAGAGTTGCAAAAATTGTCATACTGCTAAATATGAACTAGATGACGCAGAAAAATAATGTGAGAGTGAGATGAATGTTTTGGATGAATTATTGTTATATAATGAGGAAATTGTACAACCGATTAAAACAAGAATAATAAAAAAAACTAAGCATATTTCTGATTTAATAAATATTGAATCTGATTGTAAAACCATATAAATAAATTACAATTATTTTACTGTTTATATCTTTCTTTTACTAATTTATTCCTTTTATGAAAGTAGTGTGCAATTTAAGATATACGTATATATGATGTTTATTTTAATTTATTAAAACAAATTATTTAATTTCTCATAAATTGTACTAAAAATCTAATTTGACCAAAAGTTTTTAAAATCAATTTTTTTGAGTTTTTGGAAAATTGTTTGAAAAAATCATTTGAACTTTACTTTAACATAATTTTTCACTGATAAAGCACACAACACAGCGGGACAGAGTTAGTATTAAAAAAAAAGATAAATGCTGAAATAATAGTACCTGGTCTATATTTTAGAATATTAAATTTTTTTAGAGATGGGAATGTTCTCAATATTAATTTTGGTAGTAGATTACGTTTAATAGTATTGTAAAAGTAAATGAAAATTGAATATTAAAAAAAAATTGTTTACCGGGGTTAGGGGTGGTTTTTTAAAGGTAAGAGCATTTTAAATAAAATTATTTAGACGCGCTACTCCAGATTAAAAAAAAAATATAGAAATCGGTTTATTTTGTCTCCGGCATATTGCATATTTTTCAGATTAAGTTTTTTCTCGTTAAGCAAAGTCATCCCCACCACTACTTCTGTGCCATCGCTTGAAAAAAGTAAACTTTATTCGTCATTTTTAACAATAAATAATTATTTTAATTTAAGGAGAATACAGAAATAAAAATATAGGCTTTTAAGTAGTGAATGACGCCAGATTCGTTTCTTAATTGTTATATAAAGCCTCTGTGATTTAAAAAAAAATGGCTAACTCGGCTCCTATTCAAAAACTTTTTGTTGAATAATCTGGGGAATTGCTCCTAAGGTTGTTCTTTCTAACCTAGGCCACATTACATAAATTCCTGGATTACAGTGTAAAATCACCTTTTTTTTCCACAGCCAGGGCTAGACTAGAAACGAATTGATGGAGAATAGTAAATTATTTTAAAAATCCGCTATTTTGTGACGTTACCCTTGACAACGCTGTCTTGTGGCGCTAGCTCCGTGCGGCTTTCCTCAGCATTTTACTGTGGAGACAAAAGTAATATAAAGTCAGTGTAAAAGCTTCGCTTTAACAAGCGATATGTTATATCCAAATATTTTTAATTTTTAAATGATTTATTGGGTACCTAACCTCTTTTTAAATCGGTGTAATAATTGAAACTTAGCTTGTACATTATTAAGTATGCTACTTTTTCTTTACTTAGTACTTTTAGCAAATATTATTTAAAATGTAGTAATAAAAGAGTATACCTTGAGTTTGCATAAAACAATTCGTTGCTGTTTACTCTAAAATCCTTCGTTGTTCTTATTTCGTTTTTAATCCAAAATCATACTGCGCTCACATTACTTCATGTGCATATAATATCTTGCTGTAAAATTCAGCTGAATCATTAACTCACAAAACAATTTCAGCGTAAAATATTCATGAAGCTTACAATTTGCATTTTGATAGGGTGTGTTCTCTTTTGGAGATGGAAGCTCTGCCATGTTTCAATTTTCACGTGTGAAAAAGTCGATCCTTTGCCAAGTTTTAAGATGAACATTCGAAATTTTCAGGAATATGAACAAGCGGATAAAGTTCTTAGGGAACCGTATAGACGTCCGGAAAAAATAAATTTTGCTCCGCTGAGTTAACTTTTGGGTAGGTAATTTAAATTTTAATGGACCCTTTATCCCCAAATATGTTGCAGTATTTAAAAAATACGGAAAGGTGAAAATTATTGGATGTGGTTACGCTCAGACATTGTGATAATAACTTTAAGTAAAAAGGTTATCAAAAATATATAATTTAAATAATAATATTAATACATAACTTTGAAATTAAACAATAATAAAAATCTGCGACACTTAAACTCAGTTCTCGGTTACGCATATAAAGACATAGTATATCTAGTACATTTTCGCAAACAAAATTACATAGTTGCAATATTTAACCCTTTCAGTCCCGCTACAAGAAATAATACAGAAAGAATTTTAAACTTTTTTTATTATTTATTTTTGTTTTTTTTTTTTTTAGTTTTTTAACTCACTGAACTTTGCTATAGTCCCCTTGGTTTTTTATTTATTAAATGTCCTTTTACAAGGTCAAAGTTACTTTATGTAGTCACAGTAAAAACCAAAAAAAAAGTTAAAAACAATACTAAATTATCAAAAAAAAAAAGAAATAGACAATTGTATTATTTTTTAAATCAAAATTCGAAAAAATAAAAAAAAAACAAAGATTGAATGCAAACCTGTACATCCACAATAACGAAATCGAACATGTGCACAAATATAAATATTTGGGAACAAGTGTTAATAACAACAATGACATCACAGAAGAAATAAAAACTAGAATTGGAAAGGCTCGAGCTGCTTGTGGTAATATGAAGGAGATTCTGGGAAGTCATAACATTAACTTAAACCTGAAAATGAGATTGGTTAGATGCTACATCTTTTTGATACTGCTGTTCGGAGTAGAAAAAACACGAGCAATACCGATAAACTAGAGGCCTTCGAAATGTGGATATATAGAAGAAATTAAAAAAAAAGGACTGAAAAAATAACAAATAGTGTCATTCTTCGAAGAATGAACAAAGAACGGGAGCTGTTGATCACCATCAAGAGAAGAAAGTTGGAATATCTTGGTCATGTGATGAGAGGGAAAAAGTACCGATTGCTCCAGTTAATTATCCAAGCAAAGATTCAGGGCAAACGAAGCGTGGGGAGATAACGTATATCTTGGCTGCGCAATTTAAGAGACTGGTTCCAGTGCACATCTAACCAATTATTTAAAGCAACAGCTTCAAAGATACGAATAGCAATGATGATTGCCAAACTCCGTAGCGGAGAGGGCACTTGAAGAAGAAGAATTGTATTATTTGTTATAACAAAAAAACAATGGACAATTATATTATTTCTTATGATACATATGAAAGTAGTACCGTTTCTTAAACATATAATGCTGAACTTTACACTTTTGACACATTGTAAAAGATTTTTTGGAACATTTTGGAGTAAACCGTTTCTTGTAAGTTACCTATTCACCTTGGAAGGATTTGATTCACTTCGAATTTTAACAGATTGAAAGCTATATTCATTTCGTTTGAGAAACGTACTGGTTTTGGTGGTTACGTATGTTGTATAAAATAGTATGCAACATTTTGTCGAAAGTTCCAGAGATCAAAAATGTGCAGTTAAGTTATTCCGAGACATTAGTTTAGGTTTTATTCTCTATTCAGAAATTAGCTAGTGCCATGTCAATAGCTGTGTAATCATACGGATAGTACATTTTCTTGAGCAAATGTACGATCTATGTAAACTTGGTAAAAATAAAGCTTATCAACTGCTCTCCTGTTTTAGTTATACAATCTAATAGCCTCAGATTGAAGTACATCTAGATATTGTTTATTCTATTTGTTTTACCTTTAGCAATTGGCCAGTCATCCTATACCAACAAAGTTAGATGTAACAATCGGTTGGTTTATTATTAAACCATTTTGTAATGACCACTTCGTCTTTATTTGCAGCTCTACCGCAAGCTATACAAACACTGAAAAACATTCGGAAAGGCCTATGTTCAACTTTGGACGCAGAAGGAAGGATGATGATGATGATACCACAAGTATCTTTTTCTCCTTTTTTCGTATCTTTGTCGATTTTAAGTGGCGGTTTAGCAAATGAGTTGGCTCTTAGAGACCAAACAGAAAAAATATTTTTTGAATTAAGGAACTAGAAGGGATTCTTTCCTCCCTTATAATTTTTCCTTCGTGGAATGAAGTGGCGTCATGTTATTTGATTGACTATATCTTTCCAGTGCGTGTTTCTCTGCTTCGGAGAATGAATTACCAATCATATGCTTTATTTGGTTCGACCATAGTGCTGGATATCTTCGTCTAGAATAGTCTAGATGTTTTGCTCGCTACATTTCCTTACACTACCAGTTGTTCCATGTTTGCTAATTTTCTAGTTATATGTCCAAAATATCTCAGTTTGTTTTTATTGATAGTTGAAAGAGATTATATGTACGAAAATAATTATCGCAGTACAGTCCATAGTTTTTTTTCTGCGGTTCTCTCAGCTAGCTGCATTACTATTGCAGCTCTTACTATATTCGCAACAAACTTACTATATTCCTCACTTATCTCGGTAGTTGCTCCTTGGTAAATTATAAAGTCATGCACTAACCCGCTTTGTGTATCAAGAAAAAATGTTTCTATTTATGTCACAATTTGTGTCATAAAGTACGTTTGTCCTTCCTGAAAGACGTCGATGTTTACAAAGATATACAAAACTTATAAGAACAATAAGTCTATATTTTAAAAAAAAAAACATAAACTTCTAAGGTTGTACTTACAGTAAAACTAATTATATATAATATTTCAGCTTTTAATTATACTTGTAAGTCAATCACAAATTAGTATGTATTTGTATAAATTGGAACTTTAGACAATTTGCGCGAAACTTACGTAATCAACTTTATGTTATTAACTGTCCTTTAACAGGGAAAACATATTATTTAGAAAGGTTAAATGCCACTATTCAACAATATGATGCCTAACACTTTGGTGTTTTTTAACCATCAAGCTGCGACTAAAAGGATTTAAGATCTTACCTTAAAAAAGTCATAGTTACAACCGCACTAGAGAGGCCTAATTGGCTTGTAACCCTCCCTCAGGGCCAAAAGTTTAAATATTTTATTTTACCAGACAGATGCGGCCAACTTCAGATCTTTTAACTTGCTAGCAAAACCGCTGTTCCGCCCCCTTGCCAGTTACACCTGTTCCCAGACCCACACTTTACATTGGAAAGCGGCATAACTATTTGAATTGCATTTACCAGAGCACTATGATCTTAAATACTATGCGATTTTCTGGCCTAGGCGCAGACCCGCCGCACGGATCTCGAGTTGACAGGACTCATCTGCGCAGCGGACGGGATCCGAAGCACTGGACCGAAAGCGGGATCCGTAAACCTGGACTCTTTAGCCACCAAGGAGTTCGGGTCAACACAAATGAATACCGAGGATTCCATCCTCAGGTGATAAAGTAGGCGCATAAAGCGTATGGCCAACATCCGAGAGGAAGTCTATCCTACTCTATCGGAACCAATGCTTCCGCTAGTCTGTCTTCAGTGAGGGCTACACGATAGCCATATCGTGGGACTTTAACCTGTTCCCACAATAGGTGTGTTGCCGTAAGTACTGCTGCCTGTAATCATTTTAAGAGCAAACAGAACTAACGGCTTGAAAAATGGACCACCAAGCACGGTAGCAGTATTCCATTTGTCGTTACTGAGCTTGTCCGTTGTTAGACGGATGGACATTCCATTGATCGCCTCTTACCACCAGTAGGGACTAGCACCCTAGCGGTATTCTTTTCATTAGTTCGCTCATAGAAAGCTATTAGGATTAGGCCGCACGCTAGACAGCTGAGGACAATTATTCTCAAAAGCCGAAATAATACACTGGCGAACCCAGCAGTTATTTTCTGAAGAATCTGCTCTATACAGAAAAAGAGAGCACCGGTTAATACTGCATGCTAATTATATTTGTCAGGTGTATATGCTGGGCATGGTGCTGATGTTAAAGGTTAAATTCCGACAATATTTTCAAACTAAAAGAAATTTTCCGAGAATATTTTTAGAATTAAAAGTTACATTAGAGCTGGCGTTAGCTTACAAAATAATAAGAAATTGGTAGTGAATATACTAAAAGTTGTAAAATTAATAATATGACCAGAAATATCAGATTACGTGTGTAAAATAACAGATATATTATATAAATAATATGCATATATTCGATTGCGTGGGAATAAAAAAATCTATTCATCATCAAACAAAAGTCACATTCAGAAATGTTTTAATGCTTGATGATGGGCTGCATCTGCTTAAGACAAGCATCCCTGCAAACGTTGAAATTATTGCCAGCGTGGTTTACAACCGAATATTGGAAGATTGTGATTATCCCCTTTATAGAATCAAACTTATTTCTTTTGGGGTTAAGTGAGCTAGCTCGACCGTATTTTAAAATGCTTGCATCTTGCTTACTTCTTTCTGGGACGAAATAAAATACTTTGTTGAACTCCATGACATCACGCATTGTTAAAACGGGCATTGGTATCCAAGTCGATGATGAAGTGGGGTAAAGAGGAAGACCTTTAGCTGAGTAGCTGCATGAACATACAAAAGGAGGAATTAATTAAACTTTAGTTAGTTAAATGGATAGTCTATTCTTTCAAGTTAATAGTTAAAATTGTCATTAGGAATGTCTTAATTTAATGAAAAGATTTAGCAAGTGGTACTGCTGGTCATGTTTTTACAGCCAACTTACAATCTTCTTCATATTTTAAAATCAAGCAATATTATATTACTTAAAAACTATTCCTAACTCGAATTAATATAACTTCCACCCACCTATTGACAATTTCTTACAGCAATCAAATGTTAAGTACACGACTAAGTTATGATTAGACTTACCTTTATCCTTTCTGTATGTTTTTATTGAGTTTTCGGGAAGCTCTTTCTCTTACGCTTCTTCCCTGGATTGACAGATATATTTGACTTCAAGAATCTACTTGGTAAACTAATAATATGCAAAAAAAATAGTTTAAACCATCGATAAACACAAATAGAACGATTATTATTAGACAAGTTAAAAGCAATGCTGGGCATTTGGCCATTGTTGATTTGTCAGTCAGGTGATCACAATACAGCATTCTCATTGTCCGCTTTTGAAACAGACCTTCAACTGTGAAGTTGAAAATAACGTATTTGCGTTCGTGTTGAAAGGAAACGGTGATAGAGTAAATCGAGGAGAGACGGCGCAGGAGGTGAGATGGCGCGGTATGCATAAAACGAGATGTACTGTAACGACAAATGTAGTTAAGAGGCCTAGCGGGAAGGAAAAGCAAACTTTGCATTAAAACCAAAATAAGACTAATAAACAGTATAGTCTTTTCTATACTGACTTGCGCGTCACTTGCATGGGGACACATATGCAACACGACCAAAAAGAAAATACAGGCACATCACAACAAAAACCTAAGAGAAGCAGTAAACGTACCAAGATACGTAGCTGAAAGATTCCTTTTCAGAGAACTACAGCAAATCAAAGTGACTGACACTGTGAAGGAAAAAGCAAGGATAAAGTTCGCAGAATTAGAGAACCACCCCAATCACATTTTACGAGAGACAATGAGGTATGACGCTTTCCACAGATGAAAGCACAAAAGACCGAAACAACAGATATTAGACTAAAGAAAGACCAGAGAGAAAAATGAAAAACCCCCTCGAGGGAAACGTAATCCTACAAAACCCCAGAGCGAGAAGAAATCCCAAAATCATAATACATACACAAGGAAGATAGTTCGTAGCTCAACTCATCCAGGATACCGCATATCGCCTGGCACACAGTGGGCCCAGCTGCTCATACAAGGATACAGTCTGTATTGTGGTATCGTATAATATTTTATATATTTTCTTTATAGTATGAACTATATACTAATTATGATTTTTGTTCACAGGGCCACCTACAAAAAAAATCACAAAAAACACAAAAAACCGGCTTCGACAACAAAAAAATTAAAAAAAAATACTAACAAAAACCGGCTCCGGCCACCAAAAAAAAATTAACAAAACCCCAAATCCCAGGCACGTAGGGCCCAACTCCTTGAGCACCAAGTCGCCGAACTGAGCCGGGACTTAGAGCGGAGACTTGAGGCCCAAGTAAGCAATTTTAGTTCGCGGATAAGCCACCTTAAGATAACAGGAATATAGCGGAGATGCGCTGTCCTGAGTTTTTGCATTCGGTTAGGAAACCATGTTGGGGTTCTATTACCCAGGACCTCCACATGAAGAGCATTTGGCTGATTGTTGTGCCTCTATAGCGCATCAGAGTGCTATAGGGGGGAAAGGGATGGTCTAGAGCATTGAAGCACGGTGGGGTGACTCCTGTTTATACTCGAGTTAACACACCTTGCTCCAATGAATTGTTACACCCGATCGTAATACTTAGGGGTGAACATTTCTCATAGGCTGGGTTAAATTAAGTTGCTTGCTTGCTTGACAAACGTAGTTTATCTTGTTCCGGCGTTGGAAAATTATTACGCGCTAAAAGCGTGTTTAAATGATCAACAAAAGTTTACTATTTCTCCGAAAAACTTGTTTATTGTTTGTGAAGGGTACAACAATTGTTATCAATGATTTTGCATCCAAGATTTGAGGTAATTTTTTCATATTTTTGGTTATATTAAGTATATAAATATGTGAGGAAACCTTAAAATATAATTCTAACCTAAAAATTCCTAGACATGTGTAAATTGAGAGTAGTTATTCGATGCGCCATCTCCCTTCATATAAATAGGATAGATGGCTCACGTATTGAGAGGAGAGAAGGTGCACTTGCAAGGAGAGGATTATTTGATATAATAATAGTTTTTTGTATAAAAATTCAGTAATGTTTTATTGTTTTATTCATAGAAATCTTTTATTTCAGAAATGCCTACAAAATACATAAGAAAGGGTAATTCTTGTCGAGGTCAATGGACTGAGCAACAATTAACAAATGCAGTTAATGCAGTAAATACTAAACACATGAGAATGAATAAAGCTGCACGTGAATATAATATTTCAGCTTCTACATTACGTAGAAGAATATCAAACAATGATTGTAAAAAGCGTACTTTGGGACCATCTTCAACACTGGGATTGGTAGAACGCAAAATTGTAACTCATGTTAAGAAGCTGCAACAACGAGTCTTTGCTCCGACTAGAGAAGATGTACGTTTCATGGCATTCAAGTTAGCTAAACGCATGGGAATCCCACATAAGTTGAACAAGAATACTGAAAAAGCTGGATATCCTTGGATAACATTATTTCTTTCACGAAATCCAGATTTGTCCGTAAAAAAAGCCGAAGGGGTGTCTCTTGCTCGTTCTAATAGAATGTGCCGTAAAGATGTTGAACAATACTTCATACTTTTGGAGTCTATTCTCATTGAACTTAATCTATTAGATAAACCTGGCCATATTTATAACATGGATGAGACTAAACTACAGCCAAATAATAAACCAAGATATGTTTTAGCCATAAAGGTTTCAAAAAACCTAGCAGCCATCACACCTGGTGAGAAAGGCGAAACAATATCATTAATAATGCAGAAAGTACATGTATACCTCCTGCATGTATTTTTAAGGGAAAAAATAAAAAGAAAGAGTTTGAAGACGGAATGCCTCCAGGGTCAGTGGTTTACGTGTCTGAAAAATCTTCTAATATAAACAGCTCTATTTTCTTGGCCTGGCTACGAGATCAATTTACTCCACGAAAACCATAGAGCAATGTTTTACTGATTGTGGATGGTCATTTTTCGCATTGCAGCGATCTTGACATTTTTGAGTATGCGGAACAAAATGGCCTAGCCCTATTTTGCCTACCTAGCCACACGACACAGTTGTTGCAACCTCTTGGTAGAGGCGCTTTTTTATATCATTAAAATTAAATTACCAATTTGCTTGCAATTCTTTTATGAAGAATAACCCATAAAGAAAAATAACTCGGCGTCAACTTGGGAAATTACTGAAATTTGCTTGGGGCTAGTCTGCTACGGTTAGTAACGCATTATACGCTTTGGAATCAACTGGAATTGTACCTTTGGATTCATCTGTAATTCCCGACGATGTTTTTTTTGTCGATTTAGGACAATGTACTGAAGGAAAAAGAAATTAACCCTCACCTTTCAAGGCCTGAATTACAACCTAAAGCTGGTTATAGCACCTGGAGTGATTATCAGCTTGACAAAAGGGAGAAACTAGATTTGTTACAGATTACAGAAACTACAAGCAAAAATCACTCTGAAGTTAATATTATGTCGATTAGAACTGTAACCTCTGAAATTACATCAGGAAAATTGCTTGACGAAATCTCACCTCTACTAAATAAATGTGGAGTAGCTGCGCGGTTAGAAAGAGAAACAAAAAGCTAGCAGATATTCTTACTTCCAAAGAAACCATTGCTAAAAAGAAAGAAAAAAGAAAGAAGAGAAAAAAAAGCAAGCTAAGTCTTCAAAAAAAGTAAAAGTTTTAAAAACAAAAACAAAGAAAATAAAACCAAACAAAACAAAATAAACACAAACAAAATCAAACTAGTTTCAGAATCTTATGATAATGAGTCAATAACAATAAGTCTCAAAGATGATTCAGATATGGATGATGATTCCGATGCTGAATGTTGTGCAGGATAATAAGAAATATATTCACAAACTTCTCATTCTATTAAAAGTTGACCGGGCAATTTCAATGCGGCATCTTATTTCTTTTGTCTGATCAGTATCTTATGTGATCCATGCTCCAAGGTATTTGTACGAGGATATTTGTTCAATTTCTGTATTATCTAGTACTAGCTTAACTTTGATGTTTTGTGCTTTTGTAAATACCATGAACTTGGTTTTCTTCAAATTGATTTTTAGTCCATAATCGTTGCAATATATATTAAGTTGTTCAGCAAGGTGTTGCAATTCTTCTAGTGCTCCTGCCAGAAGGACGGTGTCGTCAGCATATCTTATGTTATTAAGTGGCTCACCGTTTATTATAAGGCCCTCACTGATCTCGGTAAGCGCTAATTCTGAGATGGCTTCACTGTATAAATTGAATAACAAGCGTGATAAA
The DNA here is from genome assembly GCA_918026665.1 of Diabrotica balteata. Classification (NCBI taxonomy): domain Eukaryota; kingdom Metazoa; phylum Arthropoda; class Insecta; order Coleoptera; family Chrysomelidae; genus Diabrotica; species Diabrotica balteata. The sequence goes on along the minus strand of OU898277.1, from coordinate 115,440,772 downwards.
ATACACCCTTGGCGGACCCCACGGCGAATCTGGATATCCTTGGTCAGTTCGTTTTCAACTTTCACTTTTGCTGTTTGATTTCAATAGAGGTTACAGATGATTCTATTGTCTCTAGTGTCTATGTTTTTATTCAATAAAATTTCTTAAAGTCGATTATGCTGCACTCTGTGAAATGCCTTCTCAAAATCAATGAAACAGGCATATACTTCCTGATTAATATCTAAGCATCTCTGCGAAAGACTACTACTACTGCAAACAGTGCATTTCGTGTTCCCAGTCCTTTCCTAAATCCCATTTGTGTATTACTTATGCTTTCATCTAATTTCTTATGTATTCTATTGTGAATTACTTTTTAAACAATTTTAAGACATGACTCATTAAGGCTATGGTGCGATGTTCATTGCACTCCTTTGCATTGGCAAATTGTTTTTATTATTAAAGTTTAATCCTGATATATGCTTAGTGTTACCAATCTTAGATTCTTCAAATTTGCCGCACCTTTACTGGTGAGTGAAATGCCACACTATACCATAAACTGAAGCCGGTCTCCGGTTTTGGTCTCCGGTTTTGGTAAATTGATACACCACCTAAACCATTGAATGGTTTACTTATCGGCACGGATCCAGATTATAACGTATTTTTTAAGTCAATTCGAACATTCAATTCCGCTTTCAAATGGGATGAATGTACTATGGCACACAAACATTCAATTGAGGCGTTAAACAGGACATTGAAAGATATTAACAACAACGACAAACTATTCGGCGGTATTCTGTTGGTGCTTTCAGGTGATTTCAGACAAACACTTCCCTTCATTCCACGTTCAAAATACGCTGATGAGACCAACGCTTGCTTAAAATCATCTCCATTGTGGCGTAATGTTAAAAAAGTACATCTGAATGTAAATATGCATGTTCAAATGCTTCAAGATCCATCCGCTGAAACATTCTTAAATAACTCTTAGATATCGGTGATGAAAAAGTTGCTACAGATAAAACTGGATATGTAAAATTACCGACCGATTTCTGCACAATCGTCAATTCGTAAGATACTCTCATTGAACAAATATTTCCTGATGTACACACACAGTACATAAATCATAAGTGGCTTGCAGAAAGAGCTATTTTAGCAGCAAAAAATGCAGAAGACAACAATTTAAATTTGAAGATAGAATAGTTGTTGCCAGGGAACTTGGTCTCATACAAATCTATTGATACAGTTTGCGATGCCAGCGTAGCTGTCAATTTTCCCACAAAATTTTTGAACTCGCTGGATTTGCCAGGCATGCCACTGCATAATTTACAATTGAAAGCTGGATCTCCAATTATCTTGCTTCGTAATTTAAACCTGCCACGGCTGTGCAACGGTACGCGATTAATCATTCGAAAATTGATAAAAAACGTTATCGAAGCCAGCATTTTAAATGGCCAGTTCAAAGGTGAAAATATATGAATACCACGGATTCCTATCATACCTACAGATATGCCAATTCAATTTAAAAGAATTCAGTTTTCGATTAGATTGGCATTTGCAATAACAGTCAAACCGCTTAAGAGATTTAACAAACTTAAAAACAGTACACTATCACTGTTTTATTATTAAATATTTTATTTTCAAATAGTAGCGAGTATACCTTTATTTAAATGTAAAGAACTGCACGTTTTTCACTGTTGAGATAGTGTACACCGAGGTAATACGATTTTTTAATAAACGTAAACATGAAGCTTTGAAATTCCCCTTCATGTTTAAATACAGGATTTTAACATGCAGTATATGTAAAGTATGTGAGTCTGCATAATAATGTCCATATGACGTATGTATTGTTATCTCCTAGACGATAACTTCCAGTTTTGCATCCTTCCTAAACTTGATATTTTTAAAAGATGGTGTATGTTTTGGATGCTAATTTTATAAAAACAATGTTTTGTCAAATACACTGTATTATCTCTATCATATCAAAGATTATGACTTGTTTTAAAACATAATAATGTTAGTCAAATTTACTATAAGTGGTAGTTAAAAAATACCTTAAATATTCTTAAACAAATATATTAGTTTTCCCCAACTAAAAAATTCACGTTAAACTATTAAAAATTGTTAAAAATAAGTTACAGATGTTTTTTTAAATAAGCAATATTTTATACAGAATGATACCATAATTGTTTGAAGATAGGTATACAGATAGATTAAATGAGTTTGCTTTTGGCCTATTCCATGAAGACCTTTTTAGATCTATTGTAGTCCTCTAATCCTAGATTACATTCTCTAGCCTGATCCTATTTTTAAAAGTCTAATAGCTTTAAAACTAAATCTTCCATGTATCTCTTTGCTGGTGGCTTTTCCTCGTCTAATATAGAGAACCGTACATTTGCCACTCTTTTGCACTGAAACAAAATGTACTCTGCTTTTTCTTTCTCTAAATGACAGAATCTGTATAGATCCTCATCTGCTAATATCACATTGTCTTACCGTTTGCTGAACAACGTTACCAAGAAAGATAGTTATCCTCTGTTTTGGATCGACGACATATTAGATATATTGGCTAGAAGTAACTTGTTTTCTACTTTGAATTTAAAGCCTGGATACTGTCAGGTAGAAATGGACCCAGTAGATAAAGAGATAACATCCTTAACCACAGGATCTGGATTGTGGCAATTGAACGTTATGCTATTTGGACTCTGTAATACTCCTGCGACATTTGAGAGGCTTATGGAAAATGTATTGAGAGGGTTATGGTAGCAGTGGATTACTTCAGATCGAGTGGATCGAGATTTACGCACTCCTAGCCCGAAAGGCCGCCACCATTGCAGATAAGTTGATCCAAGAATATATCAGCCAATTTGGAGTACCTTTATAGATCCATAGTGACCAAGGAAGGAACTTCGAAAGCAATCTATTCCAAGGAATACGTAATACATAGGCATGAAGAAAACAAGAACTACGGCTTATCATCCGCAATCGGATGGTATGGTAGAACGGATGAATAGGACAGTTGGCAAGTATTTGAAATAAATGGTGTGCGATCATCAGCGAGACTGCGACCAATATGTTCTGTTCTTCACAATGGTATACAGATCTGCTGTTAACGAATCAACAGAACAGACACCAACCAGAGTCCTATTCGGACGTGAGATGCGACTATCTTGTGATCTAGAATTTATTTGTCGACCTGGAGAAGATGTAGCAGGTGAAGACTATGTGATCGAACTAAGAAGAAGAATGGACGATGTACACAACGTCGCCGTCCGAATTTAAAGGGGTTCTCGATTAATGGTAATTTATATTTAAAGAGGGAATTTTGTTGAAATCAGTTAGTTCTAGTTTTGAATATCGAGTTAGTTTGAGTCCAAAAATATAATTGTACGCCGAAATAAATACAAACGAATATTGTGAAATAAATTAGTGAATATTATATTAAAGACTTTAATAAATTTGTAAGTGTTATAAATAGAACGTTAGATAATAGATAAAGACAATAAATTAGATTAATAAAAATACTACAATATTTTAACTTATACATAGGTCGATCAGTATCCGAATTTGCTTCTTTATAAGATCTTACATCTTGTACTGTTTATATCAATTTTTTCGAAATTAACATAATATGTTCTATTTAATTACCATCCGTTCTTCCCGATACCATCCGCGGTATCTTGCATTCTCTTTTATCTTAATGTCTTGTACTGACTATATCTGTATTTATTACAGATGATAGGTTACACATTTTTCCTCCATTATCAATTCTGGCTTTAGTTATTGTTTCTTTGCCCGCTAAATTTCAATTAAAATCTTCTTTTCCCACATTTGCATTAAACTCGTTTATTTTTATTAAGATTCCATTTCTGGGGATATTTTTACAGGTTTCTTTTAGGATATCAAAGACTGCTACTTAAGCTTCTTGGGTTGCTTGTTCTGAAGGTGCATAGCAGTTTATTGTCGATGTCTGATATAAGATATATTTTTAATAAGTGCTTTAAATTGTTTTATTTTTATCTTAATTTTCTTTTCACCATAAATGATGTCTGATTTTGCCCTGCTTCTTTCCCGAATAGTACATAGTAAAGTTTTTTTCTCCAATTTTTTCTTGATTCTTCCACAATTACGATTAATGGAATAGAGATGGGTTGGTTATAGACTAAGAAAAGACCACGCTGTTACAGTCTGATTCAGCCAAGCACCTTTTTTTAACTTTTGGCTACAAAACGCTTGAGGCAATACACCATAAGGAGGAAAGAGAAAGAAGAGAGAGAGAGAGAAGCAGAGAAAGAAAAAAAAGAGACTTGTATCCTGTAGTACTATTGTGGTCTAGTCCAAAGGTTTTGAATTTTAAAATATAACGTATTGTTTTCTATTAGATAAAAAAATATAAAAACTATTGTTTCTTATCTAACTACGGCAATCTCGTTAAATATAAACGTTGAGAAAAAAAAATATGATAGGAAAACATTTTGTATTAATCTACATAAATCACCCTCTAGCTGGTTTTAAATCTAAGTTAAAAATAAGGAAAGTAAAAAAGCAAACTTATTTGAGTTCAAATCTTTTGAATCACATTAAATTCATAATATTTTGAAAGTAAAATAAAACATTCTTTCCTTTTCTGGAGTCAATATAGCCATACTTCCTGATACGATCTATTAGCCTTTATCAATGGAATGATCTCTGGGCTATTTCATTTTGAAATATTTCAGCTGGAAATTTTCTATTATTTGGAGTTGATTTATCACCAAAGATTCTTGTGAACTCTTTGTTCTCATACCGAACAATTGAAGCTCCGTGCCTTGTAATTTTATTAGATTTATATAGTAGTAAGCAGTGAAGTCGCCACAGTCGCAAAATACCGAGGATGAATAAGGTGTAGTTATGTATGCAAATGAAATACGAAAATAATTTCATATTTTGCACTTGTCTAAAATTCACTTACTTCGTAAGTGAATAAAACATTTTAAATAAGAGTTTATCGTGTCAAAGAAATAAAAATAAGTGTGTTGTATTTATAAATATAGGTATTTCATGTAAAGTACGTGCATCCTAGTGGCGGGGAATCTAAAACAATACATTGGCTTATAGGGCAGTACATAGTAAGAACATAGTAAGAAACCATATAGATTACATTATTATAAACCAAAGACTCCGTAACACCATAATTGGTGTTTAATTATTGGTGGTGGAAATACTGAATTTCCACCACCAGAGAAACAATCCAGTAACTTCTGCTCGAATACATATACAGGCAGAATAAAAACAAAAATAGCCAAACACATAAAAAAGAAAGGAATAACACCAGCTTTTCGAACAAATAACAACCTAGGCAAATATATTAAAAATAACAAGAGCCAAAATAAAAAACACTTAAATAGTGGCGTGTACAAGCTTCAATGTGGTGACTGCCCAAAAACTTACATCGGTCAAACTGGTAGGAACTTTAATAAACAAAGAGCAGAACATAAAAGGCTTTCAATAATAGAAAAACAGATTCGACATACGCACTTCACCTTCTAGATCATAACCATTCTTTTAATGACAATTTAAAATTCTTCACATTCAAAATAAAGGCCCTAAGCTATCTTTGTTAGAATCTATGGAAATCAACAAATTAAAAAAAAACAGATATAATTCTGAATGATCAACTTGAGACGAACAGTTCTTCCCTCCTCAACCTATTTCATTAGAGACTATAAATTGTAAACGCCAGCCAAAAATAGATCACTTGAGAAAGGCAATCAGCCGAAACAGCTGTAGTGATAAGAGTTAAAATAAATTTTGTGGAAGTTTGAAAACAAAGTTTTCAGTGTTTTATTGTTACATAAAATAAATTTCCATCAAGTAACGGTCGAATCCATCAATATATATATATATATATATATATATATAATATATATATATATATATAATATATATATAATATATATATATATATATAGCGTATATATATTAACAAATACTGTCAATGCTGTTTTGAACATATTAGGTACACCAACTTTTTTAAATATTTTTAACTCTAAATCTGTAAGTGAATTATTGTTTATTCTTACCTAATTTTTATATATCTTTTAACCATATTTTAGTTGTCTCCTGATGAAGCTGACAAAAAATCATACTGACCACATACCCGATACTCAAACACAATAAATTGTTATATATATATATATATATATATATATATATAATATATATATATATATATATAGAGAGAGAGATATATATTATATATATTATATATAATGACAATTTATAGATTGCAGCGACAACCATAAATAGTAATAGCTATTAAATAGATTATTCTGTGGCTTAACTTTTTTCTGTGTCTAAAAAAACCAGAAAATTTTATATTTATTTTATTATATTACTTTAAAAATCAGTTTTAAAGGCATCCTTTGGTAAAAAATGAACTGCAAAAAAAATGACTTTTCTTTTATCTGAGGAACTTTGTCTGGGTCATTCTCGCTTACGATGCGATGTTGGGAAGCTAATTAGAGAAAAGTTTTATTTCCGTTTATCTTGCAAAAAGTTAAGTAATTACTTTTTAAAATCATATTTAAAAAATGATGCTGTTTGAATCTGATAAAAATGAAGGCATACTATAATTCTAAAAAATGTTAAAACAGTTACACATTGAATAAATTAAAACTGAAAAAAGATTTTTAAAATAATATTACTTTTTCTTTAGTTTTCGCAGTGGAATGTAGTAGAGAGTTCTATTTCGCTGAAATATGTACAAAATACGAACTATCTTCATTAAGGTCATTCTACTTAATGATTAAATGAATGCTAAAAATATCGTTAGAATTTATCTGGAAAAATAAGACAAACTACAAGCGTTTTAAAAAAGACACTCTAATTTACTATGTTTCTGGGAACTAGCCATAATTTTAGTTTGGAACATGTTTATTTTAATGTTGCGATTTCATGAAAATCGTTCTTGAAATATTAATTATGCAAACAAATTAACAAATTTTGTTTTTGTTACATGGCAATAAAAAAAATCTTCTAATACTTTAATTTTATCTGACACATTTATATTGTTTTAAAGCTATTTTCTTGTGGCATTTTTAAGTAATTACTATTTTAATGGGAAATTTAATTTAATGGACGTTACAATTTCCACTTCGAATATCGTTCTTAAAATACAAGCAGAATACAGCAGGCTATGGTTGCCAATACTACAAGAAGTCAACAACAAAAATATACCAAGAATACCGGAGGAATAGGAGGTCGAAAAACATCATCCATAAACTTACGCACAACATACAATACACATAAACACAAAATCTATTTTTCTTAATTAACGCAATTAATCACAATTATTACGATTTAGTTTTTTCCACAAACATATAACACAAAATACATCAAAACGGACAGAATGTGATATTCCTAGGGTAAAACACCTTCTTATTCGCGTGTCATATTAGAATTATCCAACGTTGGCGATTAATTGTTTTGCATTTGATATCTCAGTCCATTTACGAATGTTTTTTAACCAAGAAATTTGTTTTCTTCCTACATCTCTATTTTCCTCTATTTTACCTTTAACGATCAGTTGTAATATTTAATATCGATTTCCCCTTACTATATGTCCCAGATAAGACATTTTTCGATGTTTAACAGTCTTTAGCAGTTCCCTATCTTTGTTGACGCTCCTTAGTACTTCTTAATTAGTTTTTCTTACTGTCCAAGTTATCTTCAGGATTCGTCTAGGAATCCGCATTTCCAATGCTTAAATTTTCTTCATGATCGATACTTTTAGCGCCGATCGATACCTGTTAGATAAGACACCACCCTCAGATTGTGTACACAACCAATAACAAAAACCTTGATTATATATTTTCCAGAATTTGTCATCGACTGTCCTGAGACAAAGTGTCTACGAGGACTTGATGATAGTAACTGATTGAAATGAAAATGTCTCAGGTTCAAACAACCTCATGTAAAGTCCTACGTTGCCATGTTATTAAATCCACTGGTACCTATAACATCTTAACATATAAGATCCAATAATGTAAAATAAATTTTAACCAATAACTTTTAACGGATTTTTACCCAAATATTTAGTGGCTCACAACATGTACACCTAGACACTGATGATGGAATATGGATTCTGAAAACGTTTTGTGGTTGTGATATAGCCCGATTGGGTTTTGTAGTATATACCTTTTATAAAGGATTTTAATCAATTTTTAATTGGAGATCTTTAAATTGCTTGTTTCACAAAATTATATGTCTGTTTCCATTCTTATTTCTTTGTTCTCTTCCAAATTGACCAAATATGTTGCTGTTGGGAAATTTAGCTGTTCCACGATAAGTGTTTTATCACGTTACGAGTGCAAGTCTAATGTTTAAGTCCGCCATGTTTAAACAGCGGAAATTCAATTGTTTCATACTGTTTTGATGAACAATGGATGGAAGCGCAGCATTACCTCCACTCATGAATCAATCATTAGAAAGAAGCGTTAACGGTGCTTTACTTTTTTTTAATTACATTGAAGCCCATAACAGTATGCTATTACAATTAATTATTGATAATTAATATATTAAAAAGATGGCTTAAATGTCATGGACGTCTACAAAAAGAAAAACGAAGTGAGCTGATTGAAAGGTTAGGCATCATTACTAGTTTACTATACAAATAATATCTGTAATTTTTTATTCTAAAATTAATAATGTGAATCAATTTTCAGTACTGTAAAAATACATTAATTAACCAAAAATATTCTTATATTGTATAATCGTAAAATAAATTATTTAATATTTTAAGGCTTAAAATATTATTAATATTAAATAATACACTATCTGAAAGTCAACGAAATTATTCATGAGACCTACACAGTACATCATCATCATCTTTGGCTCTACAACCCTGCGTGAGTCTTAGCCTGTTCAAGAATTTGTCTCCATTCCCCATATCTTTCTCCCTGGTTTTCCAATTTCTAACCCCTAGATTACTCAAGTCATCTCTGACTTGAGTTTTGAATCTAGATCTTGGCCTGCCTCTCTTCCTGGTTCCTACTGACTCTTGATAGAGTAACTTTCTTTGGGGTCTCCAGTGTCCATTCCATTGATACAACTCCTAATTTTAGCGCCTGCTCCATATCCCTCTTTCTTGTACTTCTCCATATATGTGTCTAAGTATTCGTCTTTCAAAGCGCCCTAACATTTCTTCGTCGCTTTTTATCATAGTCCATTTCTCTGACGCGTATGTCAGAGTACAAACCACATTAAATAAAAGCCGATAGAAGCTAAGGAAAACAGAGCACACATTTGGTGAACCTGAACTTAACAACATTAACAACGAAGAATAAGTCCAAACCTTATTAGATACTCCCTGCCCAATGATGTTACCGATCAAATGCTTTACCCTTAATAATGTGAAAGAACAAATTTCTAGATGCAATAACTACAAAGCCCCAGGTTTCAACATAACCACCAGGCTAATATTAAAAAAAAATACCGAGACAGAAATTTGTTTTAAAAAGGGATTATTATACTAATTTTGAGAAATGCATCACCCAGATCCGTGGTCGATAAACCCAAAAAATTAGAAAGAGACGCATGGACTGCTTTGCGTCAATTTTTTCTGTCACACCGAAGGAACCAATAATTGTGGCTTAATTTCATATAAACATTTTATTTAAACTAAACATGCCACAACAAAGTAGTTTCAGAACCTTTGGTAAATAAACCATATATTGTAATAAAATGTAGCTTGAGACTGTTTATATAAAGAATTTTTTGCTTGGAAAAATGTCTTTTTCTAGATTTTTCAGAAAACTCGGATATGGAGTCTAGCGAAGACGACGATCAAGAAACCCAAAATAAAAACTCATGGCAAGTAGTCAAAAAACGTAAATTTTTAAAACAAAATAATGATCCCAATTCTCCAAGCTCACCACCACCAAAAATACAAAATCGGTACAGTGCCTTATCTAACGCTGAGAGCTCTGAACAGACTGTAACACAAAAACAACAGAAAATACCAAAACCATCTCCAATATTCGTATATGGCGTCAAAAACTTTAAAGATATGGTCGACAACTTTGCACAAATTGTGGAGGAAAAAACGTACTATACCAGAACTCTACCAAACGAAACTGTTAAAATTACAACATATACAATAGATACATACCGTAAACTGATAAGACATTTACGAGAAGAAGAAATCATTTACCCCACTTACCAAATAAAGGAAGAGCGTACCTATAGAGTGGTAATAAGGCATATCCATCACTCTATACCCACAACAGATTTAATACAGGAACTAGAAAAAGCCGGCCATAAAGTTCGCAATGTAACTAACATTCGACACAGACAAACAAAGGAAGACTTATCTTTGTTTTTCATAGATCTTGAACCCAACAGTAACAACAAAGACATATTCAACCTAGAATTCTTATGTCACACCAAAATAGCAGTTGAGGCACCAAATAAAAAAAACTCAATCATTCAATGCATGCGATGTCAAGCATATGGTCATAGTAAAACATATTGCACTAAACCGCATTACTGCGTCAAATGTGGAGGACAACACAATACAAAAGATTGTAAAAAACCTAGAAGCAATCCAGCTAATTGTGCACTATGCAAATAAGATCACCCTGCTAACTATAAAGGCTGTGTAGTCTACAGGGAACTAGTAGAAAACAGACATATGCAGAAAAGAGGAAACCAACAGCCTCAAAGACCAACACTCAACAGTCCACATGTATATACTGAAACAAGTCAGCTAAATACTCTACAAAACCATCAAAAAACATATGCAAACGTGACAGCAAATCAAACAAATCACGATTCAGAACCTAAAACTAATATAAAACTAATATATACATGTTCTCGCATGCAGATTTTAAATAAACATAATTATAAAAAAAACAATAATTCATTCATCCGATCTAACGACACATGATAAAGAATTTAATATTATACTAGTTTTGTGCGAATAGAGATTAATCTCAAAATCATTACAATAACTTAACGAATGCCATTTGTTATTCTTTTTTGAAAATATGTGACAACCTTTTTTCTTAAAAGGTTAGTGTTTCTTTTGGTTTTGTATTGAACATGTAACTACACCAATGATCCTATGTAATAAGATAAATATTATAATTTTAATATTCGATAGTTCTTATTAGATCGAAATTGTAAAGGCTGTTTTTTTAGAGGTATAGAAATGTAAGTCGGCAACACTTTTTTAAGTAAGTGCCATTTTGACAGCTATCACGTGATTTATTTTAAGTTTGATTTGTCATTTCAGCATAAATAGAGTAATGCATGAATAACTGCTGCCAAATTGTGCAAATTTATGTTAAAAATCATGGTTATGATCGAAATACATATCGCGCACTACGTCCATTTTATGGGCCAGCCTAATCATTCATCATAGTAATTAATTCGATTAACTAATAAAGGTTTTCGTACCACCTTTATTCGTACAGTGCCTACAAAAGAAGTTGTTGCTGGTACTGTAGGGCACTTTATAGAGATTTTTCTAAAAGATCTTAGTTTGTGTGCGAACAAAATCCAACTCATGCAAAAATTAAAGCTAAACGATCACCTAGCAAGACGTAAATTTGGTGAAAAGTCCCAAAACACGATTGCCCTTGATCCGGCTTTTCATATGTAAATTTTATTTAGCGATAAAGCTTACTTTTGGTTAAACGGCTACGTCAACTAACAAAACTGTCGTATTTGGAGTGGAGATTATCCTGAAGTGTTGTTTATAGACCATTAAATCCTCTAAAACTCACTGTTTGGTGTGCTTTCTGGGCTGGTGAAATCATTTGTCCATACTTTTTTAAAAAACGATGCTGGCCAAAACGTTACAGTCAATGGTGACCGCAATGGTTACTGGCTTTTTTATTCCTCAATTCAACAACCATTATGTACAGAAGCTGTAGTTTAAACAAGACGGCTCAATATGTCTCAAAGCTCGTGCCACAATTAGAAAACGTTTAGTACCAACATAGTTTTATATTTTAGACCCGTAAGTTGGCCTCTAAATCGTGTAATTTAACACTGCAAGACTATTTTATGTGGGAAATATGTGAAGTATCTGGTCTACGCCGATAATCTTAAAATGATTGACTACTTGGAAAACAACATTTGCCGCGGTATTACCAATCTATGGCCATCAATGTTGGAAAATGGGACCTACAGATCAAAAGTTGGACCTGCAGATTAGACAAGGTCACAGCCAGCAGTGACAGTCGTATGCCAGAAATGATATTTAAATTATAAAGATAAAAGATTATCTTTCAAATAAAGTCACGTTCAAGTCAATTTAAAAAAATTATCTTTGTTTTATTCCATTTCTAAATTCTATATCTGTAAGAAAAACACCCTTTATTAGTAGTAAACTTATTATTATAGCCTAGTCTAGTATAGTCTTATTATTTAGATGTACCTTTTTACGAATTCTTTATTTATTAGTCTCTTCAAATCTAAAACACCTCTAGAATGTCCCAAATAGACTTTTTGTTGTTCGTGTGTCTATTTTAAACGAATATTAACAGCTAATTTATTGTAAACGTGTATGTTGTTTTCTTAGCAGCTTACACACCAAAATATTAACTCTGTTAAAAGCGTTGTTTTCCTGGTCATTTACAGTTACGAAAACTTTTCTAATTATAGTTAAACACTTACAAATTTCCTACGTGTTTAAAATTAGAAATGAAATTCTAGTACAAGACCTGGGGCGAGCGTAAATTAAATTATATACATTTGGCTCTGTAATAGTTTTACCCTTTAACGATTTCTGAATAACGACTAATTTAAATAATTCAAGTGTATAAAGAAGTTACTGAAATTAGTTTACGAATATTCTAATTTTGGCCCATTGGTGCTATTAGTTTATTTCTGCGAACTGTATGTATAAACTAGCCAAATTGGAATCACTGCTAGTTAGTTGACTTTGGCATACTATTACAAATAATTAGTTTTCTGTGAACTTTTATCAGACAAAAACTGTCAGATTTATATAGGGATATATAGTGATTCACCCGTTGTGGAAAAGCATTAAGACAATTAGTCGATAAATGCGGAGAGATGGACAACGTCGTAAAACAAAAAGATCTCCACAGTAGGACTGATTTTTTTTACGAACTTACGTCGTAGTACATCTAGTACTAAAGATCTGTTGACTAATATGAAAATAAAAAGTTTTTTTTTATTTCGAAAATATATGTCTCGACAGCTAATGGTCATTGACACAGGTACAATTTACATTTATGTTTACATGGTTAATACTTTACATTGAGTACAAATTAGTTACAATACATTTTTTTATAATCCATTTTGTTTTAAATTAAATTGTATAACTTTGTGTTTTTTAAAAAGTTTAATACATTTTCGTAGTTACTGCTGTTTGAAATAAGAATATGTTGTAGGTTGTTACCAAGATTATATTTTCTTTTGGCCGCTAGGTAGTGTTGACAGTCAAGAAGTATATGTGCTACGGCAGTCGTGGTGTTGCAATACTGGCACAAAATCGGATTACTGGAATTCATTAAGTGTCCATGTGTAAGGAGTGTGTGCCCTATTCGTAATCTGTGAATGATATATTTGTCCTTTCTTTTCATTGGTGAGAGCTGGTAGTAGAAAATGTTTGGTTGTAGAACGCTTAACTTAGTATTGCTTCTTTTCCATTTATCATTCCAAAGGTCCAATATTTTATATTGTATTGTTCTTTTTAGATCTTGTTTTGCTGCTTGATCGGCTTTTTCGTTACCTGGATTACCAACGTGTGATGGGACCCACAATATTGTTACTGTAATTCCATTAGTTTAAAGACGATTACATATGCTCTGGATTTCTTGAACTATTAAGTGGATAGAATGTACGTTTCTTATGGACTGTATGGAGGACAGAGAGTCTGTACAGATTGCTATAGTTTTATCATCATTAAGTGGAGTTTTCACCGCGTGTAGTATTCCATATAGTTCAGCAGTATAAATACTGCAATTGCTGGTGAGTCGAAACAAGCTGACGGTGGTTGTAGTCGTAGTAACAGCACAGCCAACACCTTTTTCAGTCTTAGATGCGTCTGAGTAAAGGATCTTATCGAAGTTGCATTGATCTACTATTTCATAGAATCTTTGTTTGATAATGAAAGGTGATATTTCATTTTTATTATATTTGGATAATTCGATATTAAAATTTTATAACTTTACATATCCATGGGGTGGTTTGAGGGACCGTAAAAGGGCTGGTCGACAACAGATTGATATCCAAATAAGGAAATAACATCTATATAGTGAACGGTACCATTCTAGGATTATTAATAACTGTTAATTGTCTATTACATATGAGGTTTCTTGTACAAGTTGTGGGATTTGCCAAAACTCTAGCGAAATAGAGCAGTAGAAGTTGTTGTCGTCTTAGATGAAGCGAAGGTTCGAAATATTCTACATAAATGCTTTCCACCGGACTGGATCGGAATGCTCCTAAACAAAGTCGAAGAAAAGTATTTTGGACGACATTAGGTAAACGTAGGAGTGATTTACTTGATGATATGTAGAAAACACTACCATAGTCAAGTTTGGAGCAAATAAGAGCTCGATATATTTTTAGTAGTGTTTGCTTATTGGCTCCCCAACTATATTGAGCTAGTGATTTAATGAGATTCATTATTTAAAGGCAGCTACCCTTAAGAGTAGCCATATAGATCAAGGTCTGCTTTCTCTTAATGGAGAAGAGATAGAAAGGGTAAATCATTTCAAATACCTTGGCAGCTGGTTAAATGTAAATTGTGACTCTGATGAAGAGATAATATCCAGGATCGAAATATCACGTAAGGCTTTTATGACCTGGAAACCAGTTTTATGCAACAGAAACCTGTCAATGAATATTCGTAAGAAGGTCCTGAAATGTTATGTGTGGTCAATCCTATTGTATGGTTGTGAGACATGGACGTTAAAAACCACAATGCTAAACAAGTTAGAAACATTCGGATTGTGGTGCTATAGACGAATCCTAAAGATATCGTGGATTTCGCACACTTCCAATGAAGATGTTCTTCAAATGGTCAATTCAGAACGTCTGCTCACAAACACCATAAAGAGAAGAAAAACAGAACACTTCGGCCATATAATTAGAGGACCTAAATACGATTTACTTCGCCTTATAATACAAGAAAAAGTGGAAGGAAAGAGATGGATTGGTCGAAAGAAACTTTCGTGGCTGCGTAATATTAGACAATGGTGTGGTTCCACAGTAAAAAAATTATTTCGCGCAGCAACCGTCAGAGAAAGGTTTCAGGAAATTGTAAACATGATGACGGCCAACGTCTAAATACGGACACGGCACCCAAAGAAGAAGAATTGTTGCTGAGATTTTTTATACTAATTTATTCACAGACCAAGAAGTTGGTCTTGTGGATGAGTCGTTGTAGACCCAATTCAAAATGCGCAATAAGTACTATATCATCGGCGTCTCTAGTGCTGTTGATATTTATGTCATTTAACATGACTACATTCTTGGAAATATCCAGAGACTCTTTGGATAAAAATTCAGAATAAAAATTAATTAGCAAATATGACAAAACATATCCCATCACCACATCTAGCTTTCCCCCTAATTTCTATTTCTGCAGTTCTCTAGCAATTATTAAAAAAATTAAAAACATTACACCTTGGAGATATTTAGCCACAAGAGATATGATTTTTTTCAAATAAAAATAAAAGGAAAAATAAAAGGAAAACGCGATCCTGGAAGACGACAAATGAGATGGCTGCTAACATCAAGAAATAGACAGGACCAGAACTTCAAAAACTGCTAAAAAAAGCTCAAAACAGAGATAAAGTTGCAGATAAATCATCACCAATCTAGACTTAAGACGACACCTAAAGAAGATTAAATTTCACATTTTGTAATAAAAACTATGACAAGCAGTTTTTGTTAGTGTTCACTGTACGATTTTCTATAGTTTCGAAAGAAATTAATTTTATAACTCTTCAGTTGGATGTATCCTTAACTTCTTTTTTCGTTAAAATTGGGCATTTCTATTCCATGTCTTTAAATTTAGAGAATAACAATATTTAATAAGATATAGGTAATAAGACATTTAGTTGGTTAAGCTGAAGTACATTTTGAAAAACCAAGAAGTGATGCTGGGTGCATTTCTAAATACATAGGGATCATTCGAAAACAACACTTAAGACGCAACGACCAGATCGATCTACCTAAAAGATATAGAAGAAACAAGCTGTAGATGGCTAAATGATATGCTTAGAACGTGTATGATATATGCAACGTTACTGACTGATGCAATATCAGAATAAACAGCCGGATCTATTCACAGGCAAAATCTTATATACTCTTGTGTGAAATTTGCTTATAGATAAGCCAAAAGGTAGACTCTGCAATTACAGATATCATGTCTTGGTCTTTTTGTATGACTCGGTCATCTTAGCCCACGTCAAATTTAATGGCACAGCCAGCGATAAAATCCAATAGAATCGGACTATAGTTATAGAGACCTCAAATTTAGATTATAACAAAACCTTTAAAAGTCTTAAATCATAAAATTTATCAGAAGGAGAAATTTAAGTAAATTAGGTCCTTTAGGTCTAAATTGCATTAATTAACCTATATCTAATTTATATATGCAATTAATTAATTGCATATCTAAATCTGCTGAGTAAATTACCTTGTTTTAGTATTAGAATCACGGCTTATTTGGTATCAGCAGGCAGAACAAACAATAAACTGGGCAATATCTACGTTAATAGTAGCCAGAAGCTAATAATAATAATTAAAACTATACAGGGTGAGTCATGAGGAACGTTACATACTTCTACCATATGTAGAGTCCCTCAGGGAGCATATGATGTGGCCACTAAAAAATGTCAACTCCCCTTCTTTATTAATTAACAGGGTGATTTGTGTAATTGACCATTTATTTCATTTTACTGTAATGTTTATACGGCTCATTAAATTTTTTTTTGCATGATACAGTACACTACTATCAAGCATTCGACTGGTGTTACCTAAACTAAAAAATTCCAGGACTGGCTTTGGAAAAATTAATTTAGGGATTCGTATTAAATATTACACCCTGCGTATATATATATATATATATATATATATATATATATATATATATATATATATATATATATATATATATATATATTTATATATAACACTGTTGTTGATGGGTTGGAGTCAATAAAAGGGGCTATTTGTTGACTATTTTTTACTCGAGCTTTCAATTGTGATTACAATTTTTATCAAGAGCTTCTAAAAAATACAAAATGTCTTACAAAGTTGAACTAGAAAATGTATTTGTTACATTTTTTCATATATTATATATTTCATATTTCATATATTTCATATATTTCATATATTACATATCCATGTATTTGTTACATTTTTTCGGGCATCTATCAATGGTGAATAAATCTTCTTCTTTTTTGTTACTTAACAAAGAAGAATTTTTTAAACAAAATTTTATTTTTGACAATATGTCAAAAATAAAAATTTTTAAGTTAGTATTTATGTCATTTTAGGCTGGTTGTAGCTATTCTATTTTTGTTTATAAATTCAATTTTTTTCTTAAGAAACTTCATCTAAATTTTTCAGAGAAACATTTATTAGAATAAGGCATTTTTTTATTAATATTTTTTGTATTTATTATGTAAGCAGTAGTTTTATATAAAAAACTAATTTTAGAGTTAACAAAAAATTTTTTATTTCTAGTTCAACTTTGTAAGACATTTTGTATTTTTTAGAAGCTCTTGATAAAAATTGTAATCACAATTGAAAGCTCGAGTAAAAAATAGTCAACAAATAGCCCCTTTTATTGACTCCAACCCATCAAAAACAGTGTTATATTTTTTCCAAACGAGTCACAAGTACTTCTTTTTTCTTATATTTATATATATATATTTAAAATACAATAAGTGATTTTCAAACTACATAAATAGCCAATGAAAACGACTTATGCGACAATGTTGTCGCACGTTTATTAAATTTTTAGTAAACGATCCAATCTTACCAAAAATAGAACAACGATAATGAAGTATCAAATTATAAGGTATTAATTTAAACAAATGTTATAAATTTCAAACATTTTAATTAAAATGAGTTCCTATAACATAATCTAATACGTAGAAAATTAACATCTTCATTGTCACTTTGTATTATCTCTACGATAGAATCAATTGTTTTTCAATTTTAAATTTTTACTCATAGATCGTATTGGGGCATTATTTTCGATAAATAATAAATTAAATTGATTAAAAAGTCAAAGCTCTTGTATGTGTTAGTTTTTTTTGATTGTAAATGATTAAAATTTTATGTCAAATAATAATACATTGCATCAACTGTACTAAATAAAAATAAATCTAAAAAAGTTTAAAATGAAGGTTGGCGTTGACCGTTTGACGTTTCTTAATATTTTATACCCATTGTCATTATTGTCATTATCAGTTGTTATTTATGTGTACATACATATTTCTGCTGTCATATCTACGTTAAGTACATTGTGTTAGTTTTGGTAGAGCTTTTGTTACTTTCGTTCAAAATGCCACATCAGTTTTCGACCACAGAATATGCAGACATAATATTTGTTTATGGATGCTGTAACGGAATGGTAGGGCTGCTAGTAGAGAATATCGCAGGAGATTTCCTAATCGTCGAACTCCCAGTCATCCAACATTTGGGTCAGTTTTTAATTATTTGCGAGAAAATGGCACTTTTCCTAGTGGAACAACAGAGCGACATGTAGACGAAGCATAGGAAGATGACATTATGGACGCCGTTACTATGAACCCTACAATAAGCACTAGACAAGTAAGTCGAGAACTCAATGTTACTCAATAAAAAGTAAGTAGAGTCTTACAAAAAAATAATCTATACCCATATCACATTCAAATGGTTCAGCGACTACATGCTGGAGATGAGATCGATAGGTTGGAATTTTGTAGATGGATTAACAATAATCGACCAACGCTGTAAAGGACACTATTTACAGATGAAGCCCAATTTACCAGAGACGGGATAAATAATTCACGAAATTCACATATATTTCCTCCTCCCACCATCACAACTCTCCCTACTAACACCTATCCTTAAAATTAACCTATATCAATTATACTCCCACCCCAACTACTTATCACCCAAAAATCATACAAACCCTTTCCTTACACAAATCCAAAAACCCCACAAAAAAAAAAAAAAAAAATCCCAAATAATACATATTACATCCCCCCTCAACCACCCCCCCCCATCCCCCCCATGTGTCCACTCACAAAAAAAATTACACATTTCTCCCACCCCCCCCCACAACACTCATATATATATAACACATATATAATAGAGATATACTAACAAAATACACATCTTCCTAACATGATCCCCACCCCCACAAAATTTCAAACCTCACCCCATACTCCCCCCCCCTATATATCCCCCCCCACCTCTCCCCCCACTCCACTCCTCCATTTCCTATGTGTTATGACCAGTATTTAAACTTTCCCTCAACAAAAACTGTGTGCCCCCACCATCTACATTTGACACCCCCAATAAACCCCACCACAACTCAACCCCCCCTAATATATGTGTGACACTCCTAACCCCCCACCCCTCCCAACACTACCCACCCACCCAACGGCAACCAAAACCGCCCACCCCGTCCCCCTTTTATATCCTTTAGGCTTCGTGTTCCCACCCCCGACACATCTCGTCTCGATGTGATGTGTATGTGTATACTTTGTGTGTGTGCTCCACTGTGTGTTGATAGAGATATCTGGCGCTAGTACTCACTCCCAGTGTTGTAATAAGAATACCCACCGCGCCGCCTTCTCATGGGTTTATTCATAACCTTATGTACATATTTTTAGTTTTTTTTAAATTGTTTTTCGTTATTGTTAGTAGTTACTGTTTTTTGTTGTGTAGTGATTCAGTTTATCATTTCAATTAAAATGTTTGAAATTTATTACATTTGTTTAAATTAATTCCTTATAATTTGATACTTCATTATGGTTGTTCTATTTTTGATAAGATTGGATCGTTCAATAAAAATTTAATAAAAGTGCGACAACATTGTCGCATATGTCGTTTTCATTGGCTATTTATTTAGTTTGAAAATCACTTATTGTATTTAAAAAAAAATATATACAGGGTGTAATATTTAATACGAATCCCTAAATTATTTTTCCAAAGCCAGTCCTGGAATTTTTTAGTTTAGCTAATACCAGTTGAATGCTTGATGGTAGTATACTGTATCATGCAAAAATTAAAAAATCAAATAAGCCGTATAAACACTACAGTAAAATGAAATAAATGGTCAATTACACAAATCACCCTGTTAATTAGTAAAGAAGAGGAGTTGACATTTTTTAGTGGCCACATGATATGCTCCCTGAGGGACTCTACATATGGTAGAAGTATGTAAAGTTCCTCATGACTCACCCTGTATATTTATTATTAGATTTATTAGCGATAAAGCGATAGGTAGCAGTGGATAACCAGTATAGTGGCCAAATTTATAATACAAAAATGCAATACTTTTCTTTCTTCTTAGAGTGCCGTCTCCCTACGAAGGTTGGCAATCATAATGGCTATTCTTATTTTAGAACTTGCTGCTCTAAACAAATCAATCGATCTGCATTGGTACCAATCACGTAGATTCTTTAACCATGAGTTCTGCCTTCGGCCAACAGATCTTCTTCCTTGAATCTTTCCCTGTATTATCAGTCTCAAAATTTCATATTTTGGTCCCCTCATCACGTGGCCTAGGTATTCCAGTTTTCTGGTTTGTATAGTGGTGATTAGTTCTGTTTGTTTACCAACCCTCTCCAGTACTTCTTTATTTGTAATTCTATCAGTCCATGATATTTTCAATACTCTGCGGTATAACCAGAGTTCGAAGGCCTCGATTCTTTTTAAATTACATTTTTTTAATGTCCAAGTCTCAGCTCCATATAATAATATTGAAAATATATAACAGCGAATGGTACGTAGTCTGATCTCCAAATTTAGATTTTTGCACGTTAGGAGTGGCTTCATTCGTATAAATGCTGATCTGGCAATCTCTATTCGTCTGTTTATTTCTACAGTATGATCATTGGTTTCATTGATCAAAGTTCCCAAATACTGATATTTTTCTACTTGTTCTATCACGTTACCATTTATTGTCAATAGGTGATGTATATTTTGTGGCCTTTTTGTAATCAGCATGTACTTCGTTTTTTTGGCGTTTATAGTAATTCCCATCTCAGCACTATTTATACTCAAGCTTTCGATAAGATGTTGTAGATCCTCTATACTCGTTGCTATGATCACAGTGTCGTCTGCATATCTTAAATTATTAATTAATTTTCCGTTAACGGTGACTCCCGCTTCGATATTATTGAGCGTGTTTTGGAAAATTTCTTCAGAATATAAGTTAAACAAAAGTGGTGATAACACACATCCCTGTCTAACTCCTCTACAGATCTTCATTTCTTCTGAGTGTTGCCCATCAATTTGAACTATGGCACTTTGGTTCCAATATAATGTTTGCACTATATTTATGATTTTACTGTCAATGCGCTTGTTCATAAGTATTGATATTAGTTTTTCATGTCTTACTTTATCGAAAGCTTTTTCGTAGTCAACGAAGCACAAGTGTAGATCAACATTCACATCCCGACATCGCTGAATTAATATGTTGATGGCAAATAGTCCTTCTCGAGTACCCATTCCATTTCGGAACCCGAACTGCGTCTCGCTAATATCCTCCTCTAGCCTTTCGTATATTCTCTTATGTATTATTTTTAGCAGAACTTTTAAAGTATGACTCATGAGGCTCAGTGTTCGATAATCGGAGCACTCTTTTGCTGCTTGTTTTTTAGGGATGGTTATAAATGCTGACTTTAGCCACTCATGTGGTACTATTCCCGTATCGTACACCGTGTTGAATAAATCTGCCAATACTTCCAAGTTGTCCTCTTCCACTAGTTTTAAGAGTTCTACTGGTATTTCATCTAATCCAGCTGCCTTATTGTCTTTAGAGTTTTTGATAGCATATTTGATTTCATCTATCGTGATCTTCTGTATCTCTAAAGGATTTAATTCTTGTATTTTCTGCATTTCACCTCTTTCATCTTGGAAAAGTTCTCTAACGTACTCCTCCCATCGCTTTAACTTCTCTGGTAAATCTACTAGTAGTACTCCTTTTTTGTCTTTTATGTGTCCTTGCTGTCTATTTCGACCCATTCCAGTCACTTCTCTAATTTTTTTGTGCATATTTCTCATATCATATTTTGTTTCTAGTTCTTCTATCTCTTTACATTGCTTCATCAAATAGATTTCCTTAGCTGTTTTAATTTTTTCCTTAATTATTCGTTGTATTTCTTTATACTTCTGTAGATCTTTTCCTTTATATTTCCTTCTTTCTTCCATCAGTAATAGTATTTCTTCTGTCATCCAGTGTTTTTTAGCCTCTGATTTATGTTCTATTAAACTTTCTTGAGCTGGTTTCAGTAATGTGTTTTTTATATTACACCACTTTTTATTTACATCCATAATTTGTTTGTTGTCAGTTAGTGTTTTTTGCATATTAACATTCACATTATTTTTTATTTCGTTTTTTATTTCTTCGTTTTGTAGCATTCTTACGTTAATTTTTGGTTGTTGTTTTCTGAGTTCAATTCTTTTTAATTTTATTTTCACGTCAGCCACTAGCGGATTGTGGTCTGAGTTAATATCTGGTCCAGGATAAGTTTTAACTGAGGTTATAGAGTTTTTATATCTGCTATTTACGAGTATAAAGTCTATCTGGTTTCTGACAATGTGGTTTTCTGTATGTGAAGGAGACGTCCATGTATATAGTCTTCTTTTAGGAAGCTGAAACCAAGTATTGGCAATTACCATATTCTTTTCTTGGCAGAATTCTATGAGCCTTTCTCCTCTCTCGTCTCTAGTCCGAACTGTCCAACTATATTTTCAACTGTACCTACTCCAATTTTTGCATTAAAATCTCCTAAAATGTAAGTAATATCTCTAGATTTTGTTAACTTGATTGTATTGTGCAATTCTAAATAAAAGTTTTCGATCTCATCTTCGGTCTTATCAGCAGTGGGAGCGTAAACTTGGATCATATTAATATTACAGTTCCGTGCTTGAATTTTTAGCATTATTATTCTTTCTGAGATTTGAATCACACCTAACACTGATTTTTTAATAGTGTTGCTTATGATAAAAGCTACTCCGTATCGATGATCAGTTTTGTCTCCTCCAGTGTAATAAATATTGTGGTTATTTATTGATATCTCTCCATTTCCTGACCACTGTACATCGCTAACCCCAAGTATATCTATATTTAGCCTCTCCTTAGCAATACTTTAAGACATACTAATAGTTAATCTGGAGTTACTTCTGGAACTTAACATTTGCATATCAATATCATGGAGCAGGCGAAAATGGGATATTACAAACTGAGGGAAAAATAAATTAATACAAAGGCTTTCGAAGTGGAAAGTGACCAGAAAAAAATACATCCGAATAAAATAATACATCTGGATCCAAACATACGTTACTGTCAGTGGTATTATACAAACCATCAAGCACCTGACAAAATGTATATTGGATGAAAATTTGCCAATAGGCCCGAAGCAGTAATGAATTAACTATATATAATAGGCTAATTGACTGCAGTACAACTGGTTGCCAAGAATTTATTTGTGTTTTCATCATTTTTAATAAAATATATAGTCGCGAAAATTACAGTAGAAAGTATTTTAATCTAAATACCAAAAACCAGTGTGAAGTTTTTTTGTTTACCTTTTTGCTATTTTTTTTTAATATCTAATTATTTTAAATGAAACCCCGATCGAGTAATTCGAAGTTTTAAAATGTATCAAATATATAAAATGTACACGTACATGTTATCATAAACTTATCACTATTAATTGAACTTAGTAATTTGGTAAATTCAAGTCATTAAATAAAATCTCTAGCTTGTTTAATAATCCTAACGATTGGTGTGGCAAAATACCGCAATAATAACGATCTGATACATACCCCTGTACGTTAAACGTGAGGTTCGGTTGCTCATGAAAGGAATTGCGTGTTTGGTTACCGCCGTCGTCGTGTATTTATTCCTTCTCTCGTGATGATGTAGGTTCGCTAAGAAATGAAATCTTGTTTACTACTATATTGGTTTGGTTGGGCTCTACTGGGGGAGTTTAGATCCATGGTCGCTAGGGGCTATTCGATGACGATGCTGATGAAAGTATACCGGTTAACCTGATTGCTGTAACTTGATTTACAGGAGTGGTTATTAATTTTAATGAGGATCGGACATTTTGAGATTGTTCTGAGTTGTAAAATATACAATAGTGACAAATCAGATAGTATATATTGATTTATTTCAATTAAGAGATTATTTAATTTACAAATGTTAAAATATTTCAATAAGGGATAGTTATTGGTAACACTATAGAGCGTTCCACGTTAAGAAAATAACATTGCGGAGATAGGGCCATGTATTTCTTATGTACGATAGAAGCGAGGCGTTGACACGAGACACACAAGCACGACTAAGGGTTGTATAATTTGTATTTTAGTTTCCATAGACATAAATTAAATTTTTTTAACGTAATTGACCAAAAGTACCTATTCGAAACAAGAAAAAGATGAGAAGTAGGTGAAATGATTTTAATTAAATCAATAGTATTTACAAAAGATAATTTTATTTTATCCTATTTTAATTATAGTAACGACAATTCATTTGATTTTCGGTAAGACTACCATATACGATGAATCATAGAAATCAGTAGAAAATATTGCGTAGTTAAATCATGAACTTTGCCGACTATTAAAGATTTAAAAGCAAATAGACGGACTGCTTGGAATGCATATATCTAATTAATAATTGCAACTTAAAATAATACGGTGTGCGTATGTCAGCGATTTTATGTTGCTCTCTGAGACTACATAATGATAATAAGGCTTTGTGGCTTTTTAGATGTTATTCTGACTTTACAGTGAAATGTTAATTGCTAATGGAAATTCAAAAATTAAGCCAAGGGAATATCTTGGGTATCCGTGCAAAACAAATTGTTTTAAATTTATTTAATTATCATCTAAACTTAAGAAGTGGTGAAAGAAGTTTAACCGATAAAGTAAGTACTGTGATAGGAATAAGTTTTTGTACTATTTTTAAAATACGCAAAGAAGCTGCGAAAGCAGGACTAATGCCCATAAAAAAAAAACAAGAAAACGTACCAAAAGTAGAGTGAACAACAGAAAGTTCACTTACGATGCAGTAGTTCATACGCGGCTACGTGCCATCATGCATAGTTTTTTCTTTAAAAATTTACCGCCGACATTGAACAAAGTTATTGCACTGGTTAAAAAAGACAAAGATTTAGCAAACATGTCACGCACAACAATGTGGAGAATACTCCATGAAATGAACTTTGTTTTTTGCAAACGAGGAGCAAAGTCAAGCATGATTGAACGGCTCGATATTCTAAAATGGAGGCATCAGTATTTGCGCGAAATAATAAAATTTCGTTCTCAAGGATACACCGTCGTTTATTTGGACGAAACTTGGGTGAATATTCTACAAAGTGTTTTCAAAGAATGGAATGACCTCTTAGTGATGTCAACCAGGAATGCGTGTGTTAAGGGATTGTCAAAAGGCCTAAAACAACCGACATAACGAGGCCCCCGATTTGTTATAGTGCATGCCGGTAGAGGGCTTTGTGGAAGATGCTGCTTCTTGGTTTTTAGTTAAAGAAACTCAGCGGAATATCATGATGAGATGGATGGTCCTATATTTGAACAATAGTTTAAGGAAAATCTGCTTCCTAATCTTCCAGAGAAAACTGTTGTGGTGATGGACAACGCTTCGTACCATTCGAGGAGAGAAGAAGTGATTCCGACACAAGCCTTTAATAAAGATCAAATTAAGACGTGGTTCCTGGAAGAAGATATCTTTTTTGAAGAAGATTATTTAAAATCAGAGCTCATGGAAGTCGTACACACATACAAAATAAAATACATAAAATATAAAATCGACGAGATGTGCAAAGAGAAAAATGTTGCCATTCTGAAACTACCTCCATACCATTGTGGGTTAAATCCAATTCAAATGGTATGGAGCCAAGTCAAAAGACATATTGCCTCACACAGCACATAATTTAGGGCCGCCGCTATGGAATAATTAATATGAAATGCATTTGGTGTAGTAACAGTGGAAAACTGGAAAAACTATTGTAAACTTGGAAGTCGACAATAGTTTTTTACAAAGGAAGAGCAAACATTTTGGGTTGATGGATGATATTGATCCTGTGGTAATAAATGTGACGGTAGACAGTGACAGTAATGAAAGTGATATCGATGATAGAGAAAATGATAATGATGTTAATATGCAGTGAGTAAATTATGTGATAGTGTGCAAATCAACAGACACAAAGTGCCAAATCCGAAAAGTCTTATAGTGAAGTGACTAGTGATAAGAGTAGTAGTGTCTGGGGACTCGGGAGACTGAAACCTCGGAAGCCCTGAAGAAGACATCAGAGAGGATGTCGAAAGCTCGGCCCAATCGGAAGACTGGTGAGTTTAATATTAATTTTTATAATAGTATTAATCTTAGCTCTAGGTTTAATATATATATATATATATATATATATATATATATATATATATATATTACGTATAGTGTATAAATTTAATATAATATAACGTATAGTGTCAAAATAGCAAGAGATAAGTCATTAATCGGTAAAAGTATCAGCCGACCGCTCAAAAGATGGAGTAACAACCCTGTAATTGGGATATCCTGTATATTTTAAAATAATTTTAAAATGTAGCTTTTATCAACTTACAAACTAATAATTTACTTTTTTTAAATTTTTTTACTCTTTCGCTGTAATCTTTCGTTCTGTTAGTGATGATTCACCCTGTATACAAGAAAAAAATTTTATGTATGTAATTGTTGTTATTACTTACATGAAAATAAAATTAAAGCTGCACTTGTTTTATTAGTTATATCTTATTTAAAGCGTTAAGCATTATGTAATGTTAAACAGTAGTGAAATTTACCTATTTTAATTAAACCTGTAAAAAATGCATACCTGTAAATTAAAGAAACAGGTATTTATAATGCATTATTTTGTATTCAACTATACATATCCTTTTATTAGTGAAATTAGTTAACAACAACTACACAGTGCTGAATATGGCTCTGAGTAGAATTAATCATAATCGACAATCGAATACCAACGCATGCCTTAGACTTTTGGCAACACTGATCTCCATAAGCGTAATGTTATTTTTTAACGTGGAACGCTCTATAGAAACAGTTAAAAAAATAAACAATTTATAAACAAAAACAACTAAAAATTGTTGAACAATTTTTTTTTGGCATTATAACTTTTTTTGCTCATTTTAAAATAAAATAATATCAGAGCAATTTTATAAAGAGCTTTACTCGAAGATTTTACAGCACTTCAAAGTTGACCGTCTTAAAATACTTGTATAAATACTATAAGACGAACAATTAGGCTTAGTTTTATATTACATATTTTGTTAATCATATTTTCTTAACATTTCTATGTTATCACTAATTTATTACCATCCCTTTCCACTATCATATGTCTTAAAATATTATCGGTTGTTACAATAATTTTTAATCAGTGTAAATTTCATAATTATATGAGTTTATTTTCATTTAATGATTTTTCCATAGGTAAATAATTCGGGTATTATTTTATATTGCTAATGAAATAGTTGTTTCTGAGATTATTAATTGTTATCGCGTGGTTGCGATAGAAACAAAAACAGGATCCGATTTTCAACGACTGTCATTTCATCGCAAATCTAAGGTTCCTCCCTCAAAAAAACAGTCGGCGATATCAAAGAATATCTGGCATAATAATGAACACCTTTTCCATTACATTATTTGCTGGGGATAAAAAAACGTTATAAGTCATCTTTGTGTAATGTCTTAATATAAGTGGAACGATTGATGGTGGTTTTCTGTTACATAGTGATTTGGAATCGGAATTCACCTTTAAACAACAAAGTTAAAAAGTATATTGGGCATGTGCAAAAATACTAGGAGTACCAACAAGTATATTATCTGGAGATTACTCTGAAATCTTTGATATTGTGGAAACAAATTCATGGGTGCGTTGTGCGTACCATGGTGCATGGGTTACATTCATCCAAAGTAAAAAGTTTCTATTTTTTTCCGAGAATTTTTCTTTCAAAAATTTTTCTAATATTTGTTTTTTACTACAGGTTTCAGATTATTGTTTCTCATTTATTGTAGATACCCTCGCTAATATTTGTTCTAAACATTTCATTAAATCCCAATAAATATTTAAGATACTTCATATCCACTTGTTCGAATAAATCCATTAAAACATATAAAACTATTTATTATTATTTTTAATTTAGTATTTAACTTCACTTTTGACAAAGGTGCACTCACTCTAAAAAAATAGTATAAATTTTTGTAAAACGATTGTCAAACATCTATCAAAAATTTTTGTCAATAGTTTTTAGTATATAGTTTTTTTGTGCGCTTTAAAATAAGAAGAAAAATCAGGCACCCCGCCTACCCTCAGAATGAATTTTAGTCCCTTCACGGTGCAGCTTCTCTGTTGGACAGAAGTCCTTAAGAATCCGTCAAGGATTTAATCCTCAAAAAGTAGTAGTAGTTAAGACTAGCGTCTAGCCGTTGGCAGGTCAGGATAATCCTGACCAATCCAATCGCACTTGAGTATGTGTGTGGCGCGTCATTTAAATTATGTACATATTTGAATGTAACAGTTCTCATTTCTCATATCACGAAACGTTCTCGGATTGTTCACTCAAACAAGAAGTAATGCTTAGTGGTTTTAAATACACAGTTTTATTATTTTACATATTATAAATATTATCTTATTGTGAGTTGGCAACAAGTGAGGGAGGGCTTGTCTGCTTGTCACTTATTATTATTATAGATCATAGTTGTTGTTATTTGTTATGTTGTTCTATAATAAAAATAATTACCACAATCAAATATCAGCAATAAACTGACGTTCAGATAGACTTGGAAATAACTGTAAAATATCAGTTTGATGTCCAATGTGTGTTTTTATAAAATTGACTTCAACTTTTTCTGCCAAATCAACCACAACCGTGAGACTGCCACAACCAATTTTTATACTGCCTTTCATTTTTAAGTGCCTTTTTCCTTTGCTTTGTGAGTCTTTGCGGAAAAGTTCTCGACTTTAACGATTTTGGTTTTTGTACTACTTGGTACTACTTTCAATAAAACATTTCCACTCCTGAAAAGAGACTAAATTGGAAAATTGAAGTGTTTCACTTTCTAGGATTAGGTTGTGTTCTTCTTGAAAATAAGAATGCAATTCTGCAACATAACTTGAATAAAAATTATACAAAGGACACTTCTTAGAATCTTTCTTGATTTTGCTATCTTCCGTTGAAGTGTCTACAACATTTTTATGAGTTTCTGTGTATTCAAAACAATTAAACATAACTCCTTATTTTTGTGAACAATCTGAGAACGTTTAGTGATATGAGAAATGAGAACTGTTACATTCAAACCAGTAGATAATTTGAATGACGCGCTACACACAAAATCAAGTGCGATTGGATTGGTCAGGATTATACTGACCTGCCAACGGCTAGACGCTAGTGTAGTTAAGTGCTCTCCAAATCGGTCAACGATTTGTATCGCTGTTGGCATAACAGCAATAAATTATTATAATCACAGATACTTATTGATTATAATACAGTAGTGGCCTTTTTTTGTATAAATTAGAAAGTGTTGAAGTTTTTGAATGGTTCTCTGGGTGGCCTTTGACACATGGTTACCACATCTCGGCATCTCTTGATCCAGGATCTTCGTGATAACGACTTGGATAGACAATAGTGCACATACACTTTCGAAGGACTTTTGGCTAGTAAGTAGTATTTAGTAGTAGGATTTTTGTTTAGTTCCTTATGTATTTTTACTGATTTTATGTGTGCTATTTGTTTTTCTCTATATTAAATCGTTTTTGTACCTTTTAATAGCTTTTTGAACCGTTAGTGTTAAGACATTCTTAAATTACAGGTAAGAGCTCTCATATTTTGTAACCAGCAATATATACTATACTCTTTATCTAATTTTAGAACATTCTTCATGTTTGTCCTATTGTGTAGATACTAATTTTATCTACACCACTCTTCTTGTAGTAAACCTTTTTGGTAAAGCTCTTTCTACGTTTTGAAAAGCTGCTGTGGTCTGTATTTTTTCACGATTGGAAATATTTTGTATATCAATTGGCGTTATAAATATTTTATTTTTCTCGGTTTTAAACAAATGTTAACCATGCTGTTCATTTTTAACGTATGCAAAACTGACTATTTTATTTTGTGTTAAATGTTTTTGTTGTTTTTATATTTGCTTTTTGTGTTTATTAATCGTTAATTATGTACTTAAATGATTTCAGTACTGCTTTGAACGAACATGCAAATGTTTCAAGAATTTTTGTTTTATGAATGTACAAAGTTTATACCAAATAATTTGTGGAAAATATATTTTTAGTGCAGTCGATAAAAAATAATTGTAAAACTAATAAGCATTATTAAAGAAATATTAAGACGTATCGATTTGACTTTAAAATAAATAATTAATTTTTGCCAAATTTATTGACAACACAAATTATTTCTAAGTACACTACATAAATATTTAACCTGTTTATTATTTTATAACCTTTCGTACCAATATTATTGCGAGAATAGTAAAATTTTGCAAAATCAATATTTATTTTAAATTGTTTAAACGAATTTCTCGACTAAATCAACAATTTTTAAATTAGTTAAATGTATTTTTATGATTTATGTCACGAGATACACCAAGTTAAAAAAAAACACATCAGTTTTTGGTGATTAAAAACCGGATATATTTCGACTTTTAAAAATTTTAATTTATGAGTTCAGTATTTAAAATAGTGAAATCGTTTTGCTTTTCAGGCCTTTATCTTTAGTAATTTTTTTTTTTCATTTTTTTTTCTGGCCAAACTTCAACTTTTAATCTTTTAGCGGTGACAACAAACAAAGCTCCGGTGAAGTTGTGAAAAAAGGACTAACTCGTGTTTTAAGGGACATACATCATGTTTTTTTTTTTTGGAATTCGTGTAAAAATGCCAACATAATTATTAAAAACAAATTAATTTCCTACATATTAAATCGTCTTAGTTATTATACTTGTTTATAAGCTTAAAATCACAGTACTTTTGCCAACCTATTTTACAATATTTAGTAGCATACAATTTTTATTCGTTGTATGATTTATTTTGATAGGGTCCTTTTTCTTTAATCTGGGGCTTTCAGTATTTATATAGACTCAATGGTTTACGCATAATAACATTGTAGATAAAAGCTTTCTGAGATGAACGATAGAGTTTGCAATAACTTTTAAATAAAACTTCTAAACCTGAATATGTGATATTGCTTTTATTCTGAAACAAAATTAAAGTTTTTCTTGTACATTTTTAGAAAAATTATTAATCATTTTTAAAAAATCAATTTTTAAAGTTGAATAAGGTCAAAAAACTGTTTTTAGTATAGATGTATTTTAAAGTTTCTCTTAAAAATTTAATCATTCAAACGATTATATCTTTAGTTTTAAACGTATAAATAGTTACTACTAATAATAAACTTTATTGTGTAAAAACAGTTAATACATATCATTTGCCGGCCCTATAGACCAGGTATTGAGTTCAAAAAATTGAATTAACTTTGATCAAATTAAATGCAGATTAATCTTGTCCAAGTATTTTCGATCCATAGAACATTTTAAGGGGCATCTGAGATAAGCCAAGAAACGTTTTTTTAACCGAAGAAATTAATTAACTTCAAAAAAACTCGAAGTTGATGGTTGATAAAAGTTTTTATGTTATTAACGTTTTAGAGTTATTTCGTCAATTGTGGACTATCCAACAAGAATAAAATGTTATAAACATAAAATTGTACATCATATTCTACTACACAAGGAAAAACACTTTAAAATTTCAATTTTTAGTTTTCCAAATGTAATAAGAATGAAATATCACCTTCCATTATCAAATAAAGATTCTATAAAATATTACATAAATGCAACTTCGATAAGATCCTTTACTCAGACGCATCTAAGACTAAAGAATGTGTTGGCTGTACTGTTACAACAACTACAACCACCGTCACTTTGTTTCGACTCTCTATCAATTGCAGTATTTATAGTGCTGAACTATATGAAATACTACAAGCGGTGAAAACTCCACTCAACGATGATAAAACTGTAGCAATTTGTACGGACTCTCTGTCCTCCATGCAGTCCATAAGAAACGTACATTATATTCACCCAAGAGTTTAAGAAATCCAGAGTATTTATGTAATCGTCTTTAAACTAATGGAATTAGAGTATCACCATTGCCGGTCAATCAGCAAAACAAGATACATTCGAACATAATCAGATCTAAAAAACACTGATACATTAAATAATTGACATTTGGAATGATCATTGGAAAACAAGCAATACTAAATTAACTTTTACAACCACACATTTTCCAGCACCACCTAACACCAATGAAAAGAAAGTACAAATCTATCATTCGAAGATTGAGAATAGGGAACACATGCCTTACACATGGATGCCTAGTGAACTCCAGTAATCAGATTTTTGTGCCAGTACTGCAACACTGCGTCTTTCGTAACATATGTACTTCTTGACTGTCAACACAAACTGAAAGACATACTTATCCCAAATGGTAGCAACTTTGAAATTGTATTGATTGAAAATGTATTGAAAATTTATTTTTAAAAAAACACACAAAGTTATACAATTTAATTAAAAAAAAATGTATTGTAACTAATTTGTACCCAATGTAAAGTATTAACCATGTAAACATGAATGTAAATTGTACCTGGGTCAATGACCGTTAGCTGTCGAGACACATATTTTCGAAATAAAAAAAAATTAAAGTTATTTTTGCAACAAATAAGCAACAGATTAACAAAAATAACTTTTTTAACCCTCAAAGTATCGGTATAAAATACGTACGTATATTGTTTAGCTTTTTACTGTGTTTTATTATTATGCTTTTAAAACACCACTAGCAACATAACCCACATTTTTTCTTTGTCAATATTGTAATATTATATTTAATGCCGCAGTAAATAGAAAGAACTTAAAAAGAAATGTTTGCCTTATATTTTAAATTTGATATCATGTGATTTGATCCATATACCTTTTTTAGCTATCAATCAGCGGACGTTATCAATTTACTGCGTTTTACTTGTCTACTCGCTACGTTGGGACCTTGCTCAATCATCGTTAAGGCTATATTTTCCAACGTCACACACATTTTCGATAAAAAGCAGAGTTGCAAATTTAATAATAAAGAGCTGTGGAGGAAAATAGCAGAAGTGATCTGTTGTACTAACATAATGTGAAATATTTATATAGGGCGTTAAAATTTCAGTAAAATTTCATACAAACATTTCCACCTGTATTCTTTCGCTATGTATTTATAAACATAACCTATATATATATATATATATATATATATATATATATATATATATATATATATATATATATATATATATAAATATATATATATTCCACCTTAAATAACTTTTGAACTTCTAATTTTTAGGAAAAGGGCAAAAACACGTCAATTAATATTGAAAGGTGGTGACATTATATCATATTTAAGGTTGCTGGGAAATGCTTCCTCTCACCCCCGGTATCACCCTTTTATCTTTTTTTAATTACTTTTCCCTTTGTTTATTTAACATTAGGATTCTCCTCTTTATATTGATTTCAGTAATGTATAACACATGATACTTATAAACTAAGTAATTAGTTTATGAGAAAAATAAATACCAAAGCAAAAAAACAGCATTAAAAAACAAATTATTTTTTAACAATTTTATTACAACATTTAGCATAAACATTTCACTACCAAAACGTTTTACAATAATTGTTTAAATGACTGCAATTTACATCCATACAATAGTAAAATCCATTTTAAAATTCTTCTCTGACATTGCTTGATACATCTGCAGTTATTTGTCGACATTTATTCTCTATTTTTTGTTGTAAATCATCTAGAGGTTTTAATTAAGTAGCACAAATTTTTATTTTTAAATACCCCTTATAAGAAGAAGTCTATGGGTGTTAAATCCGGTGACCTATATGGCTAATCCATCATCTGTCCTCTTCTACCTATCCAACGACAGGGAAACATTTCGTTTAAAAATTGTTGCAAAGGTAAAACAAAGTGTGGAGGAGCTTAGTTTTGTTGAAATACAACCAAATCTTCAGAGTAGTTATCATCATTTTCTACTATTGCTCTAATACGATAAACCACTTGTCTAAGTAATTCAAGACACGATGCACCATTTAAGTTTCCAGTTATAAAGAAGGGTCCGATAATCTGATCACCTAGGATACCACACCATACGTTTAACCTTTGAGGATATTGTATGTGAAATTCACGTACACTATGTGGATCACTCTCAGCCAGTATCGGCAATTATGTCTGTTCACCGAAGCATTTAATGAGAATAAGCATTCAATCGGGAAACAAATATTGGACAACAATATGGATTGGTAGTGATGCATTGATTTACTTAGAACAATAACCATGCAAGGTATGGTCAATCAAAGAACAGACTGAACCCAGAAATATTAGGCATAAGCAAAATTCTTTATTCTAACCAATCTAAGAGTAAGAAATTTTATTGTAAGCGTTAAGACTTTTCCTGAAGCAGATGTTCCCTTGGATCATAACCTCTTTGCTTCAAAAATGTAACTGAGGGTAAAAAAGATAATAAACTTCAATGGTTTTAAGGTAAAGACTCAGTTATTCAAGATAAATGAAATCCGTGCTAGGACTTCAACTTGCATCAATCCAGAAATAAAGAAATTAACATCACAAATAAAAAATACTGATAATTTAAACATTATGTGGAGCAGAATCAAAGATTCCATTTTAAAAACACAGAAAAAACTTTACAAAAGAAGATAGAAAGCCGAAAACCTTGGATGACTTAAGAAATACTGGAAATAATGGAACAAAGAACAAAATATAGAAATAAAAACCCAAATAAGTACAGAGAAAAACATAAATTATTAAGGAACAAAATAAAAGAGGCCAAGGAAAATTGGATAATGGAAAGATGCATCGAAGTGTAAGAATTGCAAAAAAAGCATAATCATTATAATTTATATAGAAAAAGAAGTGGAAGAATTACCTGGAAAATCACGAAAAAGTACACCTAACTGATTAATTGACGAAAACAATAAACCTATTAATAACCCAATTGAAATAAAACAAGTATGGACTAAATATATTGAAGGTCTTTTCATGGACACAAAAACGGAAACCCGATAAATTGATAACGAGGAAGCTCAAATAATATTAAAATCTGAAGTCCAACATTCTATAAACAACTCAAAATCTGGCAGAGCTTTTGGGCTATATGAAGTTTGAAACTTGTAGACTAAGACAATTTAAATGCAATAACTATACTCTTTAACAGCATAAACAAATCTGGTGAGATACATACAGATTAGCTGCTATCGACCTTTGTTCCGTAATCAAAAACCAAGAACCCCAAACACTGTAATGAGTATAGATTAATCAGCCTAATGTCACACTTATTAAAAACATTTTTAAAGATTATACATCCAAAATATTCAGATAGTGCGAAGCAGATACGAGTAATAGACAGTTTGGCTTTCGTAACGGCTTCGGAACAGTGGAAGCTCTGTATAGTTTCATAACTCTTGCCCAAAAATGTCGAGATCAACAAAAAGATCTTTTCGTTGCGTTTTTAGACTACGAAAAAGCTATCGACAAAGTTAAACAAGACATTCTCATGGAATATCTTAAGAGAAAAGGACTCGACAAAAATGACATTAACATAGTGAGAAATCTCTATTGGAACCAAACTGTACAGAAGAAATCAAGATAAATGTTGAAAATATAAATAAAATCCGTTATGCTGACGATACAGTCATTATAGCCGAAAGTGATACAGTTCTGCAGACATTATTAAACACAATTTGTGATACTGGGGAACAATTTGGTTTAATAATAAACATAAACAAAACAAAAACCATCGTTATCAGTAAGAGGGTCAAAGTCATTACAAGAATCCAGATAAAAAATGAAGATATTAAGCAAGTGGACAAAATAAAATACTTAGGAGTCTGGATTATAAAAGATCTAAATCCGAAATCAGAAATTCGCTCAAGAATAAAACAATCAAGAGCAGCTTTTTTCAAAATGAGGAAATTTTTTAGTAACCAAAGACTTCATCTGCAAATCCGATATCGGATGGTAAAATGTTATATCCACTCTATTTTTCTTTATGGTATCGAAGCCTGGACTGTTAATGTTGACATAATGAGAAAACTGGATGATTTTGAGATGTCTGAGAGGCTATTTAGGAGAATTTTGAAGATACCATGGACCGAACATATTCCGAACGAAATGGTGCCGCATAGAGTGGCAAGAGACAGAGAACTTTTGACCTTTATTAAAAGTCGACAGACAGCATATTTGAGGCGCATACTTAGAAATGATACGTACGAGTTGTTGCAGCCGATTATGAAGTGTAAAATCGTAGGAACAAGGGGTTCTGGTAGACGACAAATATCCTGGCTTAAAAACAGTCGCGACTGGACCGGGTTAAACATACAGACGCTCATAAGAAAAGCAAAAGATATAAAAAAATTGCAATGGTTATAGCCAACCTTCTACACCTTATAATACAGGGTAATATCGACAGAAAAAGAGGCCTAGGCCGACGAAGAACATCCTGGTTCCGAAATCTCCGAGAATGATGTCAAGAGACCACCGCTAATTTATTTAGATCTGCCGTAAACAAAGTTATTATTGCCAATATGACCGCCAATGTTCAATAATCAGACAGGGCACTAAAAGAAGAATAAGATGGTAAACCTTGATTAGTGGAGACGGTATTAGAAGAAGGAGAAGTGGAATCTAAGGTAGAATATGTATATATTTTATAATCTCCATTATACCAAGTTATATCTCTCCCCCATTCTACATTGGGGAGATTACAGAACAATTTTTTAAGATATTGTGCATATAAATTAACCATACGCATTATTAGTCATGATTATACAGACATTTTAAAAACGTTCAACACAAATTTATTAAAAAACCAATGAGATAACTTTGATTTAGTATTAGTGTTTAAATTAATAAATGATTTAATTTGTTGACCTAAACATCTTCAACCTATTAGTTTATATGTCTAAGACATGCTGATCTGATATAATTTTTTACAGTAAAAATTATATAATGGGTATTATCACCCATTCAGCGAACCCTCAGCTACAATTTAGAAATATTTGATGTCTCCTAAGATTCATTTAAAAATTGGATATACGATCTAGACAAGTTATATGTACTTTTTTTGTTTAATTTATATTAATTGATTTTATTTCATATATTATTAATATTTTGTTTTATTTAGAATTGTGATTTTTTTTACTTACCTTGTAAGCAATTACAGAGATTGATTTTAACCTATGCGTTAACATATATTTATTTTTGTAATGAGGATAATTCCGTATATTATTAAATTAAAATTTTATTTGATACCATTCGTTTGAACTCTTTTAGTGCTTTTATATATGTAAGTGCAAGTTCATGTATTATAAATAAAATACTACAATATTAAAAGTATTTAATAACCATAATTCAACGTTTTGTACATAAGAAAGCACATATTTTTAGTAAGGTTCAGATTTTTTTGGAGCGATATTTTACTTAATTAGAGTAACAATCGTTAAAGTTATATTCTGAGAAAGTTCCGTTATTATACT
Organism: Diabrotica balteata; assembly: GCA_918026665.1. Taxonomy (NCBI): domain Eukaryota; kingdom Metazoa; phylum Arthropoda; class Insecta; order Coleoptera; family Chrysomelidae; genus Diabrotica; species Diabrotica balteata. The sequence goes on along the minus strand of OU898277.1, from coordinate 115,402,938 downwards.
CAAGATGTTCGGATAAAAATTAGTAAGCTTCATGAGTGTTTTAATAATATATATTATATAATAAATCAGAATGAAAGTACTTACACAGATATATTTATAACACTCTAGAAATTTTACTTTAGAACTCTAGAAGTAATAAGATTAAGTTTATGCAATAAAAGTCGAAACTACATTAACAGTTAAACTTTTATATTCACTGATATCGTTAAAGTATTTATGCACTCTTCAATAATTTACTGCATCGTGTTCAGAATACTAGTTAGCATATGGAACCTCTTTTTAATGTACACGGTGTTCCAAGATATATTAAACCATTTGTAACTAAAGAAATTATTTCTATTTTAAACCAAAAATTTATTATTGTGAATTGGACCTATAATACTATTATTTGAAATATACTTAAGATCTGTGACATCAACATAATGAAAAAAAATGGATAAAAGTTAGCTAAAATGAAAGTATTTTTTATCTTTAACTTTAACTGTATTAGTATATGTAATTATGATAAGAGAAATTTCTGTGTATTTAAGACATTAAAAGTAGAAAAGCCTGGAATATCAAAAGTCTATATGCAAGTGGTAAATTGGTAAACATAATTCCTGAAATCGAAACAGTCCCCGTCTCTCATAATAACCGATTCACTAAGCTCACTTCACACTATCAAACGTTTATATACTAATAATCCAATTGTCTCACATATCCAATCAGAAATAGAAATTCTAAATAATAATAAGATCACTGTTGACTTCATGTTTGTTCCATCACATTCAGGTATACAAGGAAATGAAGAAGCAGATGAACTAGCCCGCTTAGCATCCTTCAGCCAGATCTCCATTCTTATTAATGAGGTTGGTTCAGATGACTTTAAGTCAGAAATAAAACATAAAGTATTGAGTGCGTGTCGAAATAAGTGAAGTGCATCACAAAATAAACTCAAGGAAATCAAACAATTAGAGAAACCGTGACTTTAACCCACAGCGAATAGACACGACCAAGTGAAAATATCACGTTTGCGACTAGAACACAGTAACTTTACACATAAACACCTCTTTACACGATCTGTACTGCCAATGTGTGCAAATTGTCAAGTAACACTCTCCGCGAAACATATACTAACCCAGTGCAAAACATATGAAGCAGCAAGAAAGAAGCACACTATCCCAAATAAGATAAAGAAAGCCTTAGGAGAAAACATGAACATTAAAAACACAATAAGTTATCTTAAAGACTCAGGACTGTACCAATTATTGTAATTTCTTCTAACTCTACCTGTATTGTATTCTTTAGGTCGCTAATAACCCTTGTGGTTACAGCTAGTTATAGGAGCCTGTTCTAGTCATTCATCTAAGAATGATGATCCAGGATTTGTGTTCTAATGAACTGTGTTCTAATAAGAGTAGTTTGCATTTTTGTATTCACTTAATTATCATTTTACCATTACATTTTAGATATTTTTCAGTCTGTTGATAAACATTGAAACAAGGAGCTATAAAGCTTTATATAAAATTGTCCGACCTTTTTCGTGTTTTTGTAATTAATTAATAAAGTATTTGTATCTTGGGATAAAAGAAAAACACAACATTAACCAGAAATAAACTTAATCCAAAATTTTACATAGAAAAAGCTATATCGGACGAACACATAAAAGTAAAGGTAAAAAGAAATAAATTATTACACAACCAAAACCTTAAAAGACCAAAAACTAACCAAGCAACCTTGTTACAGGACGCTACTAATCCTATCGACCCTGGCCTTTTCTCTAGTAAGGACACAGGAAGTTCAAATCACTAACCTTCAAAATAATCCCGGAATTCTGCCGTATAAGTTAGAAACAGCAAAGGTAAAATCCCAAACACATACATTTCTTTATTACTACGATCTTTCCCCTATAGGTAACGAAATAGAATCTATAAGATATGCATACGAAAATGTAATACTTGCAACTCAAGATGGCCTTAGTCATCCTTATTTTCAAGAACTTTATAACTTTGACCATGCTCTGCTCTTTCAACTTAAATCCACTGAACAAAAATTTAATTCTTTATTGCCACCTTTTAGATCAAAAAGGAGTCTTATAGACGGTTTAGGATACTACTACTAAGGATTTCCACAGTTTTCACTGTCTTCCTTCACTCAACCGTTTTCTTCAATTTTCCCTGTCATTCCAGTCTCTATCTCGCAGGGTTCTTTTCTCCATGGCCTCGTCGATTTCGTCTCTAAATGACCTTCGGGGTCTTCCTCTCTTTCTTCTTCCGATCGGGCTCCATTCTGTGATTTTGTTTATCCTGCGTCCTTTGTCCGCTCTTCTGGCGTGGCCGTACCAGGATAGGATAGGACTATCCCGGTACGGTTTAGGATCTATAATTAAAAGTATCTCTGGTAATCTTGATTTCAGTGACGCCATGTTTTATGACCAAGCCATCTCTGATCTCCAAAATAATAATCAAATACTAGCTAAAAAAGCAAATAAACAAATTTCTCTGACCAAGGATATAATAGCAAATTTTAATGAAAGAGTAACTCGTATAAAGAACAATCAAGAAACTATTTTTATGGGTACAGATAAGATACGCACATCTTTAAATAAATTTTTATTTGATTTCAATGACTATTTGCAGACTAGAAATATATTAGATCAGTTAAACTTAAGCATAAACATTATTTTACAACTTTTAGATGAAATACAAAATGCCGTTACTTTTGCTCGACTTGTAATTTTACATAATAGCATTATTGATAAAAATAAGTTAAATTCTATCACAGAGATCATTTTAAAATACCTTACAAAAAATGAAGTACTTTTTCAAAATTTTAATAATACTTATAAATATTATGATATTTTAAAAACAGAAGCCTATTACTCTGAGAAAAAAATTGTTTTCGCTATTAACTTTCATATTATGTACCCAGAAATATTTTCCTACCATCATCTTTATTCAATTCCTACGTCAAATCACAGTACCATCGGACCTCGAAATACCGAAATACCTTTCTGACTATGAATGAAAATTATTACCAATATCACTTATTGCCCTGTCTGGACCTGAAGCCCAATTTCTATTGTACTGATGGCGATTTCTCTGCCGGAGTAGAGAAAGAAGATTGTGTCTTTCAATTATTGCAACTGAAGACCAGTTCCACAACTTGCCGCAGAACTCCCGTCCGAATATCTGAGAATGTAATACAACAAATTGATGATTCATATTACATTGCTATCTTCGTAAACCAAACTAAAATCGAGACGATATGTCATAAAACCGGTTTTACCACAATAAAAGGAAATTTTCTAGTTTCCATTCCTTACCAATGCCAGTTTAAAGTAGATAAGAAAACGTTTATTAATATGAAGACAGTTGTCCAAGGCCAACCACTTCTCTTACCTGAATTAAGAGTTTCCAATGCTCAAGAAGAAGTCCCAGAAATTGTTCTAAAGGATATCCCTCTTGACAAAATTCACACAATCCAAAGGAATCAAAATTAAATTCAACCTGTGGTACTCCAGCATCTAAAGAAACATTCCACAAACTATTGTACTATCATAATATATATATATATATATATATATAATATATATATTATATATATATATATATAATATATATATATATATATATATATATATATATATTAATAATAATTATTGTCATCTTCATAGCCATTCATTATATTAAGAAGTTAAGAACAAAAGAAAATCCACATCCAACGTACAATGAACCACCTACAGAAGAAGATGATCACACAGTTCCTGTACCAAATCCAAGAGCATTTTTCACTCCATGAAATATGCCAAGAACTCGCAAGGGAGGAGTTATAGCAGCCGGTCCTGTTCTAGTCATTCACCTAAGAATGATGATCCAGGTTTGTGTTCTAATGACCTTTGTAATAAGATATATTTGTATTTTTATATTTACTTATAGATAACTAAAATTAAAAAAAAAACTAGATATTTTTCAGTCTGCTCATAAACTTGAAAGAAGGAAGAAGGCTTTATATAAAATTGTCTGATCTTTCTCGTATTTTTGTAATTAATTAATAAAGTATTTATTTTTAAAAAATAGTTTTGTCTACGGGAAAACTATAAGTAGCGTAAATAAATAAAAAAAATCTTGAAATAAAAATCATCCAAATTTATGTTCTAGGTATAAGTGACGTACAGTGACCAGGTTCAGGTAAACAAATTACAAATACAATTACAAACCATGTACTATTTAGTTAACAACGATGTCAATCATAGCTATGGTATTTCTATCGTAGTCACAAAAAAGGTCAACTACTTTGTAATAAGTTTTTAAAAAAAGTATATTGAATTTTATTCAAGTTTACGCCCCGACGGCAGAGAAAGATGAAAACTTAATCGAAATATTTTACCATAATTTGGAACAAGCTCTTGAAAAAACAACTATAATAGGCGACCTATGCCAAAGTTGGCAGGGAAAAGTGGCTGGATATGTGGTTGAATATGATTAAGGAAATAGAAATGAACGTGGTGACTGCTTAAATATATTATGGCAGGTGGAAGAATTTGTAAGGGTTAATACACTTTATAAACTACCAAAATGGAAGATTGGATGCTTGGAAATCTCCTAGAGACAACAGATAGATTAATCCGAAATCAAATTGACTTTGTCCTTATTAGAAATAGAATTCGTAATTTTATCCATTGTGCTTATTTACCCTGGAGCAAAAATCAGTTCAAAGCATAACTCCATAATAGTAGTCACATTACGAACCATATTACAGTTTATTAAAAAACCCACACAAAGTATAATTGATATTAAGAAATTAATGGCTTATCAGTTACCCCCTCACAAAGTTTAGATAAACGACAATGCAATACTTTTATAAACATTTTGAGCCTGTAACTCATTCAACTGATTTTTTTTTTACTAAAGACACTGAAGTGTACTTACAATAAAATTTGGTCAGTAAGACCAATTATCAATTTTTTCCTAACTTAAATTACTAATGAAAACTTAAAACTAGGTATCTACTCACTAGTATCTTTCCTATTATTTCTAATAACTAGCATTAAATTTAGCATGCATACTCGCACAACACTTTGCTCTGCTTTTCGCACAACACTTTGCTCTGCTTTTCACTCACTCACTATACCAGTTCAAAAGGCTTTGTTCTTTTGACCCTTTTCTCTAGGTTCGTATTGTCGGGAAGCTATATAGCCTCGACGTTTACATGATAATGGAGTCGTTGTTCATGGCTCCCTGCAAATTTCTTGATTATCTGATTGACATCTTCCATCTTGAGGTCCCGGTGAAGATCGTTGTTTCTAACGTACCAAGGCGCATCTACGATGTTCCTTAGCACTTTATTATGGAATACCTGGATTACTTTAATGTTACTAGGCTTGGCACAGCCCCAGAGTTGGCAACCATAGGTCCATACTGGCCTCAGTATTTGTTTATAGATTAGGAGTTTAATACTTATGGATAGAGAGGAATACCTTCCCATTAACCAATAAATTTTCTTGTAGCGGATGCCTAGTTCTTCTCTTTTCTTCTTCACGTGAGCTTTCCAGCGAAGTATGTCTGTTATTCCAAAAATCTTATCTATATTTTCGTCATTCCTAAAAGTTACAATAAACATATCTAAAGGCTCTTTAGACTGTCTCTTATATTTTAGATCCACCTGTATAGCTTTTTATCCTCTTTGTTGTAAATATTTGACTATTTGTTCTGTTGTAAAGAAGCGGTGTAATTTCTTTACCATTACCCGTATGGGACGCTCCTGTTTATTCTCATAAGTGTAAAATAAAACCTCATTTGATTCTAATAATTTTACTAACTCCCTATAATTGTCACTATCAGGGGTATTTACCTTAAGCATGCCATAAAAACTGATTTAAACATAATTCAACTGATGACGCGATAGTTGCTACAATGTCTGGCATTTGTTTTGTTTGGAATAGTTATAAATTTTGATTCTAACCCGTTATCTGGTAATTTACCGCTGCTGTATATCTTGTTAAAGAGAAAGGTGATAATCGCAACGTTCTCATCATCCAATAGTTGTAAAAATTCTGCATGTATTTCGGCAAGGCCAAAAACTTTCCTTCGTTTCGCTTGGTCGCTGGTCTTCTGAATTTCTGAGATTGGAATTTATGAGACATTATCTCGATTAGATGTTAGTTCTTGGTAGGTTCTTTGGACAACTTTTGGTCAACTCTTTAAATAATTATATTATGTAATTTTCCCATTCGGTACAGCGCTCTTAATTATCACTTAAAATTCTAGACCAGAGTCTTGTAATATATTTTTCCTGTAAATTCTGCTTTTGCCTGCTAATTCGCTTAGTTTTTTATGCAAAAGAAAGTTGTCATGTCGTTGCTCCAGTTTCTACTTTATGCTTTATTTACCTCGAGCGGGCGCGCCCGTGTATTTTATACACGTCCAATAGAAAAACTCGTTTAAAAATAGAAGTGTCATCAAACTATCGATATCGCCGCGTCTATTCGTCCAGTAGAAATCTGTCGTTCGAATAGTTGAGTAATATTTTTTGTTGCAGCTGAGTGTTGTGAGAATATTTAGAAATACGAGAGTGTGATGCTTTTGTGTACATAATACACGGCGTGCCTTCTAGTGTAACTATTTTATCCATTAATTATTTTACTTTATAAAAACTTGTAATTCGAAATTAAAGTCAAATTAACTTTAGTTTTACTTTATTTTAGGTTGAATAGGATATTGTAACATAATTGAGAAGAAATATAACGGCTACGCTGAGAGAAAATCATGTAAAAAATTAGTTGCATTGTTTTATTATTTGTGTGTTACTTTTTTTATTTTTGCAGGGATAGAAAGACGGAAAGTTTTTAACTGAGGCTGAGTTATATAAAATTCTTAATTAAGACCCAGAAACAGAAACTAGTGAAACAGAATATTCCGATGAATCTGAGACAGATAAAGAAATAATACACCATGATGTCCACAATTCTGAATCTGAACAAAAACAGAATGGCCACGACAGAGCCAGTAACTTCGAGGATAATACTGCAGTAAGTATGACTGCTTTCGAATATTTTCAAGGTAAAGATAAAAAACTACATGGCGTAAGATTCCGCTGTCGTCGCAATCAAAAATTAAAAAGAAAAATATTATCAAAATACTTCCAGGACCAAAGGCAGTGGCTTCAAAAGTGACCTCAGAACTTTTAGCTTTTGAAAAAACTGTAGATTCTGATATATTAGAGAACATCGTACAATTTACTAATTTGTACATTGATAGTAAAAAAGAATCTGTTCGATATAAAAGAAAACGAGATATGAAACATACTTCAAAAAGTGAAATAATGGCATTACTGGGAGTGCTTTACCTCCTAGGCACTAAAAAGGCTAACCATACTAACGCACATGAACTTTGGACATCTGATGGAACAGGTATAGAAATTCTTAGAGCTCTAATGAGTTACAAAAGATTTTTATTTTTGTTACGTTCAATGCGCTTTGATGACAAAACCACAAGACATGAACGGAAAATATATGACAAACTTGCACCAATTAGAAAAATATTGGACGCATTTGTTAGTAACTGTAAAAATTCCTATAATCTTGGTGAATTTGTTACAATAGACAAAAAACTAGAGGGATTCAGAGGACGTTGTAGTTTCATCCAGTATTTACCAAATAAACCAGCAAAACACGGTATCAAGCTGTTTATTTTGGGCGATGCACAAACTTACTTTGTTGGAAATGTAGAGGTTTATTGTAAACGGCAACCTGAGCGGCCTTATGCTGTATCAAACTCTCCCAGTGATATTGTAGATAGGCTTATTGATTATATAAAAGGTTCAAATCGCAATTTGACAACCGATAATTGGTATGCCAGTTATCCGTTAGCTATTTCCCTTTTGGAAAATAAAATAACTACAATTGGCACTTTGAGAAAAAACAAAAGAGAAATAACTATTGAATTTTTACCCCAAAAACAAAAAGAAGTGGGAACGTCACTCTTTGGATTCCAGAAAAATGTCACTTTGGTTTTATTTGTTCCAGAAAAAAGTAAGTCGGTCATACTTTTATCCACGATGCATGACACTGACACCGTAGACGTCAAAACTAAAAAACCAAAAATTATTCTAGACTATAATGCCACAAAAGGCGGTGTGGATACTATTTACCAAATGTGTGCATCATATTCTGTAAAAAGAGTAACCAGAAGATGACCACTAATTATATTTTTTTCTTTAATGGATATGGCGGGTATCAACGCGCAGGTGTTGTTTTGTGCCAATAAAACAAATCCCAAAATATCTTGCCGAATTTTTCTAAAGAATTTAAGCTTGAGTTTAATGAAAGTACATCTTTCAGAAAGAGCGACAATGCGATATCTTCATCAGGATATTCAAGGTTTTCTAATGAAATATAAATCATGTGAAGAACCTACTAGAACAAAAGTGCAAAGCTCTAGAAAACGTGGACGTTGTGCAATATGTCCAGGCTCAAAAAATTCCAGCACAACAGTTAGATGTGGGCTATGTAGAATATTTGTATGTAAAATGCATTCAGAAACCACAATTACCTGCGTAAAATGTAAGAACAATAAATCAGAAGAAATCGAGTGAAGTATCCCGTATGTACATGTTTTATGTTTATTATTTTATGTAAAAACTATTTTTGTAAATCGTGGTTGTCATTTTGTTAAAACGCACTAAATTTGGTAAAATCAACTTAAATGTCTTTTGTGTACAAAATACACAGCGCGACTGGTTATGGGCACAATAAAGGCCCATTTCAAATTAACCGAGGGTTAATTTGAAAGGCAGAAAATAATAATATTAACGTAGTTTTATTTGTTAATTTAATTCAGTCATAATTATTACTATGTTTGTATGATCAATCAGACAGAATATTATAAATTAGTCGATTTTTATTTTAAGTTGACTAAAAAGGTAATACCAACTTTGTCTAATTATAATAATATATTAAAGCTTACAAGAAAATATTACTACTTCTTCTTAAACTGTACCGTTACGCCACTGGAAATATTGATCAGAAATGGTACACCAATAGAAGAATCAATATGGCGCAAACATAATCTATTTATCTGTTATACCATGACCTAACGGCACTGACGTAGACGGGACCGATGGATTTACGTTTTTACTCTCTGTAGTGTGTTGACGGCTGAAAAATATTAAAATGAACCTGAAAAATTTCTGGTGTCAGAAGTGAGGATCCAACGTTGGCCTTCTAAGACTACCAATTAGTCTTTGTAAGCTACTAAGCTAGGGCGTTTACAGCACTGCAGCATGTTTGTGAGTAAAAATAAAATTGTCAAATTAAATAATCGTAAAAAACTAGTCAAAGAATCAGTAAAAAATCTAATCACATAAATTTAGTTAAAACGTTGTAATTAATAGATACCCGAGGTCAGTTAGTGGTGCTGTAATAGAAAGTTTATCTGATAAGTCTAAAATACGTAAAAACAAGAATCACTATCTATTTAGGAATGACAGTCTGTGATTGATATGTGCGAATACTATACACAATTAAACCAACTTTTTTCTGATGTTCTTAATTTAATTTAATTTTTAAAAAATAACTTTTTACATACATCTAAGACTTTTAAAGAAGTTAATAACTTTCGCCAACTTTGTAATTACATTCCCGGATATGTATAATACACTTTTTAATTCAAAAAGATAAACGAGAATAAAAGAAATGTTTACTTCCCCGCGGCCTCTTACTTTTCAGAAAGTGACTACGCCAGTTTTTTATGTTACGAGATAGAGAGGGTCATAATTACAATTTTTAAAGCTAACGTTGCTTCTTTTGCTTGTATCTCCTACATCTTTTACATCTTTTATACTTCAAAGGTGACAGGGATTGAATTGCAGTAGGCTTTTTAATAATATTAACTTTATTTTTTAATTGAGTAAATAGGTATACCAATATTTTTTTCTAATGAATTAATAACTAAGAAATGCAATTTTTTATGAAAAAAATATTTAAAAAATACATAAACATAATAAAAATATTATTTCAAATTGTTTGTTTTATAGAAGGAGGCTGTTCTACGTCTGTAAAACGTGTCTATTTAGTTCTGTTTTACTTTAGTACTTTATTTTCTGTTTTACTTTTTTTACTACTACTGCTACTAAGGATTTCCACAGTTTTCACTGTCTTCCTTCACTCAACCCTTTTCTCCAATTTTCCCTGTCATTCCAGTCTCCATCTCACAGGGTTCTTTTCTCCATAGCCTCGTCGATTTCGTCTCTGAATGCCCTTCGGGGTCTTCCTTTCTTTCTTCTTCCGATCGGGCTCTATTCTGTAATTTTGTTTATCCAGCGTCCTCTGTCCGCTCTTCTGACATGGCCGTACCAGCATAGTCTCTTCTACTCTATATAGTCGATTATGTCTGATTTCACTCCCATTCTCCGCTTAATCACTGCGTTTTCAATTCTGTCTCTTTTTGTAAGTCTACAGCTTCTTCTCAGGAACTCCATTTCTGCTGCTCTTATTCTACCTCTATTTCTCTTGTTTATTGTCCAGTTTTCGGAACCATATGTCAGGATACTTCTTGCCAGGGTATTATATATTCTCTTTCTTGTCTTTATCGTAATGTTCTTATCCCACAGCACTGAATTTAGTTGTCTTATACAGTTTCTTGTTTGTCTTAGTCTGTTGTTTATATCTTTTTCTGTTGTTCCCTGGTTCAATATTATGGTTCCCAAATACTTGAATTTATCTGTTCCATTTACTTATTTTCCCTCGTTTGTATCTAGGTTTCTCATATCCTTGTTTTCTGTTGTTAGGTATTCGGTTTTCTCTAAGTTTATTTCCATTCCGTTGTTTTTATATTCTTCTTCTAGTTTTCTGAGCATAAAGCTGAGATCCTTTTCATCTTGTGCGATGACTACTTGATCGTCGACAAAACTTAAGGTGTATAGGTATTCGTCTCTTACTGGTATGCCCATTCCTTCGCACTTTCTTCTCCATGGTTTGAGTGTCTTTTCCAAGGATATTGTAAACAGAGTAGGGGACGTAGCACAGCCTTGTAGAAGTCCTTTTGTCGTCTTAAATGGATTGTAGGCATTATTTCCACATTTAATAGCTACTTTGTTTTCTTTGTACAGTGCTTTAACTGCTTTTATTAGTGTTTGTCGGATTTCGAGATCATTCATTGCTTCCCATAATTTGACTGTAGGTATTGAGTCGTATGCTTTCTTTAGATTACCAAACGCCAGATGGACCGGTCTACCTTTTGCCATTTTCTTCTCTATCAGTTCTTCTCTATTTCTCTATTTAACTTTTTTTAAGTTTGTTATTTTATAGGTGTTACATAAAAGGTCTTAAATGAGAGTAAGATAACATCAATTACACCTAATTACATATTAATTACAGTGTTTACTTTCCATTCACTGCATGAGTTAATATACACAAGTGAAACATGCTATCAACCAAGTTTTACCTACTATTTTTACAATAAATTTTAAAAATTTTATAATGTATTCTGTCCATAATTGTATATTTTAATGTTTTAATGTGTGTTATAAATGTTGAGTGTAAATGCTTATATAAATAATCTCAACGACTAGTAAGTTACACTGAAGAATTGTGATATTTTTTAAATATTTACATTTTTGTCTTATTGCAGTGTCTTGAAAAAGGAATAAAACCATTCCGAAAGCTCGACAAAAAAGTCAAAACAGTGTTTTTTTAACATCCCGGCCAATATTCTGACTGCAACCCTAATAAACTGTGTTATTTGTATATATATATATATATATATATATATATATATATATATATATATATATATATATATATATATATTACAATATGTTTGTCCTTATACATATACATTTAAAAATCTTGACAAAGGCAAGAGTTTCCTGCCAAAACGTTGATTGCTATGGAAAATAAAATCTAGTTCCACATGTAATATATCTAAAAAATACTGGATATTAGTGAGTGTCGATATAAACAAACAACAAAGTTTATTTGGGGTGTAGTCAGAAATTTGGCCGGGATGTTACAGAAACACTCTTTTGACTTTTGGTAAGACACTGTAATTAGAAGAATGTGTAAATATTTACAATATATTATATATTGTTAGTGCAACTTACTAGTAGTTGAAATCATTTATATAAAGCTATGACACTCAACATATAAAATAACACATATAAAATAATGGACAAAATACATTTTAAAATTTAATTAAGGATAGTAATACTTCGTTTGTGACATCTGTTAGTGGTGTGTTTTAACTGATTCATAGAGAACAGAAAGAAAAAAAATAAAAATAGTATGATTAAAATGTAATAAGGTATTCTTCATTATTTAATAATGGAAGTAATGTATTAAAGTAAATAACAATAAATGTTGCTCAGTTTAACTATGTCAGACTTTTTATTTATACAAGATATATTGGATTTTATTAAATGAATTTTAATGCTTTCTTTTTCTTTGACAAACTACAGGAATCCTCGACATTAAATTCATGTTTTAAGATTAATGCATGTTCTGTCAGAGCACATGCATTAATTTTTTGTTTTTTATGTGCCTAAGATGTGAGATCATCCTACTGTGAAAATTACGAGATGATTCTCCAATACACACGTTTTTACAATTGGCACACGGTATAGAATAAATAACATTCGATGACTTCTGTATTATGAAAGGATCCTTTGTCTTTGTGTACAACTTCGACACCGTTTTCACATTTTCAGTTGCAATTTTCAAGCCACTAACATTTTTGAAAATGTTCATTACCTTATGTATGAGAACTGGAATATAGGGTAGGCAATCATACGTTGTTTTATATTGTGGTAGCTCTGATGTGTTGTGTATCAATATCGGTGTCAATTGTCGGACCTCATTATTATGAAAATTTTAGTTGTCAGAAAATTGCAAAGGAAAAGGAGAATGAGTTTATTTAAAAGCTGTATGAGATAGGAGTTCTTTTGTAGTATAGATCTCAATGTGTTTACTCCCTTGTCCCTGAACTTAATGTGTGATAAGTTGATAACCCTAGTTTTAAGGGGCCCAAACCAAATTTGGTTCATCTTAGATGAATGTTGAGAATAAAACTTTATGAAACGGTTAATAAAACAAGGTTTACGATGCCATCACTGCCACGATGTCTAAGCATTTGTAAAAAAAGGAATCATATCAGCCTCTATCTCAAACGTAAACTTTGAGTATTCACACTGGGCATTAAAGATGTTTAAAACATCAGTAATTTTGTTTTCCGGCACTGATAAACTGAAATCATATACATATCGTTTGATAAAAGGTATGTGAAAAGGTATCTTTTCTTTACACGTTCTCATAGGTTCATCCAAAGCAAAATTGTGTCGTATGGGGGATATTTTGCTGTTCATTAGTGCCAAAGATTTGTTTGAAAAAATTATCATTAAAAAAAACGATGTTAGAGTCAAAAATAAATTTTAAAATTCTTATGAAATCATGTAAACTGATCTTGGTTGCCTAGAGATGCTGTTCGAGTTATTTTTAATGCTGTCGAGAATAGTATCTAGCGGCAGGTTTGTAAATGGTGACACAACATCTAAACTAATCAATATATAATTATTCGAAACTTTAACATTAATAATGAAGTTAATAAACGTAAAAGAATCTCTAATATAGAATTCATTGGATTTGTTGTAGGAAATTGTGAGAATATCTATAAGGTGTTTAGCAAGTAAACTATTAGGAACATTAATGAAAGAGACAATTGGCCCCATTGAAAGAGTGGGTTTGTGAACTTTAGGTAGTGTCTAAAATCTGGGTGCAACTGAATTGTAAATTTTCAAAGATTTTGCAACTTTTGTCGTTATGGATTTGGAAGAAGCTAAATCTGAAATCAGCTTGTTCGCCTTTTGTTGAAGGGTGCACACCGGACTGTTCTTCAAATTGATGCAACTTTTTGTGTCATTTAGTAAAGTATTGCTTTTTCAATGTAATCGTTCTTATACCTTGCCATTGGTACATTTCCCTTGTCACATCTCATGATGTCGTTTACTTGGGGTTCTAGATCAGAAATAAGAGACTCGATATCCGAGAGAAGAAAAGACATTTAAAATCTCTAGCACTGGGAAATAGGCAAAATTTTACACCCAGAGACAAAAGTTTTTTAACATTATAAAGAAAAGTGATAGTACTTAGATTATTGAACCATTTTTTTTTTGGATTTACGGTTTATTACGATTCGTAAAAAAAATTTGGGTAAAGAAGCAAAAAATCAATTTAAACAAAATTTGATTTAAATGTTTTTAAAAACATTTATTAGGATGGACCTAATATTTACCTTTAAAGTATCAAAGGTAAATAATAATAAACGCGTCTTTATTTGATAACCGTTAGTCTTTATGCATACATTTTCAATTTTGTTTAGAAAACGCCGAAGTCTTGCAAAAAGTTTAAAAGTTATTTCTAAATTAGCTGCAAACATCTTGTATTCTTAGCCAGAGTTGTGCACGATTTTTTATCGGAATGTAATAAACAAATGCTTGTATATATTCTCAAATACAATAATTGCAACGATTTAAATCCGGTGACCTTGCTGGCAAAGCAACTGGAAAGCCTCTTTCAATCCAGTGGCTTTCGTAGATATTATCAAGAAATTCTCGTACATTTCTGCTAAAGTTGGCCGAACAGCCGTCATGTAGAAACCATAAGTTTTGCCAAATATTTAAAGGCACATCATTTAACAAATTAGGTAAAATATTTTGCAAAAAATGTAAATAATCAGCACCATATAAACGAGCAGGCAATTCCACGAGTCCAACTAGATAATCGTCAACTACTCTTATTTAGACGTTTATGCTAAACCTATGCTGATGCTTAAAATGATGGATTGTCACCAACGTACGAATAGCAATGTGCATTATGTACAATAAAAATTGTACTTTTGTGAATACAGTTTATTCGCAAAACAAAATGTATCTGAAAAAACTTTATTTTGATTATTCTGATTTTGTAACCATATACCAACTTCTTCCTGAGCAGGAAAAAATCCTCATAGCAGTGATTGTTTCTTTGTTAAATGAAAATGATATAAATGTTTGTCGTGTAAGATATTTTCTCCAGAAGACTTTAAACTTGTGAGATACATGGCAGATAGTCTTCGAACTCTAATTTCAAAATTTTCATTAAAAAACACCTTCATGTGCCGCGTTTACATTATTATGTCGCCCTGTTTCATAATTTTTTGTTTTTTGACCGTTTCTCGTAATCGAAAAATTTTTCGGATATCTACGTTACGGCTTTATTTTGCATTTAACTAAATGCATTATAAAATCAGAGTATTTCTCATTAGTAAAAATCATTTTTGTTGAATTAAAATTGTTGTGTTTGAATGCCACAAAGTAAAAACTCAAAAGGAAACTTCAGAAACTGACAACAATTTAACAATGAAAAATGTACATTATACTTCTGTTGACATTTCAAAGCCAACTAGTACAAAAAATATTAATTTAACTTTCATGACGAAAAAACGAAAAATCTTCAAACCGATTTTTTTGAAAAGGGTATTTCTACCGGCTTAAAATAAGTCTAAAATAAAAACTTTTAATACAATAATTCCTGAAAATCTTATAATCTAGTATCACAAATGCTGAAAAGTTAAAAACGTTAAAAAGTTTAAAAAGCTAAAAGTTAAAATATCCATTGACTTACTTAAAACGGACGCCTATGACCGGTACTAGAAATTAGCAATTATTGAAATCGATACAACTTTGGAGGATAAATAATTGTACAAGGTTTCATTTTTATAAATAAAAGCGTTCTGGAAGTACTTAAAAAAAAACTAATTGCAAGCAGCCATCTTCAAAGAGCTTTAGCTTCCTTAGATTTAGCATTTTAGAACGGTGAATTGGCTTAAAGAGTCTTAAAATTATCTGAGAAATCTGCAGTATTCGTTTGTCACGAGGGTTTCTGGATACCCTGTACAATATTATCAGCTTTTTTCTTCTTTATCTATCATGCAATTCAAAACGTTGGTTCCCATCATAGCTAACTTAATTTTATTCACTGCCACCCTAAATACCATGCTTGTATTAACACCATACCAATCTCGCAAGTTATTTAACCATGAGGTTCTTCTTCGTCCTGGACTGCGTTTGCCTGTTATTTTTTCTTGCATGATATTTTGTAGCAACCTTTATTAGCAATATATAGGTTGCTACAAAATATTATCAGCAGATTATTAAATACCATCTGATACCATCTGGTACCGCATTTCGTGTTTTCCTTTTCTTCTTGACTGTTCGTTTGTAAGAAATATGGCAGGAATCGATGACTTTATTTTTTCCTGATGCATCTATTGATGTATCTGAGCTGCTTTATCTTCTTTTAAGCGTTGCTGGCGTGTATTAGCGTCATCAAATCTAATAAACCACATAATGTTTCGAATCGAAATCTAAGATCCCCATTGTCGCTCGATAGAGTGGATATAAATTTGAATGTCACATGTTACTTAAATAATCGATGTTAGAATAATTTGTACCAGAGCTAATCAAAATAGCCATGAATAAGTATATTTTTTTGTAGATTAACATTTTTCCACTCTCGACTTCGAATCTGGAGCAGTGCGTTAAATATATCGTCGTGTTAAATTTATATTGTCGTGTTCCAAGTTTCCACGTTTTTTTGCTTTTTTTTTTCTTTCTTTCTTCAATGTTAACTTTTCTCCATCGGCTTGGTGGAAGTTTTTCTAGGGCCAAAATGATTGAACCTCTGTTGCCTTCTACTTGACTTTGATTAATATCTGCAGTTGCCGTGTGGTATTGTCGACTTCTCTAAAACAATAAAGGTATTTTAGTCACGAAAGGCCTAAGCCACCTACCAAATAAAATACATTTTTGGTCGTCTTAAAACGTGTTATTTAAAAACAAATTTAAATAGAATATAAGTTTTACTGGGTCTTTATCAGTAAAAAAGTAAAAACAGTTTATTTATCGCTACGTTTTACTAAAAAAGTACATTTAATGTTATTATAACTTATTAAGACAAAGGCCACATATTCTACAGCAAGAAGGTCTAAAGCCACTAAAATGTTTACTTACCTTTTTTGAAGAAGATTCATCACTTTCACTGGAACTTGAATGCGGAGAATATTCTCTATCGTTTACAGAATCGTCTGAGTCAAAATCGGAACCTGAGCTACTGTTTTTTTCCATATAAATTAATTGTTTTTCTTTCAGTACTCTTCGATCACGTGTCGCCATGTTGATTTTATTGTGGCATATGACGTTCTTGCTTACATTCTTATGATTTTTCAAGTCGGCAACAAGGTCGATATAGCCTGATGGCGACACCTATTGCCCAATAGTCGTATAACTTCGCTGGTGGCTTAAGACCATTTTACAGAGCCCGTTTTAATGAAATCGTCAAATTTCAAAAAAATGTGGCTTAGGTCCCTTATTGCCCCGAGCTCTTTAGTTATTGGATGGATACGTGGATACGGAAACTGGAATATGCGATAGTTAATTCAGTTTTGTGCAAATGAAAATCATCAAATATTATATCTTAATTAGATGGCAGCTGATAGATACAGTAATAAAAAGTTTAAAATAATAAAAAGGGATAAAATATTTTTTTTGTTAACGATACACGACTAATATACTCTACTGCCCAAAATTAACGCACCACCTTGAATGTACCATAAGTTTGAAGCTATTTTTCTTCTTCTGAATGATTTGATTTTGATGACTTTTTTATGTTATAGGCCTATTTCTAGTAAATCACCATTTTATTGCTTTTTAAAAAATATCGACGTTTTACCCGTGTACGGGGTGTAAAAATAAAGTTATGTTTTTTTATCGTAATTTGCAACACTCTGTGGAATTTATTAAAAAGAAACGCTACATCTTATTAATATTTTAAGACAGATTTATCATTTCTTATTATTTTCGTAAAACAAATTATCTTAATATCTCTATTATTAAAGATTATACAAAATTTTAAAGGTAACAAGTTTTTATTAACATTTAAAGCAAAGAAAACATTACTTACAGAAAAGAAAACAACCTAAATAATATTTAACAATTAACTCACTTTAAAACACTTAACAATGGTTATTTCCACCTCTACATATAATTACTTCTTCACAACGACGAGGCATATTTAAAATCAAGCGGCGTATTTGGTCTTGATCAATTGCATTTCAAACTTCTCTTACTATAACTTCTATGTCGTTGAAGACGAGACAAGAGAGACAGGTGGTGGATGTCGGCTCCTGAGTTGAAGATTAAAAATATCCCATAAATTTTCTAAGGGATTAAGATCAGGGCTAAAGGGTTCATGGTTTGTATTCCAATCTCGTCCAAATATTCACGGACCACATGTACAGCGTGTGGTCGAGCGTTATCATGCATTTTCCATATAAGGAACGATTGAAACTACATAGTTAGACAAAATTTTTGTATTATAACTTTCACTTGTAAAGGAACCTCTTCGTAAAGCAACAAGTTCCGTTCGCGCTGTCAGAGATATTCCTCCCAAAAGCATTACAGATCCTTCATTGAATAAAGAAATTGGTCGTATATTGCACTGTGCGTAGCGTTCTCTTGGCCGTCGAATAACTCTCGCACGTCTATCTGAGCTATATAAGCAATAGGTATCTTGTTTCATTAGTAAAAAACACGTGCTCCCAGTCATTAATATTCCAATCAAGGTGCTCTCTGGCAAATTGTAATCTACTTCTAAGATCATTTACGTTTAAAGCTCGTGCTCTGACTAGTATCCTTATATGCAGATCTTTTTCAGCGAGACGCCTTTGTATATTGTTTCTACTAATTTGAGTATTATAAACATTTGATACTTGTATTTGTAAATGTATAATTGTGAGAAAACGTTCTCTTAGAGCACGAAGTCTGATAAACTGGTCTTGACGTGTTGTTGTGAGTCTTCCTCTTCCTTGTCCACACCGTCTCGTATGGTCGTTTGTTTCTCGAAAACGTTAAATTACTCGTGATGTTGTAGTATGAGATACCCTTAACCTCAATTCTATTTCACGATAACTAACTGTCAACTATATAACATACGCAAAATAGCAAAACAATTTTTTACAGTGTAAATAATATTGACAATTTGAAAATGTCCTGTCAAAGTGTTTGATTTTTCATAGCCAACTAACTGCTTACATTAATGAGTATTACAATTTGTATCAAATTACATTATGATTTGAAAGTACTTTGTTTTTGATAATAAAAAATCGATGACTTTTTACGAAAATGTTGAAAAAAATGAAGCTTTTTCGAAATATTAACAAGACGTTTGCTTTTAATAAATTCCATATTGTGTGGTAAAATAAGATAAAAAATCAAATATATTTTTACACCCCACCCCGTATTATGAGTGAAACGTTGACATTTCCCAGAAAACATAAATACAGTAATTATTTAGAAATAGATCTGCAGTGGGAGAAAAAAACCATCGAAATCCAAAGAAGGATTCAAAAGAAAAATAGCTTAAAAATTATGGTACAGTTGAGGTGGTGCGTTAATTTTTGACAGTAAAAAATCACGTAATGCTTTGAACCTAATTTCCTTTTTTGATAATAAAGATATCAAGATTATTTTTGTACGAAAATGTAGAAACGAATGAGGCAATCTCGAAATATTAATAACATTTAGCGTTTGTTTTTAATACATTCTACAGGGTGTTGCAAAATTCGATGAAAAAACACAACATTATTTTTACACCCCGTATATAGGTAAAACGTTTGACATTTTTAAAAAAAATATTAGTATAGTAATTAATTAGAAATATACCTATAATGTGAAAAATAAATCATCGAAATCCAATTAAGGGTTCAACAGAAATATAGTTTCAAAATCATGGTCCATTTTAGGTGGCGCGTTAATTTTGGAGAGAAGTATATTTAGCATTTCATAATTTTTGTAATAACTGTTTTAAAATTGACAAGAAAATTTGGAAATCTTTTTTTATTACTCAATTTAAACTTATTTTTATTTTATTTATCCATTCCCAAAATAATATTAACAACTATCTTTCAACAAAGTTTGTTTTTTTTTACCTTAAACATGAAACAATACAATGTTTTTTAAAGCAATCGGTATAAAATAATATCGATAAAAAAGTTTTTATTGCATGCCTACAAAAAAAAAACATATTAACGTTTCATTGACATAAACAAAATTCGCAATTTCTATGCAAAGGACAGTCGACCTCTCGATTCATTGTTACGAGAAACACTAGAGAGCTTGTAATTCTTTGACTACTACCCCCTTTTATAACTTTTGTTGGGAAAACTACACAGTCCTCTTCCGTTTGTCTGATCACACGATTTATTGTGTTAGTTTCCCTTTTGATTTTTTGCCCCGTCACTGTTTGGCTATCCGCCAACTGGGTTTGTTTAGTGCGAAGTATCATTTTGCTTCCTTCATCCTATTCACTCCCAAACAAGTTTTCTATATTTTTTGATTTGTTGACCAACATATAAACGACAATTGAAAGCCCCCCAGATTTTCGTGGTCGTTAAAGTAATTTATAGATTTTTCTTTATTGACCACAAAAATATCCAAGCTAACAGAATGAATGGGATAGCGGTCGTCTTACAGATTTAAGACTAAAGAAAATCTCTTACAACCATATTTATAGCGATTTTTGCGGTATTGTATAAAAAGTATACCTGGAACAAATTTATAGCTTTCACCTTTTATTATTTTTACTTTACGTTTGGATACAAAAGCTTAACTTTTAGAAATATTAAATTTGGAATTACGAGGGAAAAATATTCAAACCCAAATAAGTCATTTTATCGAATTATATAAGATATAAATATAAATATATATATATATATATATATATATATATATATATATATATTTGAATTTTTCATTATGACTTTCATTTTTGTGACCATTTATGTATTAAAATTGACAACTGGGTACAAATGAGAAATTATAATTTGATACATACTTTGACGTAGATGATAGAGGGCGCTACATATACCACATATCTGGAATACATTTGAACCTAACTTTTTTGTTCTTAAAGTTAGCGGTATTAGTGACAAAAAATATTAAACATACATTATTTTTACAAGAAAAAGGTATACTTATTAATAACTTCAAAACTCAACAGTTTTTTAGATAATCGCATTTTACAAATCTGCATAATTCTGATTTAACGCAATCACTCCAGGCAATGAAAGAAAAATAGACAAAAACATCAATACTTCTAAATGTTAATAGTTGAGTAACAGTTATGTTGATATGATAGTAACAAAATATTAAATAAAATAAATATATCAGCAGGATAATTATTAATAATAGGATTTGACAAAATAGAAGAATAATTGGATTTTGCATTAAACTTTTTACGTTTTATATTAAATTAAAGTCATATTCAAAACAATTTATTGGCAATCCAAATTGGGAAATAGTTAAAATAAATAAAATTTAACTATTTGTCAAAGTAAATATGTCCACCAGTTTTTTTTTATTAAAAAGAAAACATTGCCGCATCCACCAACAGGTTATTAGCGGCGTTACTCAGTAAATAAAACTTTAAATCTGATACAAAATATTGATTGACCTTAGGTAATTTAATAAGTTTTTTACGGGACAGTTTTCTCCTAATAAATGTGGTAGAGTATTTGGTATATTGTTTATTAAACGTTCTCTATGGAATTTTGGACACTCAATTAACAAATGCGCGACGGTAAGAGGCGTAGCACATAGGTCGCACAGGGGGCGTTCACTGGCCGAAAGTAAATAAGAGTGTGTGATCTTAGTGTGTCCTATACGTAGGCGCGTTAGAACCGTTTGAATAAACCGTGTACTAGCACTAGTTTTCCACTGTCGTGTATCTGGTTTTAGCGATCTTAATTTAGATTGCGATAGAAACCATTCGCGCTGCCACTGACCAATCACTTTTTGTTTAAAAAACGTTTTAAGATCTTACATACACTGTCACGCACTAATTCAGATTCCGCACTTGTTGCTGCATCACGAGCACTACTGTCTGCCTCTTCATTGCCGATAATTCCAATATGCGATGGGATCCATATAAATTTAGGGGTTATGTGGTTCTCTTGGGCGATTTGTAGTTCAGTTTTTATTAGTTGCTCCAGGGGCTGTTTAGGGTATAGATGCTGTATTGCAAGAAGAGAGCTTAACGAGTCCGTGAAAAACAGGTTTTGAAATTCTTAAGAGGTTTGCATATTTTAGGGCACGGTACAAAGCAAACAATTCAGCGGTGAAAACACTTGAGCTAGGAGGTAGTTTAAATTTGAAAGTAGACTTTGGAGTAACAAATGCACAACCAATGCCTTCATTAGATTTAGAGGCATCGATAAAGATATTTGTGCAGTTAAGGTAGTCTGGTTCAAGAATCTCGTTTAGTTTGTTTTTAATTAGTATGTTATTATTGAATTTTTTGGAGAACTCTATTAGAGAAGTGTTGCAATTTGGGATGCTTATTAACCATGGAGCTGGATGTTGGATGTTACACTGAAATACGTTTGGGATTATTGTATCAAAATTATTCAGAATTTATTTTACTCGTGTGTAATAAGATTTTCCATTACGAGGTTTATTAAAGAGAAAGTCAAGATTATTTTTAGAAAAAGTGTTTTCGAAGAGTGGATATTCCTTATTAGCAGCTACAGAAGAAGCGTGTGAAAGTGTTAAAAGTGCCCGCTTATACTGCAATGATGGTTCTCCAGTTTCAGAATATAAGCTTTCTATGGGTGAAGTGTGAAAAGCTCTGAGAACGATCCGAAGTGCGGCATTGTGGATTGTATCTAACGGTTTTAGGGTACTCTTGGTTGCAGAGGCGTAAACAATTGAACCGTAATCGAGTTTGGATCTAATTAGTGTTTTATACAGAAAGAGTAGTGTGGAAAAGTCAGAAGTCAGAAGATGTCCACCATTTTCTTTAATTCATTTGTGAATACATTTCATAAAAGATCGTCTCATATTAAATAGCATCATTCGTTCTAAAGAAATTGCTGCAGCATTTATTTTAAGTATCATAATTAGTATCATTTTGGTATTTTAATGTATATATATATATATATATATATATATATATATATATATATATATATATATATAGGTATATATATATATATATATATATATATATATATATATATATAAATCAATAAAGTCATTTTATAAAAAATGTAAATAAATTTCATCATCTAGCTTACAAGGTAATACGCATATCAGTAAAAAATTATTATCAATGGTTCCAAACCATACGTTTATTTAAAATTCAATTTAAAAATGCCATTCTCTTTTCGTATAAGGATATTCTGTATATCAGAAATTATTTTTCTTTAAATTAAAAAAACCATGTTGTGTAAATAGAGCTTCTATCGTAAAAATATTCTATCCACGAAGGAGTGATCAAGATTTTACCTGTTTTCGAGATTCCGAAAGAGATGTTTAAACGTTTGGTGATTAGGTTGTACCCTGTTTGGATATCTTTTTAAATATCCGTCTTATATCCATATTGGAAAAATTATTATGCCTCTGCATTTTCTACTTTTCTTTAACAAACCAAAATAAACTAGATATTACAAAAATCACTGATTAATGGAAAGAACACTTGATTCTAGTTATCAAAAGCATTCGTGATATCAGCCTACTACATTAAAGTTTCCCGTATTGCATTGGCTACTGGCATCGAAACTGAATTCGAAAAAAGGTGATAGGTGCAGTAGCTAGAACTGCAGACTAGCGCGAAGCTTTATACCATGTGTTCTAAATTTTTTAAATAATATTTTTAAAGTTTAATAAAGTAATTTTATAATTTATTTATTATTTATATTTTAAATAAATATTGTATTAAAATAATTCAGTAAATTATGTTTGCTTCACCTACTAACGTATCAACAAAATACAGACCCTTAAAATGAGACTAAATGTTAAGTTATTAATAAAATAACAATTTGATATTTGATCATTAATTTAATAGTAAATTTAATTATTTCATAAAGTAAATATTTTGTTTAAAAATAAAATTGAAAACTAACGTTAGAAAATATATGATGACGCATTAATAAAGAGTAGTAAATCAATGTAAAGACCGTTATTTCGTGAAGCTACTCGTAACACCGTCTCTTAGTGCTTCTTTCGTGACGCTCGCCTCTGCATTTTACAATAGAGAAAAAGTAATACAACGCCAGTATAGAAACTTATAGAAGCAATAGAGTCGGGAAATTGTAAACATGATTACGGCTAACTTCTAGTCTAAAGCTTCTACTTTATTATCTTATAAGCTAAGAGGTTTACCAACCATAAAAAAGCATTTTGTAATATTACATTATCATCTTTGAGTTGTTTTAAAAAAATAAACTATTAATTATGTTCATCCACATGTATTTAGCACCATTTACCGCACCAATATCACAACTAAGAATTATTATGAAGCTGACTTATAAAATGCGATTATCTCGAAAACCGTTAAATTTTGAAGTTATTAAAAAGTATACCTGTCGACGACAACCCATTTTGTATTTAAACGGTCCACCACTGCAGCCCAGCCAGCCAGCTAGTCGGTACAGACGACAGATGACAGAATGACATTCCATCACCAGCCGTTGAGAAGCATAGAACTATTTGTTATTGTTTTCATATTTTTGTGCAAATTCATAAATAAATGCAGTATTTTAGACTATTAATTAATTTCAATAAATACAGTCCACTACAACAATAAACAATACCTTTCCTAGGTAAAAATAATTTTTAATATTGTTTTCCATTCTTTAGTAATTTAATAATATTTCATATTTTTTAACACAAATAGAGCTAACTTAACACGTATACAAGTTAAGCGAAAATGTATGCCACATAATATGTGGCTAATGTGGAGCCCTTTATCAGCTTCTTTTTATTATATTTACCCTTCACTAGACTTTTTTTTAGTAGTGAAAACTACTCCTATTTAAACAAAATCGTATATTTATAAATAAAAGCAGGTTATTTTTATAAATCATCTTTTAATGAAGTAAATTTATACTTTATCTTACCCCTTAGTAAATAAAATAATTTCATTGAATAACTTGTCTCCAAAGATTTTTATGAAAACTTGAATTTGATTATAACTACCCTCCACTCTAAATTTAAACTTGGGCCATTGGTCGCCTTTAATTTTTTTGGGGATAGAAACTACCCCTATTATAAAATCGTATATTTGGCAATAAATGCCTTACATTTATTGCCAAAACTCAAAATCGAAATTTCATATTATCAGTTGTAAATATTAGGCTCGATCAATGGAAATTTGCAAACGTGCATACGAAAGATGCAATCGTTATCTTTAAAACGTGTTTTGATTATTATCGATAGACTACTCTGATTAAAAGAATCATATTAAATATCAAATTTCTACCGTGGCATGGAGTTGATACAAATTTGTTTTACATAAAAAACCCTAAATCCTTTTTTCGGGGGGCCGTTTTCCTCCATCCCTCTTCGTATGGGCCTTATAGGGAGAAATCAAGGGATTAACGTGGTATATTTTTTTATATTTTTTAGTATCAAAAAATTAACATTCCCAGCAAAATTAAGCTTGTTCGTATGATTTTTTGAGGTCAAACCACTGACAACTGGGCTATAAGTACAATTATTTTTTATCATGATATTATGAATTTGTTTTATTTTAATGTAAAAAACAAGCCTTATTAGTTTGTGAGGATGGACGAAAGTATGTCTTCATAGCACATTATGTCTTACAATCCTCCATAGACGTTCTGATATCTCCTAAAATAAAATTGGTTTTTTTAACTCATAGCTGGGTTATCTTTTAAGCTATTAAGTGCTTAACCCTTAACTACTAGGCAAAAGTAATTACATAAGTAATATAAATGAGTCTATAAGACCCATTTTTTTATATAAAGAAAACAAACAATTTTTTTTGGTCATTTTTTAAATTATGAACTAAGACTACACAATGAAGTACCATAACGGGTTTAAACACTAATTAAAGCTATTTTTTGCATATTTAAGTACAAAATTGTAAACATACAGGCATTTTACACTCTGCGCAAACATTATTCTTGGCTGGGCAGAGATGATATCTCTTTCTTTTTCGATTCTCATTCGCTCGAGATGGCTCACTCAGAACACTTAAAAATTTGGTGCCGAGTATATCTGCCGCAATATATCGAATCAGTCGGGACACATTTAAGTTATATACTCTTTTCGTCATGTGTGTAATGTACAAGCTTTGGGCTAATTATTTTATCTTAATATATCTGGAGTAATTAGGAATTTCCAAATGTCACTTATACTTTCAGGAGTATTAAGGCGAATGGCATCTTTTAAAACAGGCCAAAATGTCACAATTTTCTCTTTGAGAGATTAAGTTCCATTTGAAGGAAGTTTCGACCATTTGGTTGTCTTTTTTCCGTATTAGTAATTTCTTTGCTTTTATTTATCCATTGCATTTTTTTTGCAATACCTTTGGGTTTAATGTTTAAATCTGCTCATTATCTGATGGATACTAGTCGATATTACTATCCGAATCATGATCACTAAAAATTTCATGGTCACCTCATGTATCTCCTCAGCACTCACTAAAACATATATTGAAGACAACACCGACGTTGCCGCAAAATTTTCAGGATCGTCAACCCAAAAATCATCACTTTAAAATAAGGCATCAATATATTCGACTGTAAGAGCTTTATTTTGAGCCATTTTAAACTGAAAAGAAGAAAATACATATTATGTCACTTAAAAAAATGACCAAAAACAATATCAAATAAAATAAATTAGGTTATACTAACCTAACCTGCTATAAAATAATATTTACCTTACTGTGTCTAGTGATAGTGATTTGTCTGAGGAGTATATAGAAGAAGAAGATGTAGACAGTTGTTCTGAAGAGGGATTATCCGATGATGAATCCGTAACAGCTTCATTTTCTGACTATTATGTAGCAAAAGATAAAACTACCAAATAGTACAAAATGAAAACGGCAACTTCATCGAAGATAAAAAAAATTAACATTGTAAAAGAGCAGCCTGGTGTCATTCATAGAGCCCGAAATATCAATAATGAGCAAGAAGCCTTTTTGAAAATAATAGACATTGACATGATCGACAATATTATATGCTGCACTAATAAATATATTGCTGAAATAAGAACACGTCAAGTATATTCTAGAGAACGAGACTGCAAGGATATAAACAGAAACGAGTTTATGGCGTATTTAGGGTTGCTGATTTTGATTGGGATAAAAAAATCGCATTTTGCAAATGTCAGAGAAATTTGGGCAAGCGACGGAACAGGAATTGAGATAACAAGGGCTGTTATGAGTTACAAACGATTTTTGTTTATAACAAATTGCTTGAGATTTGATGATCGCACAACCAGATTTGAGCGCCGCAAAATTGACAAATTGGCTGCAATTCGTGACTTTTTTGATGCATTTGTGACCAATATTCAAACATCCTTTAAACTTGGTGCATACGTTACAATAGACGAAATGCTTCACCCTTTTCGAGGTCGTTGCAGTTGGGTGCAATACATGCCAAGCAAACCAGCAAAATACGGCATCAAAATGTACGCTTTATGTGATACAAAGACATGCTATACTTCAAATTTAGAAATATATTGCGGCAAACAGCCCGATGGTCCGTACGTTACATCCAACTCACCAACTGACATTGTAAAGAGACTTGTTTCTTCGATAGAAAATAGCAATCGAAATCTTACTACCGACAACTACTATACTAGTATTTCACTTGCTAATTATTTACTGCAAAAAATATCACGTTAGTTGGAACTTTGAAAAAAAAAATAAGGCAGAAATTCCTGCAGAATTTTTACCTAACAAGGAAAAAGTTACTAAAAGTTGTCTTTTTGGATTCCAAAAAGACATGATGCTTGTGTCTTTTGTGCCTCGCAAAAACAAAACTGTAATTCTGCTTTCAACTTTACACGATAACGACGAAATACATCCAGACACTCAAAAACCACAAGTAATTATGGATTATAATGCAACTAAGGGGGGTGTTGATACAGTGGACAAAATGTGTGCAACATATTCAGCTTCTCGCATTTCCAGGAGACGGCCTTGTGTTATATTTTACAGTTTATTGAACATAAGTGGAATAAATGCGCAAGTTTTATATAGATTTCGTGTCCTGATAATTGCCCAAAAGATCGAAGAATTTTTTTGAAAAATTTGTCGCTGAGTCTAATGAAAGAGCACCTTGTTTCAAGAGCTCAGCTAACCAATTTACCCTCAGATGTCGGCGCATTTCTAAAAGTTAGATATGGACAAACTGTAAATGAACACGAGGAAACAGTTCGTCTTTCAAAACGTGGAGTTTGTCGTTCTTGTAACGCGGAAAGAAAAAGGACAACGGCATCCATGAAATGCGTTAAATGCAATTCTTTTACTTGCAAAAAACATTCACTTACTACAATTCTGTGTAACTCCTGTAATACAAACAATCAGGATGATAGTTTTTAACTGTATATTGATTTATTTGTTTACCTAGACTAAAAAGTAAAAGTGTAATTTCTGTTTTAAATTGTAAATTTTGCAAATAAATATGTTTATTTATTATTATTTGTAATATATTTATGTTTTTATAATTTACATTCAAGAAATATCAGATAACTCACATTTATCCAAAATACATAAAAAATATGACACGCGCGATATGATGTAAAAAATATGGGGGCGAGCGCTGAAAGGTTAAAAACAATAATAAAGCAATCATGACGCAGTTGCTATAAGTGGGTCTAATACATCTAGCTTCGTCTATAAAAGTCGCTAGTTCCAAACCAAAGCCAGAGCCGCAGCCAAAAATTACTTAAGTCGAAAGGGTCCGTGGTTACCGACAGCTCTCTGGGTCTGATAGACACAGATTATAGAAGCTGAGGGTTAAAAAACCATTTTGTAGGTTTTTTAGGGGAAATAAGATCATTAAAATAATTTTTTTCGATACCCTTATTTAAAAAAAAAATGAAGTTAAAAGGGATTGAACGCGTCACTAATTGCCAGTATATGCAAACTTTGAACAACCAATTTTTATCATATAAAAAAAAACAAAAAAAAACAAAAAGCAAAATCTATATGTTAATATTATTTAGGATTTTTCATCACCAATACTTTTTGAGTTGTTTTAATATATATATAATTATTATAGCAGTATTTAGTTAACTATTTACTTAATTATTATAACCAAAAAAGAACAAATATATGGTTACAAGAGTAAATTTACTAAGATGTAAATTGGAGCTGAAAGGTCAGTTAGTAGAACAAGTGATGGAGTTTAAATATCTAGGCATCACATTATCTAGCTACGGAAAGCTCGAAACCTGAGTGGAAGATCAAGAGAACACAGCAAACAGAGCCGCAGGCTGACTAAATGAAAAGTACGAAGAAATAAAAATATCGAAAAAAAAAAACAAAAGGCAGTATTTACAAAACAGTCATCAGACCAATAATGAGATAAAAACACAATTAATAGTAAGACAATATGGGACAGAGCAAGAAGTGCAGATATACGACGTAGATGCAAGGTGGAGAACAACAAGAACTTGGTAAGAAATAGAATAGTAGAATGAAACGATCATATAAGCCGAATGATAACAAATAGAGTAGTAAAGAAGGCAAGAGACGACTCAGATAGGAAGTATATTAGTATGAAGACCACGAAAACGATGAAATTACAATTTACTGAAGACACATTGAAAAACAGACAGAGTTATGTCTATATAAAAAGCAGAAGAAGAAGAAAAAAAAATTATAGCAGTATATAAATAAAGTACATTGTAAAGCGATAACGATTACTATCATTAAGACTGCTAATTAGGGCGTGATTTTTACGATTTTTCTATCAAAAAAATAGACCAACTTTATTTTGAGCGTACTTCCCTTAGTTTTGATGCTAGAAACTGTTTAAAAAACAAAAAGAAACCTTTTTCTAAACACATTAAACAATTTAATCAGTCTTCCCTAAAAAGTAATTAATTTTTTAGTTATTTACCATTGAAATATTCGATTTGAAATTTGAATTACTTTTCATTAGCTACAACTCTGCTTTTACGGAGTCTACAGATCGCATAAATACACCATTTTTTATAAGGTACATACTCTATAAGAATACTTTTTTCGATAAACACATACTTTTTGAGTTGTTTGTGAAACACCATCTTCAATTGTTGATTTAATTGACGGGTAGTGGCTATATTGCTCTGAGGAGACCTAAACAGGTTGAAATGCGTATAAGCAGCTTATTGCTGCTTTGTATCGAACCAAGATCTAGTACCGTCATTATGTTTTATTTCTTTACTTTGTTTTCAGTATCAGAAATTGAATTTACTACGAATATTGACCACGATGAACGGCATTTGGATGGCAATCTTAGATTCTCTTGCCAAGTAATTTATCAAGCTGTTTGCTTTGCAAGTTATAGACAGCAAAGATTTGAATTCGATTTCCCAGGTAGAAATCGTATGATTTTTCTTTTTGTTCTTAGATGGAGTAGTTAGGTCTGTATTTAGTTATTTTGATAACTATTGTCTACAACGGCAATAGATTTTGTTTCGATATGGAGTAAGTAGCAGACGGTGAGACTCGCTACTGCACAGACGTGTATTGGTTCACAGTTTAAACCCACTAGTTCTTGCTTGTACTCTGAGGTCCGTGCGACTGAAGGCAAACATGTCCTCCGGAGACCGGAGGCGTGTCAGTCGGGAGCTGACAGCCGTGCCGGACACATCAGGAGATTCGGAGAAATCCGAATTTCTGATTGGCTCGATGCGGAGGAAATTCCACTTTTGCTGTGTAAAACAAAGGATTTGTTTTACATAAAATCAGGTGGATTTTCTCTCATCGGTCAGTCGAGCTTGCCTCTTCTACTGTAGACCTAATCGGTGCTATTATTGTTCCAACTAAGTTATTGTTTTATTTCTGCTTTCCTATATACCATTTTTATTTTAGCATTGTTGTATGTTCAGACCTTTTCAGATTAGAATATTACATATTTGTTCATGTACTTATTGTTTAATATTTTATTTGACTATTTTGATCGATTATTTTCTTGTGTTTTTGTATCTAAGTTGTTCTTCCGTAAGTTAAGAACATTTAGAAATATTTGTCTGGTTTTATCTATTTGATTTTACTTGATATCTAAGCAGTTCTTTCCGGTAAGTCAAAGAGCTCTTAGAAATGTTGCTTTGCTATTTTTATTTGACTTGTTAATTTGTGTGTGTCTAAGTAGTTGTTTTCCGGTGAATCAAAAGAACACTTATTAATATTTCTCATATTTGCATTATTATCTCTGATATTTTATCTAAGATATTACTTCATATAATTGACTATTTTATTTTTCATTTTACGTTGTTTCTACCGTATTATTTTCACATCTTTTCTGTATTTGATTTTCTTGTTTCTATTATAAGTTGTTTCTTCCGTAAGTCAAGAAACACTTGACTCACACAACGTGTAAATATCTTGGTCGACACCGGTGCATCTGAAAACTTCATTCACCAGAGATTGATCCAGAGACGGGACCTGCAACGAGGCTCAGGATTTTCAGCTGGCGTGCACGGGCAGCACATGCGAGTACCAGAAATTAAATTTTGACCATGATGAACGGCATTTGGAATGCAATCTTAGATTCCCGTGCCGAGTAGCTTATCAAGCTGTTTACTTTCCAAGTTTTAAAAAGCACAGTGGTTAAGATTTGACTTCGATTTCGCCAGTTAGAAATCGTATGATTTCCCTTTGTAAAAAATTAACATATTTACTCGTAAATTCCTCAAAAAGTATTGGCTAAAAAAACTATAAAACAAACGTTGCTTAAAAGTAGTCAATTTATCCATTTCCGGATTTATTTTAAACTTATGTTTTTTTGACCTACGAGAAGGGATGGACTTTCAACCCCAAAGTAAAATCAACCCTGTTCTTACGTTCATAAGTAAAATAGAAAGTAAGAGGAACCTAAATCCAAATTGCCCAGCAAATGCATCGTGACGAGGACAATTAGATTCAAAAACGGCCATTTACTTTTTATTTCCATAAAAATATTTCCAATTACTATTTAACTTTATGCTGAATTTATTAGCAAATCATAATACTTATATTTGTATTAAATAAATAAATTATTCACCACGTTTTAGGTATATCGGTTTATCTAAAACCGTGTAAGTTGATAAAACCGCATATTTTTGAAGTTCAGTTAAAATGTCAAAGATTCTAAAATTACTCATTTAATATTTTCATACCAGAATATTTTGCTGTTCTGTACATTCTTGTAGCATCAATCGAATTGTATTTATTTGACGAAGTCAATATCATTTTGTCGATTTCGAAACGTTTTACGAAAGATCTTTCTTTTAAATTCAGTTTTAAGAAAAGCAAAAAGTTCCCCTTAGCGTCAAAACGAATAAAGAATACTTACTGTCCTAAACAAACAACTCGAGTATTCATAGCTCCAATTTAATGCCGTTAGAAGACGAATCCAATACACGACGAACAAATTTATGCGAACCGACAAAGAGAACATAAAAAGGCGACTACTACTGTGACCAACAGTTTTATAGCCAAGTAAATAAAATCGATAAATCGATATACTATAAACTACACAGCTAATTTTCTAAATCAGTACTATTTTCTATTCCATTTGCTGTCAATTTTATTGTGCACAATAAAAGACGACCAGAAATCTCTATGTGTTCACTAAGCAATTCGTTACAAAACTCACTTTATCTGCGTAGCTTATTAGTGTCCACAACTAGAACACGTTATTTCGACAAGACTATGGTTTTGAAATTTATCAACACTTTCAGTGCAGTAACAAAATGGCATGTGTTGGCAATAGGTAAATATATAAATATATAAAATCATGAATAGTTTTTGGCTGTGAATTCGTAACCGCTTATTTGAATTTAGCTTAACCTATTTCTTCCTCTGACTATTTGTATATTTTTTTGTTATTATGCGAATATTGTATATGTGTGTCATGTACTGATATATACCAACAAATCAAAAAACAAGTGCACTAAGAAGTTCAAGAAGTAGAAAGGCAAAATCAATTGACAGCAACAGATAAATGGGGGAAAGCAAAGAAATATCACAAAACAAAAACTTCAAGCAGACATACCTAAAAATAAACAATGGAATACACAAGAGATTAAAGAACTAATACCGGAAAGAAGGGCACACAGGAACAAAAACGAAAAACAGTACACAAAAATTAATAAAATAATCAAACAGAAAATCAAAGAAACTAAGGAACTGTGGCTATCAGAAAAGTGTGTAGAAATAGAAAGTTTAGATAAAAAAGATGACAGGTTTAACATATACCGGAAGATCAAAGAGACAGCTGGCATCTACAAGAAGAAGGGTATCGGAAATTCACAAGGAATCTAAAATCCACAAGGAAGACCTTAGCATTCTGTAGCCTTTCCGTGTCTCACATTTTTTTTCAAAAAACACCATAATTTTCTCCTTTTTACTTAAATTTTACTGAGCTACCTACAACCATTTCATTTTCACAATTATGGTCAATATATACCAATAGTGTTGCTTTATAACAGATAGGGCCTTTTCTTAAGTTATAAGATGAGTACTATATCATTAACATATTACAAAACCACGTCCCAACCATCCAATTTTGTTCATTTCATACAATTTTTAACACACAAAAATTAACTACACCACTTTTTTCGTTAACACTTAAACAGATATCGATGTTTATGAACTTGTAACTTAAAAAGTTTTACATTTACCAGGTACCAAATGTTGCTTTTTGATATACAGGGCCTTCTATAATTAAGTTATAAGTTAAATATTACATGAACATTATACTACAAAAGTTTTATTTTATTAGCTCAATAACACTTTTAAATATAAAACATATTAATTCCTATCCAATGAATTACAATAAATTTTCAAGAATCCAACTTCCCACATATATCTAGTTTCCATTTTCCAGGTACCAAATGTTGAAGAAACATAAAGGGCCTTATATTAAAATCTCTAATTCACAACACTACTGGACACATGTATAGTTGGTTGCCTTTAACCACATAATTTTCTCACCACAATTCATCTCACATCCATAATTTAAAACAACAACATTGATAGTTGATACTGTTATATTATTTTATTTTAACTTTTACAATTTTAAATAACGTTGGCTTCTGTCTTAAGTATACAAATAAAGTTACACTGACTGCTCGGTTACGACTTCCATTATGACTTGTCAAGATTGTCATTTCAATCAGTTGCTTTCATAAAGTCCTCATAGACAAACCGTCTTAGGACGAGCAACTTCACGTGGGGTCATATGTCGCCAAATGTTACCAAATCTAACTGTAACTTTTAACATCCGTAACATCCGAATTTTAAATAACGTTGGCTTCTGTCTTAAGTATACAAATAAAGTTACGACTTCCGTCCTAACTTGTTAAGATTGCCATTTCAATCAGTTGCTTTTATAAAGTCGTCATAGACAAACCGTCTTAGGAGTAGCAACTTCACGTGGAGTCATATGTCGCCAAATGTTACCAAATCTAACGGTAACTTTAACATCCGTAACATCCGAATTTTAAATAACGTTGGATTCTGTCTTAAGTATACAAATAAAGTAACACTGACTGCTCTGTTACGACTTCCGTCCTAACTTGTTAAGATTGTCATTTCAATCAGTTGCTTTCATAAAGTCCTCATAGGCACACCGTCTAAGGACTAGCAACTTCACGTGGAGTCATATGTCGCCAAATATTACCAAATCTAACGGTAATTTTAACATCCTATTAATAAATAACAAATATTGTAAACTAATTTTAATCAAATAATTTTTAACGGGTTTTTACCCACATATTTAGTGGCTATATTCATGTATACCTAGGAAGTATTAACTGCATTTTGCATTAACCTTGGTCAAAATTTAAATTTAATGTTCTTTTTAATTAAGTGGTTATATATTTTTTAGGACACCGATGATGGAATATGGGTTCCGGAAACGTTTTGTATAACATAGCCCGTTTGGGTTTTTAAATATATACCTTTTATAAAGGATTTTTAATAAATTTTTCTGGTATCAGAAATATCATGGATAAATATAACAAGATAATAATGGAATGTGCAGATAAAATAAACAGATGTGAAGAATATATAAAAGAGCTATTCAAAGATGACGACAAAACTGAGGTCATTGAACCAAGAGGAAGAAATGGGCCACCAGTCACCAAAGACGAAAATTAGAAAGTGCTAAAACGTAAAAATAATGAAAAGGCCATGGGACCAGATGAAATATATAAATCTTCAGAATATTAACAAAAAATCACAGAAGAGCACATGACAATTAGCTTGATGAACCATATTCTAAAAGTGTTCTTACGCGTAATACATGAACGTATATATAAAAAGCTGGATGATAGAATAGCTGAAAACCAATTGGAATTTATATGTCTGGTCGACTTCGAAAAAGCTTTCGACAAATTACAACACCGACGAATGGCAAAAATACTGCAGAACGCAAAATTAGATGAAGAAGACGTGAGAATCATTGCCAATCTATACCGATATCAAAGGCCATAATACGAATAGACCAACAAAAATTAAAAGAAATATCTATAAATCGTGAAGTGAGACAAGGATGTGTGCTTTTCCCTTTACTTTTTAATATATATTAAGAAGAACTGTTTATAGAGGCATTAGAAGACGTAAATAAAGGCATATCTATTAACGCAGCACTTCTGAATAATCTCTGATACGCAGATACCCTTGCGGACAGCAGAGAAGGACTACAGATCTTGGTTGATCGCATTACCCAATACTGCGAAAGTTATGGAATCGTACTGAATACAAAAATAAAACAAAAATCATAGTGGTAAGCAAGAACAAAATTAAAAAAGACAGTGTTTATGCTAAAGGAAAATTTTTAGGCAGGGTGCACATATATCAGTACTTATGTTGCGAGCTAAATAAAGAATGGGATAGAAGTACGAAAATTAAACAGCGTATTGAGATAGCTAGAAGTGCTAGAATATTAAGCAATGAAAAACCTTACATTAAAATTAAAACCAGAGTATTGAGATGCTACGTGTTCTCTCTCTCCTGGTGTATGTAGTTGAGGCCTGGACAATTACAGAGGCGACAGAAAAAATACTCTGAAGAATTAACTTTGAAATGTGGTGTTATCGAAGAATCTGAAAAATATCTTAGACACAAAAAATGCGGAAACGCTAAGAAGAATAAAAAAAGATAAAGAAATACACTACATTCTAAAGAAACACTATAAAAAAAATGAGCTACTTTGGTTACATAATAAGAAACGAGAAATACGAATTGATGCGGCTGGTCATACAAGGGATGGTGGAGGGCAAAATAGGACCGGGGAGAAGACTCACGTCCTGGTTCAAACAT
Source organism: Diabrotica balteata (assembly GCA_918026665.1). Classification (NCBI taxonomy): domain Eukaryota; kingdom Metazoa; phylum Arthropoda; class Insecta; order Coleoptera; family Chrysomelidae; genus Diabrotica; species Diabrotica balteata. The sequence goes on along the minus strand of OU898277.1, from coordinate 115,366,601 downwards.
CGGAGAAAATGGAGTAAAAACGTTAATAGACTTTTCAAAACGGCTGCAGACAAAGTCAAATGGGCCTTGATGATCGCCAATGTCCTTAGGGATAAATGTTAAGAACAAGAAGAAGTCAAGTACTGAAAGTTAATAAAAAAGTGTAATTTATTTAATATTTATACAAAATAAAAGGTAAGATACGATAAGACTAAGTCAAAAATAATCAAATTTAAGCAATCGATTCGATCGTTACTTGATGCAAGTTCATTAAATCTGACAATAAATCACTGAAAACTTTTGTTTTCAACACTTTCGCAAAATTTACATTAAACTGTTATCACTACAGCTGTTTCGTCCAGAGAGTTTCTTTTTATACAGCTCCGTCATATAAACTATCAAAAAACTATTAGAAATTATTATAGACTACACTAAATTTTTACTTCGATTTTTCGTAAAAAATACAATAGAATTAGTTAATAAAATAGAACATTTTCAATTACCTAACAACTCAAAATTAATTTTATGTCAAAAACCTTTTCGTAGTATTCCTCCTACAGAAACTTTGGCTCTAGTAAAAAACCTTTTAGACCATAACATTCCAAATCTACTACGTCTGGAATTTTACAATACAAATAACACAATACAAATAAGAAATACGGCTAAAATTTTACATCTTCTTGAAATTTGCATAAGCCAGGACTACTTTAAATTTAATATTTAAATATATAACAGTACAGGACTTATAATGGGTAATCCTCTAAGCCCCTTGCTATCAGACATTTTCATGGACCATCTACAAAATAAGATTTCAAAACACTCCAGATTTAAACTGTTTTTGTATTAATGGAGATACGTAGACGATGTACTGGTATGTTTTACAGGAACTAACAGACAACTTGATTTATTCTTATCATATATTATCTAACATCATAGTCATATTGAATTCACCATAGAAACAGAACAGAATCAGTCCATAAATTTTCTAGATTTAAAAATTATTAGACTTAAAATAAACATAAGTTCTCCGTATTTTGTAAACCTACCCATACTGACACGACTATACACAATTTATCATCTCATCCCACACAATATAAATTGGGTGTCTATCATAACATGTTACATATGTTAATAAAAATCCCCAAGACACACAAAAATTGAGATAGAATTCAAATAAGCATTATCATTTAGCAAATAGCAATAAACAATGGGTGCAATGAACACACAAAAAATTTAATTGTAAATAAAAACCTATATAAAATAGCCCTGAAATTAGTATTTTCACCACCAGAGAAAAACCCACTACCTTTTTCTGCATCACATATACAGGCAAAATATCAATAAAAATAGCCAAGCACGTAAAAAAAGGAATAACATCAGATTTTACAACAAACAATCACTTAGGCAATATATTATAATAAGAACAATAATAGCCAAGAGAAAAAGCAATTAAACAGCGGTATATACAAACTTAAATGTGGCCACTGTCCAAAAACTTACATCTGTTAAACAGGTAGAACTTTTAATAAACGTATAGCAGAACATAAAACAGCTTTCAGTAATAGAGAAATAGACTTTACGAACGTACTTTACCTTCTAAATCGTAATCATTCATTTAATGAAAAATTTCAAATTCTTCACTTTCAAAATAAAGGCCTCTAATTAGGGTTTTGTTGATTCTATTGATGGCCCTGTATAATTATTGTTTAATAATTATACAGGATGCTAAAATCAGCTGGCTTACTATGACTTTTGTATTTGTAATGCTCTCGGCCTATTATTTTTAATGATAAGTACCCGTCGGATTTTTTTTGTTAAATAAAGACTTAATTTGCCGTTTTTGCAAAACAAGTTGAAAACATCTGTATTTTGGGTTCTGTCAGATATAATCATTTTTGGGTTAATGTCATTAATATTTATCACATGTACCACCGGTTTTTCATATTTGCCTCCCAGAATGAGTGTTATTTACAAAGAGCTCAAATATTTCATGAAAGGCATCCGGACAAAAATGTAAGTCATGTATGTCCGCGATTTAATTAAAACATTAAGGATCAGTGGAAAATAAAAAAAGGAATGCCCCAAGATTACTTGGGCATCCCAAATTGAGGTCCTTGGAAATTTTGCAATAGAGCCTACTGCATCAAATCTTGAAGTATCTGAAATTACAGGACTTTCACATGAGTCGGTTAGAAAGGTGTTGAAATTACATAAGTTTCACTCGTACAAGACACAAATCTTTCAAGAACTAGGCGATGATGATCCAGACCGACGAATTGAGTTTTGTGAACTCATGACTGAAAGAATTAGCGTTGAACCAACAATATTAATCATATTTGTTAATAAATGTACTTTTATGTTGAATGGTAATGTTGTAATGTAAACATAGCAAGTAAATAAAAAAAAATAAGGGGTAGTAGCCTAGAAAAGAGTAATAATTATTTAAATAATTATTATATATTTCAAATTGAATAAGGATCAAATAATTCGACATAGTTAACGTATGCATTTCAAATTAAACAAAGGAATGAAAACTCGACCTAGTTTAAGTGTATTAAACGACTCTTAATATCAGGTCACCACGGTTGTTTAAAAGAAAAAAATCACATTTAAAACATAGACCTTCTTTGGAAAAATAACACCACCGCCTGACCCGGTTTAAGCACGAGGACTCAGTCAGCAAAAACTCGACCTTCGTACTGCAATCGGTAATTGAGAATACGGGCTCATAAAAACGAACGAAGGGGCCAGGAGAGTTAGTAATAACGAGGCACCTAACAGTGCTTGACGCCAGAAGCACAGAAGATCGGGGCATACGCAGCCCAATGAGCGCGCTATTGTAATTCGACGGGGAGAGTACCGTATAAGTGCCGGTATCTGGTGTTTCCAAAATTCGTGATAGCGCGCGGTACCTCAACAAACTGATCCTGAATTCCAGTAGGACTGAAGGGCGTACTCATTAGCTAGGGCCTAAATACGCGAAGGTAACTAAATCTATATACTAACCCAAGAAATATATAATAAACGTAGATTGTCCACCCTTTAATTTATTGCTTAGGTCTCTTCTTGTCTCCCTTCGCACCTGATCGAATTATTATTGGTTATAACTGATATCTTGTTATCTGAATTGTAGTACACAGTCTATTAATACATTGTAAAATCGAAATTTGGTTTTATTGTTTCTTCCGGCCATTACAGGCAGAGACTAGAAGAGTACACATTTTTGGCTTATGCATTCTCCGGCTTCTAAAGCAAGCCAATAACCTCTAACTCCTTACAGGGCCTGCATCGGAGTATCCTTCAGCCTCTATCCTGTTTTTTCCTACCCTTTTGTAAATCCACGAGGGAGAAACCATGTTCATTTAGACTAGTTGAGCCAGAAAGTCTTGCCTCCGCTCGCAGAGATAAGCATCCTTTAAAGTTTAAACCGAGGATGTTACAGGGGTTACAGCAGTCTTAACTCTGCTAGTGTTACAATGCAAATAAAGAAAACTGTTGGTACTGGAGTGATGCTAACCTGCATGGATTCAGAGAAGATCACAATCAATATCCTAAAAAACTGAATGTTTGGGCAGAAATATTAGACGATTCTATAATTTAAGTGGCGACATTTATCTCGATATGCTGGAAAACACCATCGAACCTTCAATTGGGCATGAGTTAGAGAACCAAAGGGATCAAGCAACCTAGCTCTAGACGAAGATATGCTGCACTTGCAACAAGACAGAGCACCCCCTAACTATGCAGCTCCAGTTTGTCACTGATTGGATACTAATTATTTGAACAAATGGATTAAAAGGAGAGGTCCTATTGAGTGGCCACTGAGGTTACCAGACGTACCGCCACTTGACTTTATTCTATGGGTTACCTCAAATCAGTTGTTTATAAAACTCAACCTGCGTCACTTGTAAAATTGCGAGAGAGAATTACGCAAGCATGTCGCGCTATTACTAGAACAACATTTGCCAAAGTTCGTGCAGAATTTAAAAATGGGCCGTATTAGTGTTTACAAAACAACGGAACTGACTTTAAACATTTGTTTAATTGACATTTTTAACAAATTTGTGGTTTAACAAAAACCTCATTAAATTTTCCATTTATGCCAAAGTTTACAATTATTGCTTCACCATGTATAATTATCATTTATACCATTGAATATCATTTTGATATAGTGTAGTATAGTAGTATAGTATAGTGAAATTTCTTATCCTATGTTAGTAATGATGTTTTTTATATTAGAGTTGTATTTTTAAATTAACATGTAATGGATCTTAGGCAAGGTTTAGTGGGCTTTTACCTTTGACATTGCACTAACAAAGGCTCACCCTCCTTTGATTTTCCAGATTTTTAATAAATAATAAAGAAATAAAATAAGACTTACAATCAGTTTAGTTTTACTATCAAGACGACCGGTTTCGCTTTCTTATTCTTATTTTATTTCTTTTTTACCCATTTGAAATGGACTCACACAGGCAACACATTCATGATTTAAATAATAAAGTCATTTAAAAATAGCTTTTTCGTATTTAATTTGGTTTGTCATAGTTATTTTCAGTAGTACTTTCACGTAATATTAATTAATCTTTAAAAGGCTTTTGGCAAAGTTATCAGATACGTCCTATTATGATATACATTAAGTTGGAAAGGAGTACCATATTGGAATATGTGAGAGGAACACAAGACATGTATAGGAGTTAACATAGTAGCGTTAGAAAAAATGTAGGTAAAACTATAATATTTTGTGTGAAATTAGGGCTTCATCAGTGTTCTGTATATTTATTTTCATTTAGGCTGGATCTGATAATAGACGAACTTCAAAGGCGGATCCTTGGTCTTTAATGTGTTAATATGTTGTCTAATAAATAATATGTTGTCTATAATTGATTTTAATATCTCTTTATACTCAAATTTTGCGTAATGATATATAAAACTAAAAGTATACACTTTTTAGTTTGATGTATCATTTTGTAATATTTTATATTTAATTGTGTGGTACCCGTTAATAAATAAATAATTGTATTTTTTTATATTAACTGTACATTACGTGTGGATTTTTTTCTTTACCTTGTAGATGTATCTGTATAATGCGAATATTTAAGATTAAGTTTAAAAACTTTTATTTATTTTTAAGGTTGAGATCACTTCAAAATAATAGGTTATACCTCAAAATCGACTATTAGCTTTTGGTACACACTTCAGTTTATTTTAAAGGGTCTCATCATAATGCAATTTCGTTCTCCCGAATGTTATCCAACCCATTCCTCAAATCTTATAAATTATTTAGGCTTCTGTCCATTTTAAATTCTCGCAATTCTGTCAATTCATTTCACAATGCTCCTTCTTTCTTTTATGTAACATTTTCTATTACCTTTTTATCACACACATATCCTTGTTCTTTTTATTGTCATATATTCTATTCAGTCTTTTTATTGTAATATTTTTACCAATTCTACAATTACAATTTTACAATACACACCAATATTTTTAAAGGGTATAGTGTTCAGCATGCATCTGCCTCAGTAGTGGCTAGGGCTGGATTAAACATAGAAACTATTAGGGAGACGGCAGGATGGACAGAAAATTCTCAAGTATTCAATGTTTTTTATAATAAACCTTTAGCAAAAGATTACGGGTTCTTTGCAAAACCTATATTATCTGGGTAGTCCATGTCATTGTATATATATATTTTGGTTTTGTTTAACTCTGTTTTGAATTTTGTAATTTTATGTGTAGGTTATGGTTATGACATAATATTAATTTTCTTATTATTATTTTTTCGTACCTGGTTAAAGGTACACATATTATGTACTTAAAATATTAACATTACCCTTAATCGTTGTAATATGTTATCCACTTTTGTAGTTCCTAATAAAAAAATAAATAAATAAAATGTGTGAGTGATTAATTTTTGGGGGATGGCAATATAATTTTGTTTATTTATATCGCACAATATTGTCTAATCTTTCAACAGCCTACCATTAGTACAAATGTTCGAAATGTAATGTGATGGAAAATTAATTAATTGTTTCACTTACCTGTTAAGGAAGGACAATCATAACTGTCCTATCTTACATTTCGAACATTTGTACGCTCCCCCCATTTATTCTTTAGAACCCACCCATTTATTGTGCGATCAAAAAAAAAACAGTGATTTGCGCCTAGTCACCTGTCAAGAAGCTGGATATCTTCTTTCTTCTTCTTCTTTAAACTGTGCTCAACCTCCAGAATACCTCCACTACCGTTAGTACAAATGTTAAGATAGGGCAATTACGATTGTCCGTCCTTAACAGGTAAATAGGTAAGTCAAACAATCAATTAATTATAACCTTCGTTTTATTCAGAAATATAAAATGAAATTTTTTGTTTAGGTTTATAAACCAATTAAAACAAAACAAATTTAAGCGATCTCTTATAACAATGTTCTGTTGTAAAGACCCTTTTTTAAAGCAATTCTTTCACATGCACACACGTAAAAACATTATGTTTCCAGTTGGTTAGTATTTCTATGGTTGACTTAACAATGTTTTATTTTTCTTTTTCAGGTAGCAAAAGTATTATACCAAATTAAAAATTAAAATTACTTTTAACTTAATTTAGAGGTGTATCCACCAATGTAATCCGCTTATCCAAAGTTTAAATTTGATTTTGAAATAAAGACACAGATACTTTTTCCAACATTTATTCTACCCTTTTTTAATTTTACAAACAGTTTTTCATCACCTATAAACTTTTTCTGAGATAAACAAACTTTTGCACTTCGCTGATCCTCTGCCAATTAATATTAAGCTTTGAAAGGGCTTTTTCATTAAAACGTTTCTTTCTAAATTAGCTTTGTGTAGAGCACAGTCGGCCCTCGCCGGTATTTTCCAGTAAATACTGTGTAAAATACCGTGAATGATTAAAACACTTTTTGATCCACGAATCACGCAAAATTAACGGCGAGAGAGATTTAAATTTACGCATCATAGGGATACATAAACCAAACTCAGTCTGCAACATACCGAGCACGCATTATGAATAGTTAATCAGTTTTGTTGCTGTTATTGCTGACTTTCTAAATTAGGAACCATAGGACACCAGTTTGAAATAATGACTCTGATATGGATATATGTCATTGTTAGTTTTTAATTTAAGGATCCCTTAACAATATCGTTTTTGTAGTTTATTAGAATACACGCTTTTTCAAAATATAAAGGGTACCATAATACCATAATTTTCATCTTGCATTAACTATTTTTAAAATAAAAGTACAACATCGCATTTCTTTATGTCTACTTAAACTAAATATTCAGTAATTGAATTGTTGTTATTTATACACAAAGCAAAATGTCGGAAAAATACCTATTTATGTTTGAATTAGATTATAAGTTAAAGTTTCACACTTTTAATGCACTAATACGAAAAAATGACTATTGTATTTATTTAAATGAAGATTGGAAATAAATGTTGATTGCTTATACTTATTGCCACGTATGAGAGGGGATAAATATGTGTTGCTACAAACCATAATGCAGGGAAAAATACAGGGAAAACGAAGTATTGGAAGAAGACGCATCTGCTGGCTCAACAATCTGAGAAAGTGGTATAATTGCAGTTGTGTGGACTTGTTCAGAGCTGCAATCTCAAAATGAAAATAGCTGTGATGATTACCAACCTCCTTAGAGGAGATGGTACCTAAAGAAGAAGAAGCTTATACTTTCTGTGGTTTTCCGGGTTTGACTTCGCGTTGAATAATATTGGTTTTAATTAAAACCATTATTTTGCAAGGGCAACTTTGTCACCTGACTTGACAATGACAAGTACAATCTTGCCGAAATATCGTCAAAATAATGGTTTTTATCAAAACCAAAATTATTCAACAGGGAGTCAAACCTGAAACACTACCGAAAGAACATATAGCTCCCGCGGAAACTTCAAGTGTAATATACATATCTGTACCTCAGAACCAGACAAACGTAAGTCACGTTAAGCCAACTTTTCGGGAGAGAGCAAAAACTAAAAAAGTTACCTAATTGCTTAATACAGATATCCCATTTTGTAATGAGTGGACTTATGTTATTGTAGCTCCACACAAAACCCTACTGTAGGACTTACTCCTGGACTTGCGATATTTTGGCTCTACAAAAATACCCTCATAGAAATTACTTATCTAGAAAAATGTGTTTGAAATAAACTTCATGTACTACATACTATTAAAACCATGTAATGATTATAAACAAACATAGATGACAAACTAGCATTTAGTCAATGTTTTTCAATAAATTTTGAACAATATTATCAAAGAGGTAAGAAGAAAAAAATATTCAAGAGCAGTCGAGTCATTCTGAGGGAAAAGAAAAATTTGTATTCTTAAGGGATCCATTGCATCAGGTTCATGAGATCGTTGTACTTTTCATTGCTTATATTCTTTTTGTGTGCTCGTATTAATGGCACATTAATCCTTTCTTGCCTCCGATTTCTTTTAAGTTCAATCCTTTTGAATGAATCTTCCTCAAAACTGGTTTTGTAGTATACCTTACTGTCCCTTTTTCGAAGCTGTAATTACACTGCATTGGATATTAAAAATGGATCGTTGTTTGTGTTTTTCTTTCTTGATATAAATGGGGCGTCTTTGCTCCTCAAGAAGAGAAAATCAAAGAAGTTTTTAATGCACATCTTTCTGACAACAAAGGGATTTTTTTGAGCATATAGCAATAAAGTTTTCCCAATCATTTGTATTAAAAAATGTTTTTATTTTTTTTAGCTCTCTCTATTATGCTGTGTTTTTCATCAACCTCCATGTCGGTGTGTCCGGCCAATAAGAACTTGTGGTTGACTGTATTTACAGTACAAACTTTTTACAATAGCCGCAAATACATAAAAACAATATTCATATTTTTGTTTTGTTCACTGCAATTATCTGTCGAAATAGTTAGATTAGTAGGCTGATTATAAGTAATTTCTTGACTTGCCCATGTAAATAAGCAAGATGCTATTTCATTTCCTCCTCGACTCGCTGTAACTTCATTCCAGACCATGCACGAAGTTTTATCATTTGTTGCATCATAAATAGTACTATTTAAGTCCAGAGTTTTTTTAAGTAAAAACTTTTGGTGTTTTTGAAGTCTGGTGTTGGAAGGCACTTATGAAGATCTAACATAATCACTCTTGATCCTATGTTAGCACTTCTTTTAAGTCTTTTTTCTTATCTTATTCATATTTTTAACGCATATCTTAATAAGGCATCTTCGAGGTGTATATTTTATTTAATGTCAGTCCATTAAGTAGTTTATAATTTTTTTCATTTTTTATTTCACAATCTAGTATATCACAAACATCACATGTATCGATGTCTGGTGAATGAAAAGACAAGTTAAAATTGCAGTAAAAATTTTAGGATAAATCCCCTTTTTTCTCGTTTAACTTGTTCTTTTTTACACTCTTCCCATACAATGCGTACATTGTAGAATAGTTCAAGTGATTTCCCAAATATTTTCATTGAGATCTTTTCCTGCTGTAGTGGCTTTCATATTCAGGGAAGTTTGAAATATGATTTTTGATTCATTGTAGTCTATCTATAGGTATTTTATTACCTGGCATATGTTTTCCCCTAAGGTCTGTAGTTACCAATCCAGATGCACTGGCCTTTTTTATGGCTACTCTCATGAAAGTTTCTAAAATTGAAAGTGTATTTAAGAAGAATATTTTGTTAATTACTTCCTCTTTTTCATGTAATTAAAAAACCGAATAACTTTCAGATATGTTCTTTCTTGTCCCGTCTCTCTGACGTTGACCATTAACTGGATTAGTTCTTATACAAGGCAATATAAACTGCAGTTTTCAGTTGCAGTTTCTTTCCGCATTTCAATATTCAGAGTGTATTTTTAATCTGTCTTCTTCTGTAAACCTCTGGTTACATTTTAGGCAACACTTATCATAATAACAGGGTATTATTAATATTTTTTAACAACCACATTTTTGTGTTAACCTATTCCTTCCAGCAAGTCGATTATTCTTTCTTATATTTTTTTTCCATTTTTCTTCATGTCTTACTCGCTTTTTGCCTTTTTCTTGACATCCAACGTTTGTATTGTCTTCTGTATCGAAGTCACAATAAGGCACCAGTTGAGCTGCTTTCACTACAGGGCTATTTAAAAGTCTAGGTCTACTTACCACGGCTGCAGTAGAATCACTGCTTGATGAAGATTCATTTTCTGAAACTTTTCCAGGAAAGCACGAAAGATCACCTTTGTTATTATCTACAGACATCTCAATTTAAGAACTAGACAACTCTCTTTCTTCACAATCATTTTAAAAGTCAGTGTTAGTTATGTTTGTCTGGCTCTGATATGGATAAGGACTTACGCTCTTATAACCTTGGCTAATTTGGAAAATATGGCACATTTCTAGGAAGCTTCTCTTAAAATGGTTGTTTTTTGTACAAAGAATTTTGAACCGTTTTGACCATAATCTGATCGGTGGGCAGAAGTAAGAATTTGTTGTGCTAAGGCACAGGAATGTTTTTGGCATCTAATATCACTCTTGTGAGAAGTTAGTCGACCTTTAAGGGATCTACGAGTCTTGCCAATGTAACATAGGTTACAATTAAAACAGGGGAATTTGTAAACCATATTGTTCTTTTCCAACGGGTTTAGAGGAGTTTTGGTTTAAGAATATAGGTTACCAACTGATCTGACATTTTTAACTCCAATTTTCATATATATATATATATATATATATATATATATATATATATACATATATATATATATATATATATATATATATATATAATATATATATATATATATATATATATATATATATATATATATATATATATATATATTATTTTATTTTTTTATTTTTCTTTTCTTTATAGTGTTGAGTATTTCTTTCTCTATTATTTTCTATAAAAGATAACAGTACATCATTTACGTATCCCCACCAATATAACAACTGTTTGAATACAGGATTTTTTAAAATCTTTGTTTTAGATGATCAATAAAAATATGTGATAGTAATCGGCTATCGAGCATCATAGATGGGAGATGGTTTTTGATAACTGGTCCTCATACGGCACCTACCTCTTACTTATGGCTTTACGTGCCACACCCTGGGCAACTGGGTGTTAGAGCAACCAACTATTAGGAGTTGGTAAGTGGTAGCTTTTTATCCTGGGGTTGAGAAATCGACTCCGAAGGTGGATGAACCAAAATTTGGCCAACGGCATAAAGATGTAGAAGGTAAAGGGAAACCACTACATTAAAGATCCTTACGGATATCGCTAGAATAATTATCTTATTCTTCTTCTTCTTCTGGTTCCTATCCGTTTCGGATGTTGGAAATCATATTGGCAATCATAACCTTGCTCGCTGCGGCTCGAAACAGCTCCGTTGAGGTTTTCTTAAACCATGTTCTTAAATTCCGCAGCCATGATATTCTCCTTCTACCGGGTCCTCGCTTACCTTTGACTTTACCTTGCAATATAGACTGTAGCAGGGAGTAACGGTGCTGATTTCTCATAACGTGTCCCAGATATTGCAATTTTATGCGTTTGATCGTAAACACAATCTCTGGTTCCTTCTTCATTTTTCCTAGAACTTCCTTGTTCGTGATCCTTGCTGTCCATGATATTCTCAGCATTCTTCTATAAAGCCACATCTCAAATGCTTCAAGTTTTTTAATAGTGGCGTCTGTAAGCGTCCATGCCTCCGCCCCGTACAACAACACAGAGAAAACATAGCATCTCAAATGTCTCATTTTTGTAGCAAGGGATATGTTGTGACTTTTGAAGATGGCGCTCATTTTGTTAAAGACCGTTCTTGCCTTTCCTATGCGGCACTTTATTTCCTGTAAATTGCTCCACTGTTCGTTAATAATAGTTCCCAGGTAACAATACTGTTTTACTCGCTCTATCTGCGTCCCATTAATATATAGATGAGCCCCGTTTATATTCTCCTTGCTGATAATCATTTGTTTCGTTTTGTGGGTATTAATGTTTAGTCCGTACTGTTGACTGTACTCGTTTATTCTGTCCGTTAGCCTCTGAAGTCCTTCTAAACTATCTGCTATCACCATGGTGTCGTCGGCATATCTAACATTGTTTACTCTTTCACCATTTAGAAGGATGCCTTCGTCTATTCCGTAGAGAGAAAATTATCTTATATGTCGGACAAAATTGAAGCTAAGGCCCTTAGTACCGGGCAGACCTTAGATGGTCCGAGGGTGCTAAAAATCCCCCCGGTTCGACTTCAAGATGTTATTCATAAAGTAGCGATATGGAACGTTAATAGCTTGAATATCCTAGGAAAGTTAGATAACCTGCTAAAAGAAATGCGATGCCTAGAAGTAAAAGCAATGGGTGTAAGTGAATTAAGCTGATTTGTCTCAGGTATTTCTCACTAAGATAACTTTACAGTGTACTATTCCGGTAGCGACGCCACTGATAATTACCGCAGCCATAAAGTTGCAATAGTGCTTGATAATAGAATTGCGATGTCTGTTACATATTACATACCCGTTTCAAACAGAGTAATCGTAGTGAAGGTAGCCGGTCAACCTATTAATATAAATCTAATCCAAGTCTACGCAAACACATCTGATGAACCGGAAACTGAAGTTATAGATTTCTAGATGTGGTAAATGTGGTAATGCGGTCGGTGATCTTGGTCTGGGTAACAAAGATGAGCGAGGAGAGTTACTAATTGAATTTTATAGTGATCACGATTTCGTCATATCCAATACCTGGTATCAACTCTCACCAAGAAGATTGCATACATAGCGAGCACCAGGAGATCGTCCATTTCATATGATACGAAATCAAATTGATTACATCTTGATAAACCAAAGATTATGCAACTGTATAAAAAGAGTGGTTGCTTATCCTGCTGCGGACATCTTTTCTAACCACAACCCCCTAATCGCGAATGTAAGGCTTCGATTGGCAAAGGTTAAAAAGCTATCTTATCAAAAATACATAAAAACTAGAGAATTAATGAGAGATGAAGAGCTTAGATCTATATACAGTAAGCACATCAACGAGAACTTGAGAAATATACAAGGAAATTACATAGACGAAACCTGTGAGAAAATAAAAATAGCATTAGTCGAGGCTGACGAAGTAGTCGCAAGTAAAATAAAAATAAATCACAAAAACGGGTGGATGAAGGAAGAGGTACTTGATCTAATGGAGCAACGTACACAGTACAATATACATCAGAATCAACAGAAATACAAGTAAATTCAACGTACGATAAGGGCAAGAATTAAAAACGTAAAGGAAAACTAAATGATAAAACGATGTGAAGAATTGGAATCACTACAAGCAAAGGAGACAGCTTTGGACTACATAAAAATGTCAACGAAATTTCAAGTATATACAAGAAACACCAGGAGATTCGCCTGAATAATGATCAAGGAAACTACGTTCATACACAGAAAGAACTAGCTTTAATCTGGGCAAACTAATAACTGCCAACTACTTACTTACTCACGGAAAATTTATCCGACCCTCTTATTATTCGCGCCGAGGTGAAGTACTCTATAAAAGTAGCAAAATTACGCAAAACCCCTGGACTGGATGGAATTACTACGGAAGCCATAAAACTGTTGAAAGATGATAAGATCGACATGCTGGTAACAATTTTCAATGCCATATATAACACCGGCCACATTCTAACAGATTGGCTTTATTCAACTTTTTTAATAATCCCTTAATGACAAAGAGCGACAAAATGCAAAGACCACAGACTGATAAGTTTAATGAGCCATTTGCTTAAGGTGTTTCTTTGCATCCTTCACACAAGAATGTTCAGAAAGCTGGAAGATCTAAGTGGTGAGACACAATTTGGTTTCAAGAGCGGACTGGGTACACGTGAAGCAGCTTTCTGCTTGAAGGCGCTTGTACAAAACTGCATGGATCAACGAAAGGATATAGTCATAACATTCCTCTATTATAAAAAAGCGTTTGACACCATAAAATATGACGCAATGATAAAAATGCTACACAACGCTAACATTGACGAGGAAAATATAAGAGTTATCCAGAATCTCTATTGGAATCAAAAAGCACGAGTGAGACTGAACAAATCAACCAACACAGAAGAATTTGAAATTTTAAGAGGAGTGCGACAAGGTATTTTGTCTCCTATGCTCTTCAATCTCTATGTGGAGAACATTTTTGCAGAGGCACTGGAAGGTTCTGAGTGTGGAATAAAGGTAAATGGGTATCCGATAAATAACATTCGTTACGCCGAGGACACCGCAGTAATAACAGACAACGAACATCATATGCAGTTGATGTTAAATAAAATAAACACCGTAGGGAAAATATATGGCTTGAAGATAAATGCTGGAAAAACTAAATGAATGGCAATATGAAAAAAACGCACTTCTAAGAATACAACTGCAAGTAGATAGTGCTCCAATCGATCAAGTAACAACATTTAAATAATTGGGAATGATGATCCTCAACAAGCAATAAAATGTGGTACCGTACAAGCAAGACAAGATTTAATCAAATTAAAACTGCTACTACGTAACCGCAATTATTCCTTCAATATCTGCTACAGGATGATTGGATGGAATGCTATGTATGGTTCATATTGTTACACGGCATAGAAACATGGACGTTAAGAGTACCCTCCATTAATAAGTTGGAGGTCTTAGAAATGTGGACGTTGCAAAGAATATGCCACATAGCAGATAGGTTAAGAAACTAGGAAGTCTTAAGAAAGGCAAATACTGCCAGAGAACTACTCAATTTGATCAAGGTACCAAACATTGGATACTTCGGACATATTCTGAGAGGAACAAAATACGCAATGCCTTATCATTAAAAGAAATACTGAGGGCAAGAGAGGAGTAGGTCGCAAACAAGTGTTGTGGCTACGGAACATAAAAAACTGTACATGCATAAATGACACTGGCAATCTTTTGCATGCCGCAAAAGACAGACGTCTGGCCTTAAGGTAATTCGTCAGCGCACTATAGGTGCACGGCACTATAGGGAGAAGTAATGGGCTTAGAGGATTACCCATTGTTATTCCTGTATTGTTATTTTTATATGTTTGATTATTAAATTCAAGGTAGTCCTGATTTATGCCAATTTCAAGAAGTTATGAAATTTCAGATGTAATAATTGGATTTTTAATATTTTATTCTATACTAGAGCAAAAGTTTCTGTATTAATCTGTAATTATTTTCTGTATAAAAATTAATCTGGAGTTATTAGGTAGTTGAAAATTTTATATTTTATTACATACTTCTATGTATTTTTACGTAAATTTAGATAAAAATTGAGTTTTTTCTAAAATAATTATAATATGTATGTATGTAATATGTATGTAATAATTGGATTTTTAATATTTTATTCTATACTAGAGCAAAAGTTTCTGTATTAATCTGTAATTAATTTCTGTATAAAAATTAATCTGGAGTTATTAGGTAGTTGAAAATTTTATATTTTATTACATACTTCTTTTGTATTTTTTACGGTAAATTTAGATAAAAATTGAGTTTTTTCTAAAATAATTATAATATTATAATGTCTTCAGTCTACAGGATTCTTCGTTTAAACAGGATTTTGATTTATCATTCGATTGTCTGAGCAGAATTTTTCGTCTGAACACGAATTTGTTGTATTTTGTATGCTTTATAAACTTAAATATATGATTCATTAGATTAAGATGAAGTTTAAAATTGAGGAATTCGACAGTTGTGGATTTCCAAGAAATTGAACTTGTAACTATTGCTTCAGATCATTGCACAAAAGGCCTCCGACTTCGATCGGAAAATTATTAGGTACAACCTGAAAACGGTGACCTACAGTAATTTAAATCTCATTATTCATAACATATCGTAAGCACAGAATTTGATGAATTTTCAATACCTCTAAGAATTATGGGTTGAACTTTGTAATATGGGACATAACCCTGTAAGTATTATAATTTGATAAGTGAAATACCTGCATCAGTATATAAAAGAAAAGAATTTGTATTTTGAGTGAGCTAAGTGTAGCAGTTAAACTTAGAACTGAATATATTATGTGCTTATTACGTCGCTAAATGTAAATAGTCGGTTTTAGAATGGGTATTATGCGATACATTCTGTTCTATACTATTCTTAATTAAACCTAGTCAAAACTAAATGGTCAATAATTGATTTTAAACAATAGAATTTTACATTAAATAGTTAATTTTATATTAACTATATTAAAGTTGTTATTTAGAAACAAAGCAAAATGGGGGAAGAACACTTATTATGTTTGAATTAGATTATAAATTGAACATTCACACTTTTTATGCGTCGATACGAAGAAACAACTGTTGTATTTTAACAAAAATTATTAATGTTGGTACTTGCAGATTACTGCGAAAAATTATGCAAAGGTTTATTTAGGCACATTACAATATAACGACAAAATCACATGTATGAAATAAAATTTGATTCAAGCACTTGGGTCAAATCTTTACATTTTCGATTAAGGGTGCTCCAGTTAGCTTATGTAAAGCGATTAATAAAACAGACCATAACCTGTGCTAAGATAAATTTTTGAACACGTTGGTTACGGTAGACCTATAAATAATACAATACTACTTGGAAGGACGGAAGGGTATAAGAGCGAGCAATACATAAACTTTTAGAGAAAGACGGTACAGAATGCGGAATTCTGGGTATATATTACTAAATTCAACTAACTCAATCTTTACAGCTATATCTGAGACTCCACGATACTATTTAGGCCACCAACCACTCATATTTTATTTTTATTATTTATTATTTATTACGTATGTATAGTCCTGTCAATATGAGATTAGTTGAAAAAGAAGCTCAATGTACTTGGAAAACAATCTGAGTATGTATCTATTTAGATGGCAAATCAGAAATAATTATTTATGTTGTTTTTTTCAATTTTATCTAGATTCTTCTTGTTGCTTAGTTTATTCTATGTTCAGTCTGTTTTCTTTAAATAGTAAGCAACCTATCTAATGTTTTAAAATATCTTTCTGTGTGAAGGTAGTAAGTGACATGCTGGAAACTTACTGGCTTATTATGTAAGTTTTTCATCTTACTTTTCCTAATTAGCTTTCTAATGGTGTTATTTGGGAAAGTATGTACGAATTCTTTTCATATTTTTTCATTTATTATTTTTCTGTTACTGTACTATAATGTGATCTAATTCAATGTTGTATGCTAACGACTTTGTTAAAATATATTGCTTCCTGTTATTTCATAAAATTGTACTGGCTATCTCATTTACTATATTTTAAGTACGGAGAATTTGGCTTTCTCCTTTGTATTTTGTCACAAAGATAAAAAACAAGTGTAAGGTTTCGTATTACCGCGACAATTAACTTAAATTATCGCCATTAAAAATCGTCCGAAAATAGGTTTGATTTAAGGCATGCTCTTGTTCACGAGCTGTTGACCACCCAACGGTCAGAGGGTGGTTTTTGCCCTAGTAACGATCTCAAGACATCTACTTCAATATACACTTTAACACAAGACAGCGAACGAAACACAACCAGTGGTCGGTTCTAGCCTCGACGCAGGACGTCCCCTACGTCGCGACGATCCAAGCTGCACATGGGCTCCGAATACATCAGAATATACCAAAGGGTAAGTCTATATTCTTTGTACAGACAACAATAATGAGTAAGACCAGTTAATTTTGTAATTCATTTACAATTGATAGTTGCTATTTTTCGCTAATTTATTTACAAACAAATGTTGCATTTTTTCTTTATAATTATTTGTCTAATATCATTTAACCAGCGACCTCTTAAGTTTTATACAAAACATGTGTTTTAATCGTAATGATCTTATTGTCATATTAGACGTAAAATTTACTAACTGCAGTTTTAGGAAACTGAAATAAAGCGTTTTATAATTTGAACAAATAAAACAGATATTTCATGCCATGTTTCGTTTCGAAAATAGAATTCATTTAGAATAATTTTGGTACTTCTAAATTTTTTCATGATTGCACCTTTTGAACTTGATGAGATTTTTTGTCTAATTGTACATAATAGAGTTAATTTGCTTAAAGTGGTGAAGCATGTTCAAAGTATCTTGCCATTTTTTTAAATTATTTTTCCTGAAAATTTAAATACACCTTTGGTAACCTTTCAACATCTTTTGACAAAGACAACTTTCTCAATCCATAAGCAATATTACCCTCCTTTGGTTATCTGCTGCCTTGTTTTTATAAGAATGATTCTTTTGGCTTTGTTAGTTTCGAAGTGTATTTTCTGAAATCGTTAAAATACTATTTTCTTTTTTACTAGTTCACTAGATTTTAAAATAAACAGTAAAGTGGCAGTGACGTACCAAATTCTGTTATCTACAATAAACAATTAACACACACAGAACACAAACAATCAGTGTCTATTGTAGTATCAGCAGAAATTGCAGGTTAGCAGCAGGTCCACTATTGACAAACATTCAGAACATGTACCCAACTTCCCAACAATATTTGCCACCAAAATACACATCCGAACGTGCACCAAACCACATATAATGGCAACCGACACATAGATACTCACATGTTAACTTTCGAAGCAAGAGAAAGTTGTTTGATTGTAAACGGTTTTATCTTCGTACCCTTAATTAGGACTAATCTGGCAACACCAACCCAAACCTTTCTTCTTCGTAGAATAAGCTTTTCAATCCGTAGGGATTATAGCAAATCGAGAAAGTTTCTCTGTGCGTTCCCGTACCAAATAGTTGAACCGGCGGAGTTTAATGTGTATAACGTTAGGTTAGGTTTATTTCTGTACCTATTGTTTTAAAGTTAATTTTCTTTATTGTCTTTATATACAATATGTCAATTTTGTTTTCCAAGACATTATTAGATGCCAATAGATGACAATAGACGTCAATAGTCGCCAACAACTTAAGTCGTCGACAGTGCAGTATTCGTTGCCTTTTTGCTATTTTCCATTTACTTTTGAGGCCCTGTTGTGTTACATCATCAACCTGGTCACTCGATTTTCAAGATTCAGTTCCCTACATTGTGCTATTCCTATCGGTATATATTTCATCTTTGGTGGTTGTGGACACGCGCACCTCGTATATAAACTAGCCATCATTAGATGTTCTCGAATACAGATACCTTTTTTTGTATCCTGTGAGTTCTTTTTATTGCCTACTTCTTATTTTAATATCTACGTAAACCCAAAAGCCAAGCAATTTTATAGACTTGTTGACTAAATTTAATGCGGCAAATATAGTATTATGATAGCTAATTTTTTCTTTGAAAGATATATATCTATAAAACTTACAATACGTACCTTATAAATTTAAAATATAATATATTATATATAATCAATTTTGATTTCGTATGGAGCTTGGTACAAGGGAGGCATTATTTGACCTCCAGATATTAATACAAAAATGCCGAGATCAGCGAAAAGACGTGTTTCTCTATTTTATCGACTACGAAAAAGCGTTTGATCGAGTAAAACACACAGAACTCATAAAAACCCTAACACAACATGGTATAGACCATAACACTGTAGCACTTATTAAAAAATTATATTGGGATCAAATGCCGTCTATCAAAATAGACAATCATCTGACAGCAGATTTGCCAATAAAAAAAGAGTTCATCAAGGCTGTGTACTTTTTCCACTGCTATTTAATATATATTCTGAAAAGATTTTTCAAAATACCCTCGAAAATATTGAAGAAGGAATAAAAATCAACGGAGAATGCGTAAACAACTTAAGATACGTAGACGACACCGTCGTTATTGCGGACAGTGCTGAGGGTTTACAACGACTTTTAAATGTCATAACCAGAGAGGGAGATAGATTGGGACTAAATATAAACACAAATACAACAAAAGTAATGGCTGTTACTTCTTTCTTCTTTATGTGCCGTCTTCTACTGAAGGTTGGCGACCATCATACGATAGGTTTCTCTGTTTTGTGCTGCATGAATTATGTTCGCAGCTTCTGGTATTTCGAACCATTCTCTCAAGTTTCTCAGCCAGGATTTCTTCTTTCTGCCCAAACCTCTTCTACCTTCAATCTTGCCTTCCACGATAAGCTGTAGCAGACTGTACTTATCATTACGGAACACATGGCCCAGGTATGACGCTTTCCTCCTTTTAACAGTTGTTAACAATTCCACCTCTTTACCCATTCGTCTTAATACCTCTGTGTTGGTCACTCTGTCTGTCCAAGGTATTCTCAGTATACGTCGATACAGCCACATTTCTAGAGCCGCTAACTTCTTTATAGTTTCTGTTGTTAACGTCCACCCTTCTACGCCGTAAAGCAGCCTAGAGAGTACGTAGCATTTCGTGGCGCGCCATCGGAGGTTAATGCTTAGGTTGCGGTTGCTTAAGAGCTTTCGCATTTTGATGAATTTGGATCTTGCTATTTCAATTCGGATCTTAATCTCTGTGGCTGTTACATGTGCACCAAATGTCGACATTAATATTTGCATCTATAACAAACATATAGAGCCAGTACAAAGAATCCAGTATCTTGGTTGCTAGATAACAAACGATCTTGAGAACGAGGTCGAAATACGTGCTCTTATAGAATATGCTAGGTCCGCATTTCAACGAATGAAAAAATTCCTAATAAACTCTACGTTATCGTTGGATATCCGATACCAATTTGTAAAAACGTTTATTTATTCCATATTGCTATACGAAGTGGAAACATGGACTCTCGGAATTACTAGTATGAGGCGTATAAAAGCCTTTGAGATGTGGGTTTTTTGTAGTATGCTGAAGATCTCTTGGACAGAGCACGTGACCAACAACGAGGTGCTAAGAAGAATGGGTAGTGAGAGAGAACTCCTAAATATTGTAAAAAACAGAAAAACGAGTTATCTAGGACATACACACAGAGAAGAAAAATACAACTTTCGACGACTTATATTGGAAGGGAAAGTGGAAAGAGGAAAAGGTCCAAGTACAATTTGCTGTAGTTATAGCCAAACTTCGGTAATGGAGAAGGCACCTTAAGAAGAAGAAGAATAATAATATACGTATATATAATATTCCATCCTTCCGTGTCCTGGGCTAGTTGTTCGACTTCGTGTAGCCCTTCATTTATCACTTTTAGATGATATCTTTAAGGTTTCTCTAACTAATTGATATTCTTACTGTTTCTTATCTGGATTTTTAATCAAGTTTCTGCCACAAAACTTTATAGAATTATTCGTAAAAACTCTTATATATATTTTATTATTTTGTCATCAAAAGCAAACTTGCGACCAGTTACATTTTTCGCATTTCTTGGTTTCTGAATAACAAAAATTCTGATTGTGTCCTTGTCCTATTGTGACGAATTATGAAAATAAAGGCAAAAATGCCGATTCGATCTCGTTTACATGTATTTGTTTATGTTATATGTACGTGAGAAATTGGGTTGAGAGTCCTGACTTTCCCTCTCAGAGTCTGCCTTCGATCTGCCATTAGCTAATGAGGCCCAATTATATGCTGAAAGATATTGTTATGAAATCGAGTAAAAAAAATTTAAAGAGAAAGCAGTCTCTGCCATATCGTATCTAATACGAATACAGTTATTTCAAAATAATTACAGAAATTTCTTTATGTTTCGCATTTTGTATATACTTTTTATATTAAGTTGATCGAATTCAAAAAATAATTACAAATAAAATAAAATAGTTATTGTACATGTTTTTTATGTTTTATGTTATTTTCTATATCCACATAATATGAAACAAAAACAATTTGTAAATCAATGGTCAATAGACGATTGTACGTAGAAAGCATACGTAGAATTTAGTTGAAATCAATACACTATTAGGCATTAATTTTCCACAGCGAGATAAATCGCTATGAGACTTTTTGCATTCGATTCGGAAAGTTTGTAAAAAACATGTATGGTAGTAAAATAAAAATTATATTTTTTTCAAAAGAAACTAACATTTCCAAAGTGCATAAAATTTATAAATTGCAACCGAGAAAATAACGACAGGAATGAGTTTAATTTGGTTACTTGAAGGTTTCTGAGGTTGCTGAACAAGAATATGATAACGACGATGTTTTCGAGCCACCTGGTGCTGGATGTGAACCTCACCCCGTAAAGTATGGCTATTTTATTCTAAATCAGTAGACAGGCATTACTCACGGAGTTTTCGAGATCACTGAACACGAACATGATAACGACATTGGCCCTTGAGCTACCTGGTGTCCAGAGTGGACCTCGTCTCCTGTAGTTTTGTGTTATTTTTATTTGAAATCAGTCAACACTCATTACTCAAGTATTTTTAGGGTTGCTAAAAAAATATTACGAAGGCAATCTCCAAAATATCATTTTTTTAAAATTTGTTATTTAAGATGTTTATGAAAGTGCGGTTTTAAGTAAAAGTACAAATATGACGTTTTGAATATAAATACAAAACATACATTTTATTGAGTAAAACAAGGTAATTTACAAATAATCGTATCATTCTTCCTCATCTTCTTCTGTACTATATAATTCATTTTTTCATCGTCCTTTATTTTCGTGTTATTTTCACCCATCACAAATTTAAGTGACAAATCACCAATCTAGCCATTTTTTTATTCAATTAGAGGCATTTGAAATGTAATACTACTGACGTATGTTGAGAGTCATATATATACACCACAAAAGTAACTATTCTTTAGAGGCTAAGAAAAGGCAAAGAAATTATTAACACCGTAAAAACCAGAAAATTGGCTTACTTCGTCTACATCATGCCTAATAATAATTACCGACTTTTACAGTTGATTCTACAAGGCCTAATTGACGGTGAGAGATTCCCTGGATGTAGACGTATATCCTGTTTGGCCAATCTAAGAAAGTGGACTGGTCTAACGTGAACTAATCTATTTCGAGCTGCTCTAAATAGAATAAAATGGGTCAATGTTGTAGCCAATATTCTAGAAGATAGGCAAATTTATAAGAAGCCGTTCTTTCTATATCCACATTTTTATATAAAAAAACAATAGATTGAAATAGAGCAAGTAGAGAAAAAATGAACTTTAACTGTGTAACTAAATACTTTAGTTAGACAAATAAAAAGGGAAAACAGTTTGAACATGACAAAGAAAATAGATTACTGAACTAATAAAAAAAAAACATTTAGAAGGAAACATGGACCGACTACTTTTGATCCCTATATGCTAAAGGTGACCATACTAAACCACCAACACTAGGGCTAACGACAAACAAAGAAATGCATATTAAGAAGGAATAGGTAAAATGGATGAAAAATTAATTTAATAAACACAACACAACATTAACAACAAAAAATGTAACAAATAAACTCTATAAAATAATAATGCTAGCAGAATAATAACAAGGTTTTAGGTCAAAAAGATCATATACCGACACAACATTAATAATGAGGCAAGTGCAAGAGAAATTATTAAAATACAACAAATCAGCATATCTATCTTTTTTGGACGTTAGGAAGGAATTTAATTGGGTCCAATTAAAGGACGTTATCCACTTACTCTATGCAAGATAGATACCTCCCTTTTGCATTTCCAGCAAGACAGAATATTCCTTACAGAACTAAAAAAGAATATCAAGTGAGAGGAAAACTTAAAAGTTAAACTTAAAATTAAAATAATCTGCTATACAGACGAAGCAATACTTCTTTTTCAAAGGGAAGACTATTCACAACGTATGCTGCACCAATTTAATTAAACCGCCAGAAAATTGAACTTGTTAATATCCCCAAAAAGATGAAATCTGTGGTTAAAACAGCAAATTTACTAAGATGTAAATTGGAGCTATAAGGTCAGATATTCCAATATCTACTGCAATATCTACCTACGGAAAGCTTGAAACAGAAAAGGAAGATCAATGGAATAGAGCAAGTAGAGCCGCAGATAACCTGAGTTACCATATGGAGAAATAAAAATATCCGGAACAAAATGGAAAGCAGAATTTTCAAAGCAGTCATTAGACCAATAATGTTGCATGCAACAGAAACACGACCTGACACAGAGATAACGAAAAGGATGTCAGAAACAGCAAAAATAACAACAATTAGAAAAATTTATGGTTAAAGACTATGGGACAGAGCTAGAAATACAGACATATGACGTAGGTTCAAGATGAAGAACATCAAGGACTGGGTAAGACATAGGATAATATAATGGAACAATCATGCCAAATCATAACACACAGAGTAGTAAAAACGGCAAGAGACGGTTCTCTAATAGAATGACAATTAATAGAAAGGCCAAGTAAACGATGGAATGACAACTTTGAAAAAACAGAAAGAGTAATGTATACATAAAAGGAAGAAGAAAAAGAAGAACAATAATATTTATGGTTAATAAAATAAGTTATTTCAAAAACTACTTCAACTGCAATCACATTATATTACTAACACTTATATTGATAAAAAATTGTCAACCTATCTGATTATTATAAGTTTAATCGGTTATTGGAAGTTTCTCAGCAAAAATAAATATTTTTCCTTGTGCACAATGTTGGACACTATTCGCGCATCTAACCAAATTTGTTAAAACTTTTAGATGATTTAGCTTGGGAATCTGAAATTTCCAGAAAGCTGGTTTAAATAAGTTTAATGTAGATTTGTTTAAAAAGAAAGTTTCAAACATTTATATCACGGATTTTTATTTAAAAAAAATATCCGTCAAGTAGCAGACGATTAAAAAAATTCTCATTTTGTATTTAGTCAAAATTAAGAGATTAGAAGCACTTCTCTTTTGGGAAGAGTATTCGTAGTATATTGTTTTAAAATAATAAGTCGTAATATTTCCGGGATAACGGGAAATATCTATAAAATTTTGTTAAAATTATAAAACCAAATATTTTAATTTTTTCCTATTTATTTACATGCTCCCTTAGTCCAATCATAAAATTTTACTAATAAAACTTGTTCAGATTCTCGTTTCTGTACCAGATTTTCCTACTAGCCAGATAGGTATGGTCTTATCGAAAACTAGAGCACATTTAACTAAATCCATTACCATTAAAAACACATTCTAAAGATATTTGCACTAAATCGATTTTAGTGTGCTATCTTTAAAGAAACCTTTTTGTATACAGTGATTAATAGCAAATCAATAAAACAATTATTTCTAACATTACAGATTTTTTGCGAAGACTTGAACAACCGCTTTCTAATATTATTTCATTTTATTTAGTATTAACTCTTCCTCCCAAAATATTCGCTACAGTATTCGTAATAACTGAATTGTACTTTATAAAGTTGCCTTTTTGATATCCTGGTAACCTTTCGTTGGTAAGATTAATAAAATTAGGGTTTTCAATTTCATTTAAAGCTCTTTATGACTGGAAGTATACTTTGTTTAGTAAACAAAATTATGAGGAAACGTTTACTTAATCAAATTTGCTTAATAAACCGATATTTCATTTCTTGTTTACATTTCACCATTGAAATACGCTTGGTTTATTAATACTAAATTAGATGAATACTTTCTTTAATTTCTCCAAAATTTATTGATTCTCCGGTCATTCGCTATTATAATAAATATAACAATAAAATATTAGTTTTTGTACTGTTTGTGTGTTATTTGGTATTTTAATATTTATAGATAAGGTAACATGCACGTGGCCGTTTTAGTAATTCCTAGAAAATATTGTTATTTCAAAGTGGAATGGATATTAGGCAAGCAGGAATTTTTTTTTCTATTTTTCTACAGGGCTAGTTGCCAAAAGTTGTAATTAGTATTTATATACTTAATTTTGTACCAAATTTTAACCTTTCTAAAAAATATTTACTCGGTGCCCCTGGCCCCTAAAAACATTTTTTTTTTGGTCGATTTTTTTTTAATTTCCCTACAAGGCTATTTACCAAAAGATAAAACTGGTATTAAAATATTCCTATATTAAATATGGGCCAATTTAAAAAATAATTAACCGGGCTCCTGGACCTTGAAAGATTTTTTTTTTTAATTTTTGGGGCTAGTGAAAAATTGTTAGTAAACTAATTTATTATTCTGCAAAAAAAATCCATATAACACGACATCATAGTTTAATCAATCGACATCAATATAATTCAAGTGTATGCAATTACAACAGAAAGAACAGAAGAAGTGATAGAAAAACTATACCATAGCATTAATCAAGTCGTAATAAGGTTGGAAAAGCGAGACCTAACAATTGGGACCAGCAAAACATCATCTGCAGTTGGACCATTTGGTCTAGGAAACCGGAACGATCGGTCAGATACGTTGGAGATTTTTGCGAAAGCAAATCAATTAGTAATAATAAGCACCTGGTTTAAGCTACTCCCAAGGAAACTGTATACATGGAAATCTCTACAGGATTCTGCGGGAAGGATTGTAAGAAATCAGATTGATTACATGCTAGTAAACAATAGTAATAGAAACAGCTGTACATCTGTAAAAACATACCCGGGAACAGACATAAATTCCAATCATGTACCAGTTGTAGGTAATTTTAAAGTCAGAATGAAGAAGGTTACAGGTAAGTCGATGAAGAAATATGATTTTAGAAAACTAAAAGATCCCTATGTTCGACTAAAGGTGAGTGAAAACCTCAATACAAGGGTGCTAACATGCAAAAATGAAGGAACTATAGAGGAAAGTCTGACTATCATACAAAACATAGTAAGAGAGATAAAAAAACATCTAAAGAAAGATACAGAAAAACGGAAATCGTGGATGACCGATGAAATACTTAATCTCATTCATCAGAGAAAAAAAGGAAGGAAATCTCCAAGAATATAGGAGAATACATACCATCATCAGAAAAAAAATAAAAAGCCAAAGAGAAACATAAAACAGAACAATGTCAAAAAATAGAGGAGTATCAGAGTCGATATGATAAGTTCAATGTTCATCGAAAGGTGAAACAAATAGTTAGAAACTTCCGAAAACGCAACATCTAAAAAATAACAGATGATGAAGGCAATTTTGCGATAAGTCAGACAAATGAATGATGGAAAGGCACCGAAACTTGATGAAATTCCTGCAGAACTGATAAAGCTATTAGAAAAAGAACAAATAAAAATAACAAAATATGAAATCTTTAATACAATATAAAAGGCAGGAAAAATACCGGTAGAGTGGCTCAAATCGAAGTTCGTACCATTGCCCAAAAAACTAGGAGCAAAAGTTTAGAAAAAGTATAGAATCGTAAGCCTAATGAGCCATCTGTTGAAGTTGTTTTTAAAAGTCATCCATAAAATAATTTACCGGAAATGCGAGGAACAAATTTCGCCGAATCAGTTTGGATTTGTGAACGCTGTTGGTCTGAGGAAAGCTTTATTTAGCCTACAGATATTGTTTCAGAAGTGTAGAGATGTCAGCTGTAATGTTTTTGCATGCGTGATTGACTACAAGAAGGCTTTCGATAGAGTCAGACATGAACAAATGATGGAAGTGCTGAAGAGGACAGGGATTGATGGAACAGAGTTAAAAATACTAGCTATCCTGTATTGGAATCAATCGGCTCCGAAGAGATAAAGAATATACACATCATATTAAAATCTTAAGGAAAATGAGACACGTGTACATAATTTCACCACTAATATTTAACCTGTACGGGGAGCATATTTTGAAGAGGCTCTAAAAGATATTGATAAAGGCATCTCAATAAATGGAGTCAAGCTCAAGAATCTGCGGTATGCTGATGATACAATAATGTTTTCCAATACCATAGAAGTTAATGAACAAAATAAAGGAAACAAGTAGAAAATATGGACTGGATATAAACACCAAAAATAGGCTAATGATCATCAGCAAGGAAAACAGAACTGGAACAAATCTGTATGTGAACCAAATGAGAATTGAACGAGTGTCACAATACAACTATTTAGAAACTATAATCAATGAGTCGTGGGACAATACCCAAGAGATTAAATGTCCAGAATGAGATTAGCTCTTATTAAGTCTTGTGCCATAGATATTGCCAAAGGAAGATTAGACAACTTACAAAGTCATAATATAGATTTAAGCAAATTAACTGTTATAGGATGTGACGGTACAAACGTCAATTACGGACTGGAAAGGTGGAGTCATTAGGATTATAGATACGCGAACAAATAAACCATTACAGTGGAGTGTATGCCTGTTGCCTACGAATGAACTTCATGGTAAACTGGAAACTTCATATCTCCACTTCATGGTTTGTTCCAGTTTCACTTTTAAAAATGAACTTCCCTTACGATATTTGTTGCAAAAATTAGAGGATCACACAAAAGGTCCCTATTCATATTCTGGGCCTATTGGATTCCTTCTTGCCAATTAGGAAAAATGCCTGTTGTTAAATTTAACCCCATAGAAGCTATCCTGCCTATTGTAAACGAAAATGATCTAAGTACAGATCAACAGTATTTGTATAAACTATCTAAGGCAATTGGAGATGAAATATGTTCTCAAAGTTTTACAGAAAGAAGTCAAGGGAAGATGGAACACTCACGTTGGTTAACGACAGGTAACCGCATTCTTAGAGTTTATATAGCTACCTCTGATCCTTGTTAAAGCTTAAGGATTTTATCTGAGTTTGTAATATACACGTATGTGATTTGAGACAAAATTTAGGAATATTAAGCCAGGCATATATGGAAATTAGTACAGATCTCGAAAGATTTTTCGAATAATATGTTATTGATTATCAATAAAATGATTCAAGACAATGCTTATTTTGCAAACCCAAAAATCATTCTAATTTCTATGTTAATAGACTCAAGTTAACATAATAGAGAGGTTGCTGTCAAAAGACTTTTAAAATGTAGGAAAAGCGGCATAAAAATGGTATTTTCAAAGTACCTCAAATCAATTTCGATGCAGAAGATTACATAAATCTCATAGACAGGATAAATAATACTATAACATAACTTGCTCTAACACAGCATTAGGCCAAGAATGAATTGTCGAACATGGTGAAACAAGTTCCAAATTTTGACCATTTTTCTTGCCATACTCAAGCGGTGGAGAGAGGTGTTAAAATAATTACATATGCTTCAATAAAAGTATGTGGTAAAGAATCTAGTGATGGTTACATCAGAGCTAAACTTGATGCCAGAAAAAATTTGCCGATATTTGAAAGTAAATATCAAACGATGCTTTAAAAAGTGAGTAAGTAAAACATAATATTATACATTTAATTTTGAGCAAAGGGGGTGGGTGTGTGAAACTCTCCGTGCAGCTACCTCCTCGTTGTGAGTTCTGCCCCACGTTTCATATATTTTTTAAAATATTTAGTCATAGTTAGGCTAGATTTCTAGACTCTCGAAAAAATCGATAGGAGTAATATCGAAGCCTTCGAAATGTAGGCACATAGAAGAATTCTATGCGTGTCCAGGTCAGAACATAGAACCAACCTGTCAATTCTGAAAGAGCTTCATATAAAAGAGAGGCTACTAAAAAAAGTAAACCAGGCATACCTAACTTACTTCGGCCACATAGCTGAAGAACGGGCACCATGGAACTGTTGGTAGTAGAAGGAAAGGTAGAAGGCCGAAGACCAAGAGGAAGATCTCCAATACGATGGGTAGACCAAATGAAGAGTTTGGTGGGAAAATCCCTACATGAAGCCGTCCATATGGCACAAGATCGCAGTCAATGGAGACAGCAGACTAACAATATTTAGGGTGTCACTACGCCCTGACAAGGGCTAAAGGATTGAGGAGGAGGAGGCTAGATTTATAGCATACAGCTACGTTGTTCTTTATTGTTTTTGGAAAAACGGAGTAAAACTAAAAAATTTAGAATTTTAATTACGCAGTTATGTATTTTCGGAAAAAGGAGGAAAAGTGCGTGTGAAGTGAGCTCGCTCCAGGTACTGGGTGTTGACCACTAATTTTTTATGAAGTTTGATATCTTGGGTATTGAATTCATTCTGATTCCATTGCTAATTATTTTGTTATGATTTGCAGTCTTCTAAAAGCGTTATGAATCTAAAAAATCGTTTTTTAACTTTTTCTTGAAAGTTGGGACCATTTTCATACTGTTATTGTTCACTATCTTCCTTAGATATTTAAAAAATTGACATATCATTACCTAAGTGCCGATATTGTTTGTATATTTCTGAATGTTGTTCTAATTGCCTTATTAGCATCCTTTGTATCGTTATCTAAGTAAGGGACGAGCTATTCTTGTGATTACTTTATAATGTATTAAAAGGCGTCTAAGAGTTACAATTTCACTTCTGGTCTATAAGACCCACATGCAAAATCTAAAAATCTACGTATTGGTATCGTGTTTTTTTAAAGTAAACAGTATTTAAATGAATTGGAACCAATGCTACTTTTCAATGTCGATGAAAGTTTTGTCCCGAACAAGACGGATTCTTAATTTGGCTTATTAAATTGTTTCTTCAAACTGTAATGAGTAAGTGTACCTATTAAATACGTGACTAAATATTTCCCAATAATCCGTGAAATTTTATTTGGTACTTTTTGATTTGCATAGACGACGAGTTCAAGGACTATACCAATGAAGATGTAAATGAGGTAACGCTTAAGGTTGGATCAGAGACAAAGAGGAGAAAATTATAGAAGAGAATGACGAAATATTCAATAATTCTGACAGCAAAGTAAAAATAATGGACAACGGCAATTGTCCATTATTTGGACTTGCAATATATGTTCCTTGGTAAAGAGGATACTGTGAGGCTAAATAAACCTACGATCAGAAACAGAAATTGTATGAAGAATCTAATTAAGAAACCATAAAGGATCTGTTTTATCAATATTGGCGTCATGTACCATGGAAGACCTCTTTAAGCTTTTCATTACTCCTGGAACTGTTGAAAAATTAGTCACTTACACAATTGAAGGCGGTAATGTAGAAATACACAAACGTAATAATCAAAATGACTTTGCAAAAAAAGTGTAGATAATACAGAAATATACGTATTTCTGATATATGACTAAATACTTACCATGTCGG
Organism: Diabrotica balteata; assembly: GCA_918026665.1. Lineage (NCBI taxonomy): Eukaryota > Metazoa > Arthropoda > Insecta > Coleoptera > Chrysomelidae > Diabrotica > Diabrotica balteata. Next base: position 115,335,766 of record OU898277.1, on the reverse strand, counting down.
GATAGTACTATGATGTTTTTTTTTTCTAGTTTTTTTTTTCATGATCTACTATGGATTTACTAACAAGCGAATTTCACTGTCATCATGTTAAGTGGTTATCTTTTTAAAGATAAATCACATTCTATGATTAATATTATAAATGAGTCTGATAAAATTCATAATTATTAGAAAAATTTTTCACCAAGTAACAAAAAACAAAATTAGTTTAATTTATTGATGCTTGTATTTTAATATCGATGTCCGAAGTGGAAATTGAAACGTCAATAATCCTATTTGAAACCCATTTTGGCTATTTCCATTAAAATAGTAATTACTTTAAGATACCACAAGGAAACGGATTCAGAACATTTAAATAGAATTTCGTTCACGTCTAAATATCATACCGAGCGATGAAGTATTCACTTCAAAAAGAGAACCCAACAGCAACAAGAACCATGAACCCATTACACCACTGTAGCCTCAAGTGTAAAATAAAAATTTCAGATGACATGTGTTCACTTTTTGAGAAATACTGGAAACTCTGTGAGCGTAAAAAAGGGAAAATTTTATATTCTCTTTGATCTGTATAGTGGATAAAAAACTTTACGAGTGTGAAATAATTCTGACAGAGTACAAAAATGTCGTGTAAATATAAAGTTGGAATAATATTTTTTCGAATAATTGAATGCTGAGGGTAATGTCTCCGGAGGCGTGTCAAGCAGAAGCTGACCGCCGTGCCGGACGCATTTAGAAATTCGGAGAAATACTTGGAAATTCCAAGTGTGGGCAAATCCGAATTTCTAATTGACTCGATGCAGGGAAATTCCACTTTTGCTACGTAAAACAAAGGATTTGTTTTATATAAAAGCAGATGGAATTTCTCTCATCAGTCAGTCGAGCTTGCCTCTTCTACTGTAGACCTAGTCGGTGCTATTATTGTTCCAACTAAGTTATTGTTTTATTTCTTATTTCCTGATAACCATTTATATTTTATTATTGTATATTCAGACCTTTTCAGGTTAGAATATTACTTTGACTTATATTTGTTCATATACTGATTATTTGATAATTTATTTGATTATATTGATTGTTTATTTTTCTTGTATTTTGTATCTAAGTTGTTCTTCCGTAAGTTAAGAACACTTAGAAATATTTACCTTACTTTTTTCTATTTTATAAATTTGATTTCGTACTTTGTGTCTAAGTAGTTCTTTCCGGTAAGTCAAAGAACTCTTAGAAATATTTCTCTGATATTTGACTTGTTAATTTTATTGTGTGTCTAAGTCATTCTTTTCCGGTAAGTCAAAAGAACACTTAGAAATATTTTCATAATCATTATTGCATTATTATTTCCGAGATATTTATCTAAGATATTTTCTTAATATATTTGTCTCTTTTATTTTACCATTTCATGCTGAGTTGTTTCTTCCGTAAGTCAAGAAACACTTAGCAATATTTCCATATCTTTTCTGTATTTGATTTTCTTATTATAAGTTGTTTCTTCCGTAAGTCAAGAAACACTTACAAATATTTGTATTCTTATTTTACTATATTTGATTCTCTTTTCGACGACCGTCTACGTCAGCCGACCACCAAGGCCACCGAGATGAAAATCGAAGTGACCGACGCCACGCCTATCAACGTTAAGCCCTATAAATATTCTACGGAGAAGAAGCAGATAATGGCCAAGGAGGTGAGAGAGATGCTAGCCGCAGGAGTCATCCGCCCAGCAAATCTGTTCTGTTTTCTATTTTGATCTGCTATTTTGTAACTGTTCCTTGGAACCGTTACCTATAACAGATACTTGTCACGGTAACTGTTATTTTATACCAGTAGCAGTATTAACACGTTTTACCAGCGACAAGCAAAGATGGTCAACACCCGATCAAATTCCGGGGACAGGAAGAAGTCCGAAGAGCCGGCGATGGGTCCCACAGGCCCAAATGCCCCCTCTCGGCAACAGTAACACACATGAAGTTAATACAGTGAAATCAAATAATTTGCTTGGTAATATTAACGCTGAAGTCGTTTTTGTTAGTAAAGAGAATTAATACTATGTTTCCAACAAGGCTGTTGACGAAGTTATACCTATCTTCTTCTTCATGTACCATGTCCTTTCAGAACGTTGGTTACCATCATAGCTATCTTAATTTTATTCACCGCCACCCTAAATAGCATGCTTGTATCAACACCATACCAATCTCGCAAGTTCTTAACCATAAGGTTCTTCTTCGTCCTGGACTGCGTTTGCCTGCTATTTTTCCTTGCATGATATTTTGTAGCAACCTATATTTGGGACCTCTCATTACATGTCCGAAATATTCCAGCTTTCTCTGCTTGATACTTTTTATGATCTCAGTAGTCTTGCTGAGACGTTCTAGTATTGTGGAGTTTCGAATCTTCTCCACCGAGGAAACTTTTAAACTTCTTCTATAGCACCACATTTCGAAAGCCTCAAGGCAATTTAGATCGATTTTATTTACAGTCCAGGACTCGACACCATAAAGTAAGACCGAGAATACGTAGCAGCGAAGTAGGCGGATCCTTAATGCCAATTTTAGGTCTTGTTACATAACACCTTGGACATCCTTTTAAAAGCAGCTCTAGCCTGGTCTATCCTAGATCTAATTTCGCCGTGGCTTTCTGCGTAACAATTTAATTGCTGTCCAAGATGAACGGTTTTATCAACTTGCTCAAGTTTGGTATTATTTACATATATACAACATTCAATACTATGAGAAAAGTACTTTGCAGCAATGATCTGAGTCTGCAACTTAAAGTACGAATGCTTAGATGTTATGTATTTTCTGTGTTATTATATGGAATGGAGGCTTGGACGCTTAAAAAAGATATAAGTAACAGAATAGAAGCGTTTGAGATGTGGGCTTATAGAAGAATTTTAAAAATAAGTTGGATCGATAAGGTTACGAACAACGACGTTTTAAAAAGAATGAACAAGGAAAAGGAGATATTAAATACAATTAAAATAAGAAAATTGCAGTATCTGGGTCATGTCATGAGAGGTGAGAGATATGAGTTGCTGCAGATCATTATACAGGGAAAGATACTGGGCAGAAGAAGCATAGGCCGACGACGTGTATCCTGGCTAAACAATTTGAGGCAGTGGTACAATTGTAACTCTGTTGAGCTGTTTAGAGCAGCAGTGTCAAAGGTGAAGATAGCCGTGATGATAGCCAACCTTCTTAAAGGAGACGGCACTTAAAGAAGAAGAACATATATAGACGGTTTTATATGCTGTTGTTTACTTATTACGAGTATTTTGGTTTTCTGTATGTTAAGATCCAGACCTGCCTCCCTCCAAAGATCCAAACTCTTAACGACGCTATCAAGTAGTGTTTGCAGATCTTCTTGACTAGAAGCTAGGAGTACTGTATCGTTCACATATCGCAAATTATTCATGACTTCGTCGTTCACAAGTATTCCTTCTTGTTTTTCAGAAAGTGCTTCTCTGAAAATTCTTTCGCAGTAAACGTTAAAAAGCAGGGGTGACAAGAGGCATCCCTGCCGTACTCCTCTTTTAATATTGAGAGCCTGTAATTCCACACTATCTACTTAAACTGATGTTGTTTAATTCCAATATAAATTCAATTTGCGATTATTCGAACATCTCTGCCGTCAAAGCCAATGTCTTTTAGAGCTTAGATCAATATAGTCTTACCTACATATGAATGACTAAAAATAATTATTAAATTTTATCGATTTTGAAGATATTGAGTTTGATAAAAATACAACTTAGAATAGAAAAAGTAGCGTATCAGATCAGTTAATTGACGATACCAATTTTAATGATAATGAACTCTTGTTGAACTTAGAAGTGGATATCTCCAGGTAGAAAATGTACAAAATGATGTAGAAATAGAGACTGAAAATGATGTAAAAAAAGAAACTGAAAATGAAGAGAACCTTATAAATATAAAAAGAGAAAAAAAGATGATTAAACAAAATAAAGCTGAGTTGCAAAAAGTAAGAAAAAAAGGGAGAAGCGTATATCAGTAACAGTAAGACCAAAAAGCCAATGAGCCAAAAGAACTACGCCCTAACCCGTGCACAGAAAATTGCCCAAACCGTTGTAGGTTAAACTTTGATGAAGAAAGAAGAGCAACACTTTTTAAGAATTACTGGTCTCTTAGTAATGAAGGTAAGAGACATTTTATACTATTTTGTTTTACTGAATCGCCAAAAGCTAGAACTTATGTTAAGGGCCCTATTTTCAAATATTATCTAGCACTTGACAATGAAAAGGTAAAAGTTGTCTTCAGTTTCTTTTAAAAACTTTGGACGTGTCTCACAGAATTTTGTCGTATACATTTGAACAGAAATCTGATATACACACTCCCAAACCAGATATGAGAGGAAAAAAGGCTCCTCCCAATAAAACTAAAGATAATGATGAGTTAAAGGTTAAAATTTTCATTGAATCATTACCAACTGTTCCATCACATTATTGCAGAAATGATTCCAACAGGCTATATCTTCCATTGGAGTACAAAAATAAATCTAATATTTATAGAATCTATAAAAAAGGTTTTTGTCAGCAAGAAGGGATAACACCTGTGACAGATAGAGTGTTTCGAAGAATTTTTAGTGACTACAATATTGGGATCCATATTCCCAAAAAAGATAAGTGTGCAATATGTGAAGAAAGCACTCAGAAAGTTTTGCATGTCAATACATGAAAAAAATTGTCGCTGGCTCTATTCAAAGCACATCAAATAAGATCTAAAACAGATTCAAACTTTTTATGAGTTTCCTTTGACCTTCAAAAAGTTCTGAATACTCCTCATGGTGACAATATGCTTCTGTATTATTCAAGGAAATACGCAATGTATAATTTTACATTATACAAAGTGGGACACGTAATGGATTCTGTTATTTATGGGCGAATCTGATGGCAAGAGGGATCTAATGAAACATGCTCCAATGTATTTAATTATCTAAAAGATTTAGAGATCCGAAGTCCTGAGGTGAAGATAATATCGTTCTTTTGTGAAAGTTGCCCTGGACAAAATAAAAATCGCCAAATGCTGGCAATGCTACACTATTTTGTCAAGGGATCTAAAACCGCAGAGAAAGTAAATCTTACCTATTTGCTTCCAGGACACACCTACATGCCAGCAGATTCTATGTATTCCATAATAGAATCAAACTACTGAAAGAAAATTGTGTGGGCCTCCACGGCATGGCCAACAATTATTACCAACAGTAAAACAAATCCAAGGCCTATGAAGTGATCACTCGTACTTACAAAGACTTTCAAAATTGGAAATCAGTGCAGGAAGAAAGTATAAGCGAAGCCTGTCAGATTCGTAGTGTACGAAGGGTGATTATAACGAAAAACGACTCCCACATTTTATTGTACAATACTTATGACACCACTGAAACTCCTAAAACAGTACGTGTCCAACAAGTCAGGCGTATTTCTTCTAATATGGTAAAGAATGTTTATACCTCAAGACTGCCCGTAAGTGCTGCAAAAAAAAGGATTTAGCTGCAATATGTTCAAAAAAGATAATTCGTTCAAGATATCACAAAGAATACCTTGAAATACCCTCCAGTACGTCGAAAATGGATGTAATATAATAATATATATAATATATAAATATATATATATATATATATATATATATATATATATAAATCCTTTTTATATATATATATATATATATATATATATATATATATATATATATATATATAGCGAGTGTTTGCAACTTTAATTTTGTCGCTTCTCGCATCCCAATCGCCATAATTTCTTATCGGCCCAGTCTCCTTCTTGAAGACCTCTATTTTCCATTTCTATATGAATATTGGATATCCATTTCTTTCTTGGCCTTCCCCTTTTATTTCTCTGTGTAGGTCTCCAGTTCCAAACCTTTCGTGGTATCCTTTCTTCGTTCATCCGTCTCAGGTGTCCATACCATTTTAATTGTTTTTCGGCTATCGTATCCATTATTGTGTTCTTTACTTTCATTCTCTCTCTTATGTTTTCATTTCTTATGTGGTCAAACAAAGTTAACCTGAAACATCTTCTCCAGTACATCATTTCCGTTGTGAGGAGTTTTTGTGACATATTCTTGTTAAAGACCCACACTTCTGACCCATACGTCAGCACCGGCTGAATTATAGCCTGATATATATTTTTCTTTGTTTTCTTAGTTAAAGTTTTATTCCACAGGATCGTATGTAGTGTTTTTATCATGTTTTTTTCCTTTTCCTATTTTTCTTGTTATATCTTTGTCGTCTCTCCCGTCTTCGCTTAGTGTAACTCCGAGATATTCGTACTGATCAACGTTTTTAATTAATCCGCTTTCTGTTTCCATGTCTTGACCGATGCCTCCTATATTCATGTATTGTGTCTTTTCGGTATTAACCTCTAATCCATATTTTTTGAATTCGTCTATTAGTTTGTTTATCATGTACGTCATATCTTGTAGGTCCTCGGCAAGAACTACCTGGTCGTCTGCGAAGAGGATTGTGTATATAGGAGTGTCATTTACCCATATGCCCATTGGGCTGCATTTTCTCATCCAATATTTTAAAGCATTACCAAGATATATTTTAAATAGGGTTGGGGAGAGACAAGAGCCCTGTTTGACACCCTTTGTTTGGGTGAAACCCTTGGAAATTTGGTTTCCAACCTTAATATAAGCTTGGTTATCTTGATATAGCTTTTTCACGGCATTTATATATACTGCATTTATACCTGCGTTTTCCAATGTTGTCCATAGTCTCTGCAGTGGTACGGAGTCAAATGCTTTACGGAGATCTATAAAAGTGGCATGAAGTTCTAGTCCTCTTGCTAATCTCTTTTCCGTTAGATGTTTGAGAGTAAATACATTGTCGACACAAGATCTCCCTGGTCGGAATCCACTTTGTTCTTCGATCTCTGTGGCTTCTTTTTCTATTCTGGCTTTCAGAACTCTTTCATACAGTTTGCCAGTGGATGCCGTAATGCTGATACCTCGGTAATTACTGCAGTCATTCCTGTTTCCCTTTAAATGGATGTTATTGGTTATAAGACAACAAACAAAATTAATTATTTTATAATAATTTATGATTCTTATATTTTGCTGAATTTTAACAATGACATAAAATGTTTGATTTTTTATCAAACAAAGAGCTTTAAATATTAAAAAGACAAAAGCTTCAAATAACCGAAAGCTGTACTTTATTTAAAAAATGTTATATCCCACATGGAATCTCGAGACATGTACAAGTAATATGTTGTAAGCCGAAAATTACAGCAATAGTACATTGTTTACCGGGTAGGAAAAGCTTAACATTCCTGGACGACTGTGAAGATTGCTAAGTCGAGGCGCAAGCCGAGACTTAGCAACACAGAGTCCAGGAATGTGGCTTTTCCTACGAGGTAAACATACTATTTTTCCGCAAATCGTTTAAAATTCGACAGATATTGATTGATTTAAAAAAAAACGCGATAATTTTATTCCCAAATAAATGGTGCTTTGAAATTCCTAATAAAATTACTTGGGTTACTATGGAAACGTATTGAGGTTGAATTGTCAAACACTAACAACTGTACGGAAATATCATTTCCTTACAGTAAGGAAATGACATTTCCTTACAGTAAGGAAGTCCTGACTTTTTCTTCAAGAAATTTTGACGTAAAACTCTATTTTTTTGTTAAAAACTGTAATATTTCTGTTAAAACCCTTTGTACAACTAAATCCTAATTTATTTCCAGATTACTGCCAAAAATTATTAGGTTCATTCCTAATAACACTACTGAAATGGAAGGTTTTTTGTACTTCATGAAAAAAGTTATTTTGTGGGTTACAACCTTTTATCTTTCAACCGTCGATATATAGAAATAAAAAAAAAGGTTTGTTGCGATAGGAATGCAAAAAATCAGTGGGTATATTCCATTTCTAATTGTATTTGGAATATATAGACTGTTTTACAGATTCTTTTGGGCTGACGTTTTGTCTGCATGTGCAGAAAGCGTATTCTAATAATATTTTAATCTTTATTTCTATTTATATATCTTTATTTTAAAATAATATTCGCAGTAAAATAAATAGTAATATTTCGTCGATACGCATATTTCTTTTATTCTCGTAAACAACAAATGTTCTCAGAACTAAATCAATGAATAATGCTCGGACCATCTTGATAAGGCACAAGACAAATGAACCGACTATTCTAATTAGGAACTAAATCATGATAGATTCGATTGTGAACCTTCGAGAAATCACTGTGAACGGTAGTTGATGTATTATGCCTATCTCGTAATTTGTCATGATGATTGTGTTAACCAACACCTCCTCATTTTAACATAATCAGAGATTAATTGAACAGCAATTAATCCCATAGACAATATTTGAAGCTATTGTAATTATTTTGTAAGTGTGTTTTGTAAAATAGATAGGTCTGTATTATTTGTGTATTGTATATACAAACAATACTGCAGGTGACCTACTTTATACTACATATAAGCGACTGGCATATTTATGATTCGAGTGAAATAAAGGTGCCAAAATTTACATTATAAAGGTGTTTAAAATTATAGATATCTTTATTAGATGGATTTAAAAATTTTAATTATTTCTTTTTAATTATCTTAAGATTTATTACTTATTGAATGATTAGTCTTGTACTATGAATAAGGCTCACTTATTCATAGTACAAGAAGTCATTTTTCCAGGAAGGAAAACATCGACGGTATTGCAAATATTAGTAAGTATAGTTTGTTTTTTAACCATAAGGAGTAATTCAAATTTACCGCGCCGTAATGCTTGTTTGTAATTGGTCCAACCGCAGCAAGTTTACTCCACTAAATGTTGGCATTTTGATATTAACGACATTTATAAAATTTTAAAATTCAAAATTATATCGACATTTTGTATTTTTGCATTCTTCCTTTAATTTTTAAATTTTTTGTTTGCACTTATATAAAAAGCAGTTCATTTTAGAAGTATTTAGGGACGTATTAGTGTTATTAAGATAACAATATGGATTCAATGCCAAGAACTAGTGGTAATTCTCATTCTCCGACTAAAAAACGGTGTGGATTTTGTAATTTATCACCCAATGAAAAACAATGCATTCTAAACATGTACAAACAAATAAAAATTGATAATCCAGGAATAAAAATAACAGCAATGGTAGCAAAAATATACAGGCAACAGGTTAGTTTTGCAGAACAGTTATTGTTAAAATCAAGCCTTACTAAAGTAATATGCTTATTTTAGGTATTGCGAATTTAAGTATTTACAGAACAATTAAGGAAAATAAGCAGACTGGAACAGTAAAATATCCTAAAAATATTGGCGGTCGACCTTCTATCCTCGCAAGATACGATGAAAGAGATAAAACATTTGTACGACAGATAGTACACAGCATCTTTTTAAAAATGAAATGCTTACTCTAAATAGAATTGTAAATGAAACTGCCCAGATCTTCCAAATAATGTGTCGTTGATTATTATATAAATTATTGAAGCAAATCAATTTTAAGTAAGTAAATATGGGTTAGCCACAATTGTATGGTAAAATTATTTGAAACATTTTAGAGGTTTCATTTTTATAATTATATTTTATATATTATTGTTACTACTGAATAGTTTTTGTAATTAAAATTTATGAGCTACATAAGAAATGATTGTAATTGCACCCTTCTTGTCTGATCAAAATATTTTTCCTATTTATAGACATAAATTCAACAGTTTTTGTGTGACACGTTTTTTAAAACATTCCAGTGTACAAATATTTTCATTTTAAGTATCATGTACTTACATTTCACTGTTCTCATTTTAAATATTAAACTTGGTATGTTTGATGATGAGTATACTAAGTAATGATCTCATAAAGAAAATTATTAAAAAAATAAATTTTAAGTTTTTATTGCCTACTCTACCAGAATGTTGTCAAGTATTTTGGTTCAACAGGTATAAGAACATGGAAAAGGGAAAAAAAAGGAAAAATTTTTACTTTACATATAAGCAGATCCATTGCAGCAAATATTGTATAGCATTACTATATATTGTTTATCTTACTATTTATAGGATGATTGATTTATTGTATATATTATAAATGTCTTACTATAGCTATTTTTTAGGTGAAATTATTCAAAGAATGGTTTATACATTGGCCTGCGGACCAAATTCAAAACTTTCTTTGAAAATTTGAAGAAATTCAAAATTCCGTAGCTGTTCATGAACCTCACCAAGACATAAATGAAGAGAATATTTTGGAAAACTAATAAAATTAATAAATTTTTATTTTTACATACATCTCGAATATATATTATGCACTGAATATTATTATCCTATAATATCTAAATCAATTTCTGACTCTTTAAGTTGTTTGTAATAACTTGGACTTGATGATATGCGAATAGTTTTTAATGTGATATTTTTCTAGATGGTATTTATACTTAACATAGTTTAAAATGTTTACAAATTTATAAACGTACGTTATTTATATCTAGTTATCATAAAAAACAGCAACTATCTTCTAAACTTAGTGTATACTTGTTGGGAAGCATTTTCGTTTTGTTGTCATCACAATAAAAGAACGCTGTGTCACAACAGCCATATCCTTATTGCATAAATTTTATTAATAAAAATTTTAAACTCTTTTACAATACAAAGTTTTTACTTCACTTATTGACCCACCCACAAGAATTATTTTATTCTCTATCCTGTTGCCGACAAGAATGTGTCGTCGAATAATTTTAGCCCAAATTAGACGCAATGCCCCTGATGATGCTTAAGAAAGCGAAAGTACTTGGGCAAGATTTGATGAATAAAATTGTGCTTGATATTTGCCTTTAAGTTTTTAAAGTTCATTTATTAATAAGATGATAAAACTCTTATTATTACTACTATTAATCAGCATAATTTAATAATTAAAATAGATATTGATATCCAGAATGCAAAAAACTGGATTTGGAAAAGAGAAAACAGAATTTGATTTTTAGTTCCAATTAGTAATATATCTCAAGAAATAGTTTTAAACTATTAGGAATCTTTCTAGATAATAATTTGGATTAGAGTGCTCATACAGATTACTTAAGTTTTAGACTTCCTACAAGTATATTTTTAATACTCATCTTAGTTTATACGATTCCTAAAAGTACCCTTAGAATGTGCTACTTTACACTATTACATAGTACTTTACACTATTACAGTACGAAATAACTATTTAAGATAATTCTTCTTACATAGATAGAATTTGTAAACTACAAAGAAGAATAGTGTGGATACTTGCGAGACCAGAGTATAGCGCACACTGCAAACCTTTATTTATGGATTTAGGTAACATGCCACTACCTTCACTCTTTATGAGACGCTGATTAAAATTTGCGTCAAGAAAGGTAAGTTTAACATAAACTCCAACTTCTCATAATCACGATACAAGATCTAGAAATGCTATTAAAGCACAACGTTTCGGGTTGATCAAGAGTATAAAAAATGCAACTGATATTGAGTTTGTATAATTTTTTGCCAGATGAAGTAAAAGATCTTCACCTGTTATCGTTTAAGATTCAAATCAAATTACACTTTTTGAAATCTGAGTACTTAAGTACAGCTTTTACTCAATAGTACTAGTTTGGTCAGTGTATTTGCCTATTATGATGATATTTCATGTTTTCATGTTTTTATTTATTGTGTTTTTAAAATTGTTAATAATAAATATCTTTATGTAATGTTTAAATTCAAATTTTTTTTATATCCATGTATGTAAATTGTTACTATCCATTTGACTTGTTAAAAACAAATTTATTTTTGTATATTGACTAAATAAATTCTATCTATACACAATAATTACACTATACACAATTATTCTATCTATACACAATTACTTTTTCATCGGATATATAGTTATAATACAGCCAATTCAACTTTGAGAATCACTCATTTAATTGTTTGACAGATCAAATGCTCATCAAACAAGCATTATCTTCTCTTTAAAATCATATCGCATTTTTCAATTTAAAATTAACTTGTCCCTATTCACTTTGTAACTCATTTGACAATAAAACATTATCTATATATAAACCTATTTCATAAATCATTTGTTAAATTAAAAACTGAATATTATTTTTGGGGCTTAAATCGATATTTTGATTACCTCTAGTTTTTAAACTCAATCAACCAGATTGATCCGTTAATATTTGCTTGTGCGTGAAAAACCAGTAAAATGGTAAATCAAGAACCGACGTAATATAACTGACAAATATTTACACTCATGTATCGACTGAACTTTCATTTTTCATCTCCCTTTTTGTGCCCAGCGTTTATAGAGGAGTTTGATGTTTTGTGAAAATATTTGAAACCAAAATCGTCGGTTTTGCAGTAATTTCTAATATAACAGAGTTCCTAAAAATTAAAGTTTTATTTCAACTTCTAATTACATTTACAATTGATCAAAGTACGCGATAAATAGTAATTTTTTTCGAGCGGACTCCTTACTAAGAAAATACGAAAAATATACCATTTCCCATATATTTTTAAATGTTTTTATTAAGAAATATTTTGCATTATTTTACTGTCATACTCTGGTCAATAATGAACAATAATCAACTTATATTTAACTTATATTACTAAAGGTTACTAAAATATGAAACTATGGAGCGTCTTATTAAATTATCTTTAAAATAATGCACTAAAACTAACAAGCAATACTACATAGCAATATACTCTGCTTTTCATTATAAAAATAAATCTTTAAGGGTCTCGTCCTTTTTAGTCTTTTTCTAGCCCGATTGTAACTTCGACATTCCCATGGTTATAATGTCTCTGCTCGTAACTTGCTGCTGCCTAATTGATCACTTTATCCACAGTTTTTATTCCAGGTCCGGTAGAGGTCACTGTTATGCACGGCTAAGGGACTTTAATGATATTTTTCAGTACTTTGTACTGAAATTATTGGATGGTATTTATATCAGTAGCTTTGGTGTAAGAGGTAGTACTCTTTCACAGGTCCCAGTAAAGACCTAACTACTTCAGAGCTGGGAAAACCCTGGCGTAACGCCAGCAACTGTTTCTCTTCTAAGCACCCCCTAGGAGAAAACAGGTCCCAATTCTGTCCTTCATCTAATTCCCATATATCCTTCTCTTCCATACTTAGATCGGAAAATCTATAATTATTTAGGAATGGGGGCAGCAGCGACCGGCAGTAACAAGATAAAGTACATAGAAAATGATCCTTTACCAGGTTATCATTGGATTTTTATAAGCGGAGCTATATCAGCAGAATGGTTGTTGCCATAGGACAGAGGAATCAATTGCATATCATTTTCAAGCAAGTAATGCTAGATGTCTAAAAGAATACCTTAGATGGTGTCACGCAGTCTAGGTCACGACTGGCGCTACCTTAAGTCTGGGTCAAGTAGTACGAAATTGGCCAGCTGCCATGCAAATGTAAGTGATCAGGCATCGCGTTAAAATTTAGCCACGGATCCATAGAAATTCAAATTCAAAAAATTAATTAGTGTCGGTACATATAACGTACAAAGACTAAAAAGACAATCACAGGTAAGCTATCAATTATTAAAAGACAGCTGGCAAGGTATAACAATTAAATCTTTGGACTAGCTGTAACGCATTGGTAGGAGCAGCCCATTTAAAAACACATAATGGCAATTATGTTTATTTCTTTGGCAGTGACTCAAAACTATATAGCTGTTGCCATTGTAGTCTCATCAATATTACAAAAGTATATCGTCAAATTAAAAGCTGTGAGCGATAAGACAGTTCTCCTTAAATTGGAAGAAAAACTGCATAAACTCAATGTCACACAAATGTATGCGCCAACCAATACAGAAAATGACTTAGTGGAGGTAAAGTGGACATAAGTGGAGTAATTCTACAAAAAATTGAAAAGAACAATTACCAACATTCCAAATAAAGAGCTAACTTTAATATGTGGAGACTTAAACGCCAAAGTTAGGAATACTACACAAAATAACGGCCTAAAGAATGTACTGGGAAAGTATAGCATAGGTCAGAGAAACGAAAGAGGAGGCTTAATCGAGTTTGCTATCACAAATAACTATTCTCTTCTGAATACTCAATTTAAATATCATGTACGCCAAATTTGTACTAAAAAAAAATCTTGGAGATAGGTTTAGAAATCAGATTGATTACATTCTGACTAATATGTGGTAAAAATTATCTATTTAAACAGTTTGATCATATCTAGGAGCGATATTTAGATCAGATCATAATCTTCTCGTAGCTAAAATAAAGCACAAACTTAAGGTTCCTAGCAAAATAAAAAGAGATAGGGAATAGATCTAAAAAGAAGGACTACCGTCTCCAAGAAGTGAAAAAGTATGTCCTATATGGCTAAGGGTAAATATGAGAGACTATTAAACATTCCAAATAATTACTCAAACGTAAATTATTCAGTGAAATTAAAACACTGAATGAAATCGTTAAAAAATTTTAAAATAGAAGAAATCTTTGGTAACACCTTAAGCGCCATCATACAATGAAAATTGTTGGTCTTTGGGAGCAATTTTTTTTGTAATAGTCTCTCTTTATTAGGGTATTTTATATTCTATTTGAATAATTTTTTTGGGTATTCGTCTTTTTTTTGTGAATTTTGAGAAACAATGTTGTAGGTTTGTGACACGCGGCCCAAATAATTTATATTGCTACTACGGGGCCATGTGGCACATACGTTGTGCCATGGCACTGGCTGGTATTAAAGGACAAAGTCACCGCTTCGAGAATTAAGCGACTCGTGTAAGCCAGTCTGTTTATAGTTCCTTAGATGAACAGAGTTTTGAGAATAGCAGTGCAGTAAAGAGAATGTAAACAAGGTGAACGCAGAATGAGAGATTACAAAAAAGGGCAGAAACGCATATTACTGTTATGGGATAAACTAATGTAGCATGAGGAAAGTGATTCTGTAATAATAGTTGACGTTTATTCGTCTGATACTTACTCTCCTAGCTCGCAAGCTTTGAGTGATTCGGAAGATGAAAATAGCGATGTTAGTGCAGTTTTTGCCCAAAAAAAGTAAATTATGTCAAGAAGTAACTGGTTCAATGGATTCCGGAGCATCTTCAAGGAAATCAACATGTGGACAATGTTATTGAATACGTAATTTCCCAAAAGTGTTGAGAAACGCCCGGTACAAATGTGTGCATTAACGAGACCATCCTATTATTTCGTAGTCGGCTGCAATTTAGGCAATACATAAAAAATAAAAGGCACAAGTTCGGTATAAAACTGTACAAGTTGTGTGCAAAGTACACTTTTAATCTTCGGGTTTATTGGAGAGCGGATACCGAAAATGGCGGTCAAGCATCTTCAAATGTAGTGTTTGCTTTAATATACGATCTTCTGGATTCTGGTAGAGAACTGTATAGACTGAGAACTGTATAGAGAACTGTATACGGATAATTATTATACAAATGTCTTCGCGCCAACCAAATTATTAAAACGAAAGACGCATCTGGTGAACACCGTCCATAGCAACCGAAAATATACTTGTTAATAAATAGTGTAAGTTTTGAGAATTTCACGTTTTTATTATAAAGTTTAAAACAATAGCGATACACAAATATATTTTTAAATTGTCTTTGCTCTTCGAAAGCTTGTAGTGGACTGTGTATTTTCTCGGTGAGTGGGGGAGCAACCTGCACCCCTCGTCCCATTGTCTGGAATTCGGAACAGGTCCGGTTTGGCACTAACATAGAGTCCCGGCCTTGAAGCACTGATACTTTGTGGCGTTAAGTGATGGCCTCGTATCCAGGAAGAGCTCTTTTATGTACTTGGTCCATTCTTCCTTTTTCGTTTTAATCGAGAATAATTTTACCTTAAGAGTTTCTTATAAAATGAGGAGTTCTTTTTTTCAAGTGTACGTAATTTCTTTAAGTTTTTTGTGGATATTAAATTCGTGATTTTTTGTTTTTAGTTCTTTCTTCTCACGATTATCTCTGTTTTATCCAGTCCTCTTTTACTTGCTTAACGTCGTATCTATCGCATCTTATGTGTCGATATATTTCTCTAGGTACATCGAATCTTATCTTTATTTTGACAATTTCGTCTTTGCTGAATAAAGTCTAGTATGTTATCGGTCATCCAATCCTTTTTCTTTACTTGCTCTTTTTCTGATTTTACAACTTCGTTCGCTATGGTAACCATGGCGGAATTCATAATATCTATATTTCGTCCGATATTTTCTTGTTCAGATCTTCCTAGCTTTTTTCTACAATCATGATTTATCTTATTTTCGAACTCATCTGCTATTACGGCATTTGTTAGGAGTCGACTATTATGTTTTTTCTGAGCTATCGGGGTTTTTATTATTTTAATTTTAGTTTGAATATAGCACAGAGCAGATTATGATTAGTTGCTGCGTCTGCATTTGGAAATGTTTTTGCAGATCTAATACTGTTTCTAAACCTTCTGTTAATAATAATGTAGTCAATTTAATTTCTGACTACCTTTTCTTCTTGATCAGTTGGAGATTTCCAGGTATATAGTCGTCTTTTAGGTTGTTGAAACAAAGTATTTGCTATAATGCAATTCTCCTCTTGGTAGAACTGTATAGTCTCTGCCCTCTTTCGTTTCTTTCTCCAAGTCTTTCCGTCCATACTTGTGATATTTCGGCAGCAACAATAAGTACTTAAGAATAATAATTATGATTGGGATCCAAAATAATACCTAACCTAATCCTAATCACGGTAATAACCTAATAACGGGTTTTTACTTTAAAAATAAAAACCGGTTATAACCGGGACAAAAAACAACGGATAAAACCGGTTATTGCAATGTAAAAAAACCAGTTTTTGGTTACAACAGGTAGGTTTTTCCCATCCCTAATTCACAGAGCGAAATGTACAAGTTCACTTAAAATCGCTCTTAAAAAAGCATACTGATTTATTGATATTACTGAAATGTGAGTATTGAATAATATCTAACGTATGCAGCTTAAGATACTCTGTATATCCAATCTTCTAGTAATACTATATTTAAGGCAAAACAAAAACCATCGTTTATATGCATCATCTCCTTTAACGTCTAAATACGGTTTAACAGTTTAAACACGATTTTCCTTCAGTCAGCAGAAGACGACGGTTTTTGTATTATTTAATTGTGTGTGAGATGTTGCTACGACAAACCTTTATATACAACGACACCGGATAAAATATATTTTCTGAAATGAAACCCGAGATATTTTAATTGTAAGCTGCCGTGCCAACAACAGTAAAGCAACACAGCGTGATCAAGAACGTTACAGATGGGAAATGCTGCATATTAAGAAAATTAATGAGAAGCCAACCTCTTGTTTAACCTAGTCGTCTTATTTATACCACTAATATAATTATTTTTGTGATTACGGTATTTAGTTATTATATAAACAGTTTTTAAAACAGATATGATGATACTCTTAGTTTTAAATTTTTTTGGAAAACAGGTGGAAAAAGTAAAGTATTAACCTTTATTGGATATGACTAACTTTAAAAAAAGTTCAGAGTTATTATTTTAATTAATTTTAATTACGATATGAGACAAGAGTACCTTATTCTCGATTTTAATTTTAGTTTTAGTGTTAGTGTTAATATATTTTGTGAAATTTTTCACTGTTTGAACTGATTGTTTATATCTATATATATCTAAAGCATTTTTCATATAAAAAAGCTTACAAGTCATTCAAGATGTACGTCGTTAGAACCCCACAGCGTTGCCAAAACATCAAAATAGTTAGTAAGTGAGGAATTTTTAAAATGTCATTTATTTGTCAAACTATTATATTAATTAACAAAATCATATAATTCTAAATTTTAAACTTACTTATTTTAGGGCTTTAATAGTAAAAACGGTAGTCCATTATTTTTTGTTCAAAATATTCTATCTTATATGAAAGCGTATCAGCTTTCTACATACTATTTATTTGTTTTGGCCTATCATAATCATAACACACAACAATAATTAGTTTTTAAAGCTTTTAATCTAAATTTGATATGTATTTATAAATAAAATTTAATAATATATATTATATCATGATCAAATTGTGTAAGAAATCAAAACATAAACAAAATTCCTACACTAAAGAAGCGGTAACACTTTATACACTTTTGCCACACGGTCCACTGTCAATAAAATTTGAAGTATTCCGTATGAGTTGCGTACAATTGTCTAATATATTTAATTAAAATTATTGCTTTATGGAATATTAGATTTAAAGAGTTATTTCATAAAATTTTTACAATTAACAATAACAAATGTTACTAACTACACAGTAGTAAAGATTTGGGAGACATTCGTTTTACTTTCCGAGTTTGAATTTGTATCAGCCCAAGTGTCTGACGATGGCTGGGATAGGCTGAAATGATCATACCACTTTAGTGATACCGATTCGAGCACGGGAAGTTTAACGAATTTGTCTTCTAGGCCATCTATTTGGCCTTTTAATATATATATATATATATATATAATATATATATATATATATATATATATATATAATATATATATATATAATATATATATATATATATATATATATATATATTTATATAGTGATACCTTGTTTAATAAAAATCGTTTTAATAAAAAGTTTAATAAATAATTAAATAAATACAAGGTAGGTATTTAATTTATTAATTTAGGTAATTATATCTCAATTATTATATCTCAATTAATTAGGGAATAAATATCTCAATATCCAACAAAACGTTAATAGAAAGTGACTTAAACAGTGAGCTAAAGAAACAAATAAATGAAAACAACACAGAAATATGGAACACATTTAAATATCTTACCTTGGAAGTAAAAAATATTTAACAACGTTACACAGGCACAAAAAACAACAATGGATGACTGATGAAATCCTGGAATTAATGGAGCAGAGAAGGAAACTGAAAGGTAACATGACAGAATATAAGAAAAAAAAAGAAACTAATTAAACAAAAAATAAAGGTGACTAAAGAAAAATGGTTGGAGGATAAATGCAAGGAAGTAGAGGAGTTGAATGAAAAACATGATACCTTTAATATGTTTAAAAAAGTTAGAGAAATAGCTGGTCTTTATCATAAGAAAACTCCACATACTATAACCGATTCGTCGGGAAAAATGATAATAGACGAACATGAAATTCGAACAACCTGGTGTAATTATATAAGTGAACGGTATAATGATGATAGACCCGAAGAACTGGAGACTTTAGTTGAAGGTGAAGGACCAGAAATACTAAAATCAGAAATATTGCATGTTATAAAGTTAGCAAAGAACAAAAAAGCCCTTGGCCCTGATAACATACCGACAGAGATGTTAAAGCTTATATATGAGGAGAACATTGGAATACTGGTCAAGCTTTTCAATGATGTTTATTCGACTGGTGATATTCCTAAAGATTGGTTAAAGTCTGAATTCATAACACAACCAAAAAAACAACGTCCGAAAAACTGTAGCGATTATAGAATAATAAGCCTTATGAGCAACACTTTCAAAATATTTCTACGCATCATCCACAGTAGAATCAGAGATAAATGTAAAGAAGACCAGGATGAAACACAATTTGGCTTCAGAAATGGACTGGAAACTCGGGACGCCCTCTTTGCACTAAATGTATTACTGCAGAAATGTCGAGATCAAGGGAAATACGTGCTGTATTTATTGACTATGAAAAGGCCTTTAATCGAGTACAGCATCACAAATTAATTACAATATTAAAAGATAAAGGAGTTGATAGTCAAGACATACGATTCATAGAAAAGTTATACTGGCGTCAAACAGCGACAGCTTGCATAAACGGAGAATCAACAGAAATATGTAAAATACAAAGAGGTGTCAGACAGGGTTGTATACTACCCCACTGTTATTTAATTTATATTCAGATAGAATATTTAAAGAAGCGCTGCATAATTTGGAATGGGGCGTGAAAGTTAATGGAATTCTGATAAATACAATCAGATATGCAGACGATACAGTTATTTTAAGTGATGACATGAATGGACTACAATGCCTTTTAAATGCCATTGATACAGTGGGAAGAGAGTTTGGTCTAAACATAAACTGTTCAAAAACAAAACACATGGTGTTTAGCCGTTTAGCACATCAAGATGCACGATTATATGTTGATGGTCATATAATTCAAAGAGTGTCCAGTTTTAATTATCTTGGTTGCCATATTACTGAACAACTAGATCCAGATCAAGAGATAAAATGTAGAATCGAGATAGCCCGCACGACATTTTTAAAAATGAGGTCATTCTTCTGTAATGATAACTTGCAACTTCAACTTCGAAAGCGCATGGTTAAATGCTACATTTGGTCAGTCCTCTTATACGGTGTCGAAGCATGTACATTAAAAATATCCACCATTAATCGTCTGGAGGCCTTTGAAATGTGACTGCACAGACGTATACTAAAAATCCTACGGACGGCTATGCTGACAAATGTGGCAGTCCTTGAGAGAGTAAATGCTGCTCGCGAGCTGCTTGATAACATCAAATGTAGAAAGATGGCCTATTTTGGACACGTAGTAAGAGGAGACCGATATAATATTCTTCAACTTATTATGATGGGTAAAATCGAAGGACGCAGAGGAATTGGTAGAAAGCAGGCCTCTTGGTTGAAGAATATCAGGGAGTGGACAGGAATAAGGAAAGCTGAGCAACTCTTTAGAATAGCTCGAGACATAGACAGTTTTGCCATGTTAATCGCCAACGTCAAGAGGACTTGATAGGGCACGTTAAAAGGAAGATAAGTGGAAACCTACAATTAGTTTAATACACCTATTCAATCATACTAATATTGTTTGGAATTAAGATGATTTTGACGAATAAATTAGATAAATACTAAAATTCTAGTTTGGTTTATAATAATAAAAAAATGGTAACATCCGCATTTAGTTATTTGTCAAAACAGTTGTCGTTTGTCAATTCTCTAGTTGGTTTTGGTTTGCAAAAGCGTTTACAGCTCAATATTTAGTTTCTTTTTTTGCTTAGTTTGGTTAGTCAATTTTCTAGTTACTTTTAGTTTACAAACGCGTTTATACTTGAATATTTAGTTTCTGTTTCTGCTTAGTTTAGTCAATTCATGTTGATTTTAGTTAATTTTTTTCAGTTAATATTTAGTTTAATTATTGTTTAAAGAAACGTTTAAATGTTTACAAAGACAGAACGATAGGTACTGTAGCGGAACGTCTTTTTAATGAGAGGTACCCCGATCGCCCTATATCGAGAGCTTATTTGGGGAAACTTGTTTGCAAGTTTAAACAAACACGTAGTGTTTAAGATGTCAAACAATATGGGAAACCAACAATTAGTGATGACAAAACAATTGACATAATTTCAGAAATAATAGTGAACCCTACTTCTGCTACAACCCAAGTTGCACCTATCTATGGAATGAATCAAAAGACTGTATACCGAGTTTTGGCAGAAAACAAATTTTATACAAACAAATTAAAAATTGTACACCAACTTGCAGATGATGACCCCGACCGAAGATCAGAATTCAGTGAAAATATGTCCAATAAAATTAACCAACAGCCTGACTACATAAAAACAATTTATTTTAATGACAAAAGTACTTTTTCTCTAGATGGAAATAATAACACACAATGTGTAGAGGAGTGACTCAAATTCTTACATCTTTCGTAAAACATACTCAATTTATAACAAGAACATAAATGTTTGGGCAGGTATTTTAAGAAAACACATAGTTGGGACTGGTTTTTTTTACCGGTGAAGTGTATATGGAGATGTTATAAAATGCAATTGAACCGTTATTACTTGAAATTCTGAATGATAATCAAGATGAATTCGTCAACTTGAAATAACGTTTCAACAAGATAGTGCTCCTGCACACCATTATAATGCAGTAAAATGTTGCCTAGATGAGGAATATCGTGATAAGCGAATTTGACGAAGAGGTTAGAATGGCGAGCTCGGTCACTGGGCCTCACACCATTAGATTATTTTCTATGGGGATACTTGAAATCTAGAGTTTACGCTACAGTACCCGACAATATTGACATTTTGAAACTACGAATTGTTGAAGAATGTAGGGTAATTTCCCCCAACACATTTAAACAAGTATGGAAAGAGTATAGAAATAGGATGCATTTTGAGCACTTACTATTTATTTTACTTATCGTATGGCAATAACAACACATTTAGAACACTGGTAATATAGGTATATGATAAACTTTAAATAGTAACAAACACACATCAAGTTTATTAATATAATCAATTAACTCTGAAGTTGCAAACAGGAAGTCTTCAGGGCTACCATTGTAGAATCATGAGGGACACTCTTTAATAATGTGGTCGATCGTTTGGTTTTCCCCACAGTCACATTGACGAGACGGATTCTTCCTGTCCGAGACGGACATTCGGATTTTATTTAGAGTGGACCATGTTTTACGTAGAAGACCAAAATCTGGTGGCTTGTGGGTAGTGCAGGGCATGTTATTTTGCCATGCGTTTCATTCTTGGGATTATGCATTCATGATGTTGAACTCCTCGTGTATCATTCTTGCCGTTTTAATTGGTGGTTTTTTAGAACGTAGACGGGTATTCTGTCCATCCTTGATATCTTGGTTGATCAACAGGTTTACATTGTTTATGATCTTTTTGTATTTACGTCTAAGAGCGTCAACTCATCGTAAATGTGGATGTGGAATGTGATTTAATACTGGAAGCCTTTGGGTGGGAGTTAATTTAATTGTACCAGCTATCATCCTCATATTTCTGTGCAGCTGAGTGTCGACCTTTTTTACGTGTGGACTGTGTAGCCAAACTGGAGCACAATATTCAGTGGTCGAGTAAACAAGGGCTAAGGCAGTAGAAAGGAGAGTGAAAGCCGATGCTCCCTAGGTGGTACCGCAGAGCTTCTGTATTATGTTATTTCTTGTACTCAACGTTTGGGCAGTTTTTGTTAAATGCTTTTTAAATGATAGCGTTCCGTCTATTGTTACGCCCAGAGAAATTGACGTGCTAATAAAAAAATAATTCGGGTTTTGATTTTGCAATCTGAGAGAAGGAGAAGGTGCAAAATGCGGATATCTTCTTGATGAAGAGATTTCCAACCTCGAAATTTAATTTACATGTTTAAAATAAAATCCGTATCTAGCTCCCCTTCCTTTTGGATTTTATTTCTACACATCTGAATTAACCAATTGTTTAAATTGTGGAGAAATCGCAATCGATAATGAGTATTACCCAAAAATTTTGCATATTTACCCCTGTTCGCCACCCCTATCTCCCTTACGGTGTTTTCCGCCCCTGGAGATTTTGCTTAGTTACGTTAAACTTATTTATTTCTTAAATTATAGTACACTAAATATATCACAAGTGTCACAAAAAACTGCGACTTTTACCCTTTATAACTACTGTCGTCCTCCACTCAGCTGTCCGCACGTGCAGCAAAGTCATGTTCTGTCACCACTAATTTAACATAATCTCCAAATATTTTGTCTATATTTCCGATCAAGAGCAAAATCCGGCTCCAGCTCTCAGTCTATAATCACAAAATTTAAATTATAACCTTACTCAAATTTAGATATCTAGTAATATAATCCAGTTTGCTATATTCAACCAAAATTATAGGATTACCTTAAATCTTATGCTTACATAAACACTTATGTTTATTTTGGGATTATGTAGCCATCTATCCAACAAAGCGTTATTAACTTTAAGTAGTATTAATACTTGCGAAACAATCGTAAGTTCATTAACAAACAAACGAGAAGTTTGATTAGCTTCTGTCTAGACAAAGTAACACTAAGTTGTTAAATAACCCCCTAATTTTTTAACACTTTTTGGGTGATTCTATTTTTTTTGAGCCACCGAATATAAAAAGGCTTCTTTTTATCGTCTACATATTTTGTAAGTTGTTTTAATATCTATCCTACAATACTTTTGATAGCACACATTCTTGATATTCCCAGTGTCCTTTTTCGCTCGGGAGATCGCTATTTTTTTATTTATTCGATCTAAAATTAAGGCGTTGTTTGGGCCTAGTTAATTTTTTTACTTATCTTATACATCTACTTATCTTGTTTTTACTACTGGATCTTAAATAATTTTTATACTGACAAAGTGATTTTTAATTTCATCTCATCTTCTACGAATTTAATTTCGTAAATGTGTGTATAAGTTTTTTATCTCTAAACATGGAAAATAATATACATTTTTATACTTTGTTTTAAAATATTGTAAAGCATTATGTTCTTATAAGTATATAAGAGAACCTCCAAGGGGATGTATATCCCCTTCTTACTCTTTTACTTTTCTGTGGTCTAGCTTTTTTTTTGTTTTTCGTGTGTAGCTGCTAATACGTTTTCTACTTTTTTTGCTAAATCTAGCTGGTTCTCTTAATTGTTCAGAACTATGCAAGCATGTTTGTAATGTTCTTGTGAATATTTTGGAAATTTGTAAAAGAAGATAGAGTGTTTGATAGCTTTGTAAGTCTGTATTCTTATCTTATTTGATAATTAAAATCTGCTTTGCTATTGAATTGTACTGCTATTTAGGGTATATTTTCTTTAAAAAGGTTTGTGTCAAAAAACATTTTCAATCAACAAATAAGTTCTTCGTTTTGTTCTTTAAACAGTTTTGTTAGAATATGCTTATTTCCTTTTCGTTTAGATAACAAAATAAATTTGATAATAAATGATGACATTACACTTTGTATCCACATTTCAATTTTAGGATTACTACTCTAATATAAATTTTGGTTTCTAATTGTCAACATTGGTACATAATTGGTACATATTAATCATTCGTTTTATTATTGCTCTAAATAAATTTTTGGCCAAATAAACTGTGTTAAAAGAATTTAGGACGCTTACGGTAAATTTAATGAATATTTTATTTCCTCTCTGGTAAGTTTATTCAGCGTTTTTTTGTAGTTTCTCCTTTACATACAATTCACAGTTTTGTTGGGTTTTTACAATTTTATTTACAAAATAGAAGTAATTTTACAAAATTGAATTTATTTAGTAGAATAACTCTTTTAGGCTACGCTTTAGATTAAGCAAATGAGATTTGACCTTGAATGATCTTGTTTAATAATTTCAGTGCATTATTTAATACCACTTAATAGCTCTCCTATTTATGTTATAAATGTAATCAAAAGTGATTAAATGTATTTTAGAAAAATCTATTTCCTGAAAACTTCGTTTTAAAGAAATAAAATAATCAAAAAGAAAACTTACTCCAATGCCTACTTTAATTACGTTTTTATGATTTGTTGTAATTTAATATCATTGTACTCTGGTGCTTAAAAACTGACTATAGCTTCAGGTTTCAAACGATATCAATTCATTTGTTTTTAAGGTAGGATGCCGAGAGCTGAATTGAAATATATAGTTAATTTTAAAAAGAAGTGAATATTGAATCTCCCGCAGTATTAAAACGTTTTGTTGGGGTCTTAAAACATTATTTTTTATATTTTGTATCTACACTAGCTGACTCAACAATTTTTTTCCACCTAAGAATTACCAAATGATCTGTTAAATTATTATCTAAGTTTAATTAATTTTTCATGTTAACCTACTATCCTGAACTAAATGTTATTTTCCTTGCCTATGGGTATAAATTTTTATTTTATTTTTTTATTAGTTCGTAATAGCTTTTGTCGTTTCACGTGGTCGATGTATTCATAAAAACAAATTTTTCCAAAAGAAAAAAATGATAATGAAACCTTATATTTATTCCAAATTATATTTATTCAATGCAGCTTTTAGATAAAATGTTTTAATGATCAGGAAAAATAAACCCGTTATGCTTGACATCTTGAACGAGATTTTCTGTCTATTTGTCGTCCACAGTATTAATATCGTCCATATTTTGATTTAATTTGATTTGATGAAAATATCTATTGATTATTTGTGAAACGTTGATCGTCATTCGAGAAGTTTGATATTTTTTTGTTAGATTATACTCCAAGTATTTTATTAAAAGCCTTCTTTATTGCAGTTTGTTCATATTATATTAAAAACTAATATTCATATAATATAATACATCTGTGTTAATTAACACCAAACCTTAAATATTATTTTAGGTTTGGTTTTAATACAGTCCAAAATAATGTCTGGTTTCTTATGTTTTAGCAATGCTATCCTATTATCTAAATACAATGAGGACGAAAGGATAACAGATTTACCCTTTTTGGACTATATAAAACTACAGCCATATTGTAGAACCCAAGAATTTATGACAGGGCTTGAAATTCAACTGAAATAAAAGTTTTGTTCTTTCGCAATGTTCCTGTTGCAGTTTAGCAATTGCATAAACGTTGGTAAAATATTAACAGACTTTCTGTTTTAATTTTCCACATATATAAAGTTAAGATTCCGCGTGCAAAAACACAGCGGCTATCGAACAATGACAGGTTGTTAAATGCATTGTTGCAGACAAAAGACTGTTCTTTCGTGCACTATATGTTAACAAACAGCGAAAGAAAAATGAGTGATTTTCGTTAAAAGTGCAGATCGCTTGGTAATTATCGCCCACACGTAGCGGCAACGTGGTAAAATAAAACTTTACCCAACGGCCGTTTCAGTGAATTAGACACAGTGGTTTTAGCCACTAGTGGTGGAGGCTGCTCAATCAACAGAGACGAGTACCAGTGCTACGACGTCACAAATACTTTCGTTCCTGACCTGCCAAGACGACAAGACCGGCAGTTCGCTACCTTTACTCCACGTGGTAAAGTAGATATTCAATTATACACCCATTACATTGGTTGCTGTTTCATAACAAGTAGAGATAGTGCAAGCACTCCTGACTACGGCGCAGGTCTTTCGTCCCCACTTCCATGCAAAACGCAATATACTATGCACTGTATAATAATTTCACTTACAATAGAACCTTTCTGCCTTTACGTAAATTTTGACTCCGTCTTAGCGCAGCTCCATGGTCAGGAGTGTTTGCCCTATCTTTACATGTGTACTTGTACTATAGTTGCTAGTTATATTTGCTACAAATTCATTTTTTTTGTGTTAAACTTTATAAAATCTTGATTTGCAAATTGAGAAATTTTGGAACATTTATTTTAACTTTAAATTTAAAATTTTACATTTACTTAAGTACGTATTTATTATATTGTATACAGTTGTAGTTTTTTTGTCATTTTTATCTATTTATAGTTTATAATATAATGTTTGTTAAGTCTAATTTATTATCCATCTAATATGATGGATAGGTAACTTAAATTCTTGGATTCGGCTTAGTTTTTACTGCTTTTTATGCTAGTTTTGTCCTGTGTTAGATTTTCTAGATCACCTTAAAGATAGCAGTATTTCTATGTTTTTCTTACAATTATTAGCTTTTTAACATGTGAGGGTTTTTACCTGTTAATGGGAGCGGTCAAATACTTTTCAATGTGTCGGAACTACATATCAAACTTTTGAAGCATTTATTAAAATACACTTGGAGAAATTGCTATAGTAGCGCCATTTTTTTAAAATTTTTATCCATTATAGCCACACCTGTTAAAATTTTCTAGTGTAATTAGTCGTAATTCCCAGTAAGTCCATTTGGCCTTCTTGTCGCATAACCTTTATATTTAATCAAATTCTTTAGTAGCAAATATTATCAGCGGTCGATGATATTTTTCACTTGTGACACTAGTTTCTATTTGTTTTTTTTTTTTGATAGCCATGTATTTCATAGTGTTTCATTGTGTTTTTAAGTACGATATAAATATAAGTTACATCATAATCAAACATATATTTTAAAATTTCAAAAAATTCGATTTAAAACGATCACTAAGTTATTGTAAATAATTTAATATTTTATCTCTTCATCATTTTATGTTATCCATTGAAATATTTCCCAAATTATTTGCGAAACTTATGAAGTAACTTTTGTAGTTACTAATGGCAAAAAATATTTGTAACATTTAACTAAGAAAAGGAAAAGAATATAAAGACAAGTAATAACTGTTTTTAAATATTTGTTTATTTTCGCCAAACGTTACTATAAACCAACTTTTTTTCTATATTCTTCTTTTTGAGCCCGCAATAAAAACTTATTAAGCCGTTCAAAAGCTTTAATGTTAGTTACACATTTAGATTACTCTGGCCTCTCCTTTCATTTTCGCTTCATTTACACTGAATGATACTAAAACGAGCAGCATAGGGATCTGGAAAACGAAGGCGCAGCAAGTTGTGTAAATGAGAAAAAGTTTCCCAATAATAACATCAATATTTCACTACCAACCAGAGAAAAATTCTGATTTTGGATTTTATGTTACAAAATATGACAAGCATTTGTTTTTCTATTACTTCAATTATGTAAACTAATTTATTTAAATTATTTTCTGGTATTTGACAATGTATTTTCCCAAAAATGGTTATATTTAACGAAAAGTTTTTAAAATATATTAAAAAGAAAACGAAGTTTCCAAAAGAGTAATGTTGGAAAAACAGTTTACTTCAGTGTTTTCAAGAAAAGAAAGTAATGGTTTTAAAATTGTCAAGGAAAAGAAATGCTCTGCTCAGAAAACTCCAAAAAACGAAGAAGAATCTCCAGAAATTGCTGCTACAGAGAAGCAAACTCGTTGCCATCGAGTTTAAAAGGTAAAAATGGACACATGTGGTCTTCTCAACCAAAAGCCGCTACTAAAACTCCCGAACGTAACTTCGTATATTATCTTCAATGCCCCTCTGATTAAAACAATGAAGCATAAACTTCCTTACTTAGATGCTTTTCATTTTTTATTAGTACAAAGTGTCTGGCAAAAATTGTAGGATGTACAAACGCTAAAATTTCTGTAAGGGCCCAAAAATATAAAGCCGAAAAACTTACAAACTCCAAATTGTATATTAACAAATTGCATGCGTTTCTAGAACTACGTATTTTTTCTGCTGCCCAAAAAGACAATTAGTTAGCGACAAGACAAATGCTTGATGGCAAAGTTTCTGGTGCAATATGTAAAGCCAATATAATATAGTGGGCCGATATATACTCAGCCGAAAAAGATTTGAATTTCTTTTAGAATGTTTACCTATTAGCTGCCATTCATGAAATATAGGATAATTTTAATGCTGTGTGACGTAGGTATTAAATATATGTTGCATGCAGCATTGTATTTAGGAAAGAGAACTAAAACTTATGGACTGCCTCTATGAGAATATTATGTAAAACAATTAACTCAGTGTGTGTACGGAAGTATCCGTAACATAACCATGGATAATTGGTCTACGTCAGTATCGGTAGCATCAGAGCTCTTAAAGTTACCTTACAATTTACCTATAGTTAGTACTCTACGCAAAACAAAAGAGAAATACCCCCCAAGATGATAAATCTCAAAAATTGTGAAATTTGTCATTCCTTATTGTGCTTCTATTTTGAAAACACAATGGTATCCTATAAGATAGAAGTAAATAAGTCTGTACTTCTTCTCTCGATAATTAACAACGGTCCAGTAGAATGTGATCCAACTGAAAAGCCAGATATCATTAAATTTTATAATGCAACCAAGTATAGAGTAGACACATTTGAACAAATGTGTGGAAACATGAACATTTTTAGGTTTTAGAAACATGTCACAATCTCTTTTTTTTAATAATTTGTTAAATTAAGATAAATAAAATATTTTTTTAGTGACTACTTACATACTTTTTGTTAGCTCAGTAAATTTTATGATGGTTAGTGTAAATAAAGGTAAAAATAAGGTTAGTAATTTACGTTTAAATACTTTAATATGAATGCGATTCCTATCGTTTATACTTCGCAAAAGAGTGCTTGGATCAAATAATTTTTATGGAATGGTTTATAGGAACCTTTATAACCCCCGTAAAAACCCGTTAATTAAAAATAGTGAAAGGGAGAAAACATAATTGCTTCTTAATAACGCCCCTACATATCCTTTAAAAGAAAAGACGATTTTATAAAAGTCATGTTTCTTCCACCTGATGTGACTTGATTAGTACAGACCATGGATCAAGGCGTTATTAAAACTTTCAAACGGTTTTATAGAAACGAATTTTTATGTAAGTTACTTTAGGAAGGTAAGTTATGTAAAGAAAAAGAAGATATGGGAGAAGAAAGCCTTGTAAAACAGCACGGAACAGTGTGAAAGAGCAGTACCTAAAAAAAGCGTGGAATAAAGTTTTGTGTTTAGTGAAAAATAGTGAAATAGTGGAAAAAAGAGAATATGCGAAGTAATAACAGGAAGATAAGTCTAAAATAGTAGATATGCTAAAAAAACTCAATTGCGATGGATGTGATGTAGAAGAAGTTCAACCATGGATGGATTTCGACGATGATGTTACCGAGTACCAAATTGTGCAAGATAGTGAAATTATATAGCAAATGATTAATAAAACTGATACTACATCTAGCACCTCATTAATTGCAAGTTCAGATAATGAAGATGAAAGTATAATTATTGGTGCTTCAGAAGCTTTTGCTTGCTTAGAAATGGCCTTTCGTTGGTTTGAAACACAAGTTGAAAGTGACCAGTATCAAACAACTGTCCTTCAAAATACAAGAATGCCATTCTCTCCCCTGATGCCAACAAGCATATAGAGCGTAGAATTATTTCAATAATTTTCAACTGTTTGTCCTTTTGTTAATGTAGTGTTATGTACAATTTATGTCCATTTTCATGTTTATTACATTCTGCCCTTGCTGGATCGCCCAAATTTGACGAAATGCTTCTGATGAAGCTGTAGAAAGAGAAAGTACTTGGGCAAGATTTGATTATTAAATTTTTGCTCGATATTTGTCTTAATTTTTCAAAATTAGTAAGTAACACTTAAAATATTTTCAATTTTCTTTAATATTGTATCTAAAAATATGTTGTTATACAAACTGTTTTTTGTTTAATTCTTATTTGTCATTAAATATATACACAAATATGTTGGTATATAAATATGGCTTTCATTCACTTGTGGATAAATTTGTATGATTATATGTGTATGTATATTATATGTATTAATATAGTTCAATTATCCAAACAAATCGGTTTTTCGAACACCTATGTCTCCCCATTAGTTCGGATCATCGACGCTGTACTGTATATAAATGTAAACGTCCATATAAGAACTCTTAAGAGCGTAGGCGGAAAATTTCGGTACAACGCTTTTTAAATGCATTCGTTTTTTTCGAATCCTGAAAAACCTAATAAGTATTTCTAAAAAATTTAAACGCAAAATAAAAGATTACATTTTTACTGAGGGCCGAAAGTCCCTGAAAACTTCTGTTATCTTTATTTTATTAAGTTACAGGGGTGAAAAAGAAGAGACATTTTAGTGTAATTTTTAATTTCAAATATCTCATTAAAAAAAAAACTTTTTGTTGTAATAATGTCATTCTGCGTTTAAATTTTTCAAACATATTCAATCATTTGAATTCACCGAAATCACCGAAATTTTGCGCCTACGCTCTTAACGTGATTCTCTAGAGTCTTTCAGAGTTCGACTTTGATGGGCCATTGAATGACGGCTTGAATTTAGAAGACTATGACTATTAGAATGATACCGAAGTTGACGTTAATATTACCGACAATATTGGAGATGACACTTATGAACAAGAGGATAATATTTACACAGAAAATCATGTCCACCAAGATTATAAACAGTTGAATTCTACTCGCCTCTCCTTACTGTTTATATTTATGTAAATGAAAATAAATAAGAGAAGCGAGCTTGAAGAAATAACATGAAAAAAGTTAAAAAGAACTCATTTGGACAAATAAAGAAAACTTTTTAACTTTTACTTAAGAGTTTTATAAGGCTACTATGAAAGTATACAGTTCTATCTAAACTCTATAAAACCTCTACCAAAACACAAGATGTACAGTAATAAAAATATCGTAAATATCTTATAACGTAAAAAAAACAAAGATACTGGTTGTGACTTAAATGTTATGACTGATGTATGGACTGTACTTTTAAGCTTTATTGAAACTTTATTAGCAATAAAATAACTAGCAAAACAATACACCTACTGTAGTGTAAACATGGCTGAGGTGCTTGTTTTTTAGTTTTTTTTTTCAGTTTAGTACTATCTGATAAACTCCAAGCAGAATAAAATATGCCATTGTGAGGTCGAAGCACAAAATTTTCAAAAGAAATGACATGTACTTTAATAACTGTGTTAGTAAATATATGTTTGCTTTTAAATGTATCAAAAATTATTTACAGCTATCTGTCAACTTTAGTCAAAAAATATTTTTATTAATTATACAACCTATCTAAGAATTATACCATGTATTTTCTTATGCAGTATTAATGTAGTTTACAAAGAATTACGCGTGTTCATTTTATCAAGAAAATCAATTAAGCAAAAGCCACTAAAATCCAATTAAGCACCAAACTCGTGAAAGCAGGTAGGTATACATAAATTCTGTTTTTCGCTATTGCTCTTTTCTTTTCCTTTTTATACTTTTTTGTATTCACAGCGAGGTAATATGTGTTCCTTAATTGTTTGCCTTTTCTCCTGCCGTCATCAGATGACCACAATACACAAGCTGTAAGTTTTTGTATTTGTTGTTTTTTGTTTATCTGAGAGAAAAAGTATGATTCCCTTTCTGTGAAATCTCTGAATGTTCGTGTACAAAAAATATGACTAAAATTAAATGTTTAACTACAAATAATTTTTTTGTAAAAGACTGTCCAGACCATAAAATTTTCTTTATTCTTAAATTATTTTCTTCAAAAACAACTAAAAAATGTAAGTATTATGGATTTTAATTTCTTGGTAGTTTAGTCCTTTTTAAATAAAAGTGATGTTTAATTTAAAAAAAGAGTAATTCATACCATATTGACAGAAATAGATAATAATAAATTAATTGTTTTTAATTCAAAAAAATTGTAGATACAGAATAAAATATTTTTATTTATAGACCTTGGAAGAATTATATACAACTTCAAATAGCTGAAGACTAAATATTACAAATATCACGGTGTCTATGTATACAAAAGAAGATCAGAAGAATCATTGAAATTTTTCAAACACAAAACTCAACACAATTTTAAAATTGACCACTTCACTTTTGTCAATATCAATATTTCGTTATAGAAGCTACAAAAAAAAACTTTCAGAGAAGCCAAAAAAAACGGTAGTGAAAAAATAGCAAGCTAGATTTACTGCTAGAAATAAACACCAGAAATAGCAGCAAAATGTATAATGAAAAGAGAGTAGTACAAGCAGTTGGCGCATTCTACGACCACTTTATAGTAATTTGACACTAACTAAGCTTAATCCGAAAGAGTTTTTAAGTGGTTTGTAACCTTTGACGCAAGGTGATCAACCGGTACACACTAGAGAACAAAGAATAGTCGAAACAATAGACCGCACCAGGCAAACGTGCCCAAAGAAGACGAAGACTGTCCTATGGACCGGAAAGTGATGGCCATCATGTTTTGGGTTTAACAAGAGGTGATATATATATATATATATATATATATATATATATATATATATATATATATATATATATATATATATATATATTTATATATATATATATATATATATATATATATATATATTTATATATATATATATATATATACATATGTATATATATATATATTTATATATATATACATATATATATACATATATATATATATATATATATATATATATATATATATATATATATATCCTCCTAACATTGCAGACTCTGCATTAAGGTTTTTACCATACACAACGGACTCGAGCGATTTATGGACTCAATATACAGAGTCCGTAAAGTTTTTCATGTATTTCTTTTAACTGATTGTTATTTTCTACCAAAATTTTATTGAATGAGAAACTAGAGACCTCTACCTACTGCACAAATGTATTACAAAAATTGTGGGTATTATAGAATAGCTGCAAATTATAAAATAAAATGAGTCCGTAAAGCCGCCTTTAATTCAGCCATTTGCCGTGGAGAGCGCTTTTATGAGTATACTGAATGTGTATATCACTTATGTGTTAAACCATATTGCCATATTACAGACTCGACTTAGCTGGCAACAGTGTTGTTCAACTATTGAATCATTTTATCTGGCTCAAATTACAGAGTAAGATTGTTTACGTTCATATGGTGATGTTATCGTTAATTTTTATGTGTTGGAAAATGTATTGGTATACAGTGTATATATTTAGTAAAATAAACGAGGATATTTGGTTTCACAGAAATTACTTCGACACTGAAATTTTTAATAAACGAACACGTATTTCTATTTATATACTCGTATAGAATAAGCTACTTATTTTTTATTCAATTGAAAAGTTACATTGAGATTAGATTTTTGAAAGGACGCAATTTAATTTTTTTGATATGTGGGGGTGGTGAGTATAAACTTCAATTCAAGTTTGTGAAGTCGCAACCCTTGTTACCCGGCCGTCATCTTGGAAAAAGAGAGGCAAAGGGTTTTTGCGCTGTATCTCGTAAATTAGCAACTCTACAGAAAATTTTATAAATTATTATTTTTACCAAATTAAATTTTCTACAAGTTTATCTGTATTACTTTTTATCGGAAAATAAAAAATAAAAAAGTTATAAACCAAAATAACTAAAAAATTTTGAAAAATTTTTCTATTGTGCTTTTCACTTATAACTTTTTCTAGCGATTTTACAATAAAACAATAATTAAAAAAAAAAACAATAAATTTTAAAAAAATGGATGGTTGTGTAGCTGTGTGAAAACTTTTGTAAATGGATTCCGTTAATAAATAAAATGATATCAGAGCAATATCATAGAGTAATTTTCACTAAAAATTTGTTTAATTTCATTCATTTTCTAGTTTTTGCAGCGCTCCAATGTTGATTGGGTCCTTGAATACTCGCCATCTTGAAATAAGGAGTGTAAAGGAGTGTGAAAATTTTATAAAACATTATTTATAGCAAATTAAATTGTATTTATTTATATAACTTTTAATCGAAAATTTAAAAAAAATTTAGAAACAAAAATAACTAAAATCTTTGAATAAATCTTTTGGGCCTTATAACTTTTTTCTGGTTATTTTAAAATAAAATTACATTAAATCGACCTTAAGCTTAGTTTTTTTATTATATATTTTTTTCTTCATATCATTTATTACTTTGTTAACCTTCCTATGGTCTCTCTCTCTCTCCCTCTCTCCGTTTCTCGCTCTTTCTCTCTCTCTCTCTTCAATCTCTCCTCTCAAAGGGAGTGTAGTGATCATCGTGATTCCTATGGTATCATTAGTTTATTATTGATCTTTTTCCCAATCACCTATGAGGTAGAGTCTGGAAGTTTTTCAACAAACTTTTGTTTGAGCCTTATAAATTTTTTCTGGTCATTTTGCAATAAAAGACATGAGAGCACTATTATAGAGGGTTTTCAACGAATAATTTTTACTGCAAATGTGTTTTATTTCATGAATTTCTTTCGGTTTTATAGCATTCCGAAGTTGACCGGATTTATGAGTACTCATAAAAATATGATAAAAATGAACAATTCCACTTAGTTTCCTGTTATATATTTCTTTATTCACATCTTTCGGAATCAATTTATCATTTTCTTAACAGTAATAACATGTTATTATTATTTTATTATCGACCTTTTTTGCCAACAAAAAACTTTCTCCGTCTCATGCGCTTGCGTCGCACGAAAAAGCACAAATCGACAGAGATAACGTTTAATAATAGTACCGTGCCAACAGTATCCTAACATCAACTTCTTAGTAATGTAAAGAATCAAAAAACTAATGGATCTTCACAAACTGCTCTATTAGAAGTGGGTTTTAGTGTCGTCCAGGCAGAATCTGATGCAGACACAGTCAGAACCTGTTTTGCGCTTGCTTAATTTGAATCATATGCTTCTAAGACCGTCGTAATAGACGACATTGCCATTCTTGTCTTGCTTACGGCATTAAGAATTAAGCGGTGTAATGTTGTGTGTCAAAAGTGTCCAATTTTTTTAAACCTTCAAAAAGGTGTAAGTCGCATCAATTATACTGTCCTTTAAGTTTTATGTATGGCGATCATTGCAGAGTTTTGCTATTTTCCCATGCTATTTCAAGTTGCCACACAACATCAGCAGCTTACAAGATCGGCAAAATTCATTAAAATTTTACAGAAACACCCTTAATTCGCTAGCCGAACAATAATATTTCTCAGTGAGAAGGCCCAGCTATCTTTGCTCACTGTCGTTGGCAAATATTTTTTTGTCTCTTTATATAATGGAAAGAAAGATGATTCTCTGACAGCATGAGATACAAACGATTTGCCGAGACCAAAATGACCAAAGTGACCAAAAATGTATTTAACTTATCATTGATTCCGCCAACACAAGATACAGCACGTTTCGAAAGTCTTAGAATTTATCAACAGAAAACACTGCGATCCTGATGTTTGGGGCTAAAAAAACGTAAAAAAATTTGGATACCAATCAAAACTTTCAAAACTGCAGCTTCCTTGAACTTCTAAAATAAATTTTCTGCAGATGCAAGGCAAACTGTAAAAGTATGTGAGGTTGCCAAAACGCAGACCTCAAATGCTCCAAAGTGTGCCTTAATTGTTCTGGTGAAACCTGCAGTAATATCATGGAAATATCAAAATTAAACAAAAATTTGAAAATGAATTACCCACAATTACGTCAATTCTAACTCTACTGAATTAGGAACACAGCCTCGACTATCAAAGAAAAGTAACAAATAGTAGCTGGAAAACAACTTCTTAAATATATAGTTATGCTCAATATTATCTCACTTAGAAATTGTTTGTGGATTAAGCCTAATGGGAATAACACAAAAACGCGCCTTCAAACTTTACTTCATACATGGTCGGGAAAAAGTATATAATAAACGAATAATCACAAAACAATGTTGACAAAATAATAAATTGTATAAATAAAAAAATATAATTACTTATACTAGAAATCTAAGCCTAATCGTTTTTATCGTATTCTTACGAGTATTCAAAAACATTAGAGTTCTGTAAAATCCAAAGAAATCAATGAAATTAAACAAATTTGTAGTAAAAATTATTCTTTGAAAAACCCCCTATAATATTGATTGAATGTAATTTTATTGTAAAATGAGCAGAAAAAAGTTAAAAGATGGTGACCGGGGGACAAGAATGGCGACCCTACAAACTTAAACTTAAGTTTATATTCCACATTATTACACTCCACACATCAAAAAGATAATTGCATCCTCTTAAAAATGTAATATTAATATAACTTTTCAATTAACTATAATGTCTTCTTCCTCTTTTTTTATATAGGCAAATTGCCCGTTTTCTTCCTATTCGTGTGGATAATTTCGTTTTATCTCTTTCTTTCCAGGGCTAATCTAGCTATGATATTTTCTACCAATTCTGCCTAATATAACAGATTCATTTTCTTTTTCTTTCCTGTACCAATTAAATAATATTGTTTATTCTGCATAGTTTCTTATGTCATTGCTTTTTGTTCTGTTTAATAAGTCTTTTTCCGGTTATTCTTCTTCGTGTTCTCATCTCATTTGTCTTCAAATATCTTTGCTTGTGTCTGTACAAATAGATTAATATTGTTTATTCTGCATAGGTTTCTCATATCATTGCTTCTTGTTTTGTCTAATAGTCTTTTTCCGGTCATTTTTCTTAGTATTCTCATCTCATTTGTCTCCAAATATCTGTGCTTGTATCTGATCTTGTTCCTACTGTATATGTCATAACTGGTCGGATTACAGATTTGTTTATTTATGCTTGTTTGTCTAGATCTAGTGTCTGTTTCACCGTATTGTGTCATTGTAGCACTTATCCCCTTACTTTCTCTTCAATATTTATGTTGGTCGATAAGTTTATTCCCATATATTTAAATTTTAATACTTGTTTTATCAGTAGGTTTTCAATCTGAACTTTCTTTCACCTTGTTGGTTCCTTTGACAATACCAAACTTTTCATAATAAGTGATAAAATTTTCATATTAAATCGTTTGGCTTTGATATTAAACTGGTGTAGTATTTATTGGAGATCATCTTCGTTCTCTATTATCAAAAACTCGTCATAAACATCGCATATTATCTTTATCTCCTTGCTTGCCGGTTGTTTTTTTATTTTTACTAGCTTAAAACCTCTCAATACTATATTAAATATAAAAGAATAAATATTACAACTGGACTTCCATACCTTATTCCAGTTGTAGTGTTTATAGATTCTTTTTTTTCCTTTTTGAACTTTTACTTCGGTTCTGTTTCTTATATGTCGGTTCTCTATTATTTTTATGATATCAACTAATCTGGATTATCTGTTGTACAGATGTATGTCGCATCCGATAGTCTCACTGTGTCGTAGGACATTTCTAAATTAACCAAACATAGTTAGGCTAGTTCATCATATTATTATATACTTCTCTGCACAAGAAACTTGTTGTTAGTCTGGTATACTAATCTTTTCTTCAAATTATTTGATATTATTTTTAATATTAATTTCAAAATAGTACTTAACAATTCCTTTAGAGTATTATGGTCGCACATTACACCTATTGTAAAAGAAAAAACATAATACTCGTTCTCCACTCCTCATGTATTGTTGATGACCTTAACCCTTTATTAAATATTATGGTTAACTGTTGTATAAGCCATATTTTATTAATTTCTTTTCTGTTTTTTAACTTTATGATGACTTCTTTTATCTCATGTTTTTATCATTTGCGTTAACTCATTTGATGTTATATCGGGAGTTTCAAGAGCATGTTCAGTTTCCTTTGTTCGGTTTATTTGTCTAATATTATGTTGTCCATTTTTTTATTTATGTTGATATCTTATATTAATTCCTTAATTTCTATAAACCTCTTATAAACTTTTACTGTTTTATTGTTTTCTTCGGCCTGATTAGCCCATGTGCCGTGTTACGAACTCTCTTATATTCATAAGTCCCCTGCGTTCTTTCAGATCTATATTTTATATAAACATTCTTTTTTCCTTCAGATATATTTCTATACTTTGGGTAAACATTATAGTGTACGTTTTTTTATTTAAGTTTGTGTTTATTTTTATTCCTCCTAGAGACTTGTTTGCTTTATGTTGTTTTAATTCTTTTCCCAACTAACTTAGTTATCTTCATCGCATGTAACGCTTTGTTGTTAAATTATTTGATCTAGCCTACTTTGATATAGTTTTTTGTCAAAATTGTCTTTATTAATTTTAGTTTCTAGTGTTGGCAGTTTGTGTTTATGATTCTTAATCGAATTAAGATGACTTTTTTCCAAAACTAAATTGTGGCCAGTCCCTACGTTAGCTTAGATCAGGCTCCCTACATCTAATACTTGGTGGTATTATTAATTTATATTTGTAAGAATATGGTATCTTATTGATTTGTGTCCAGTTGTGTTAAATGTTTTTAAAAAAGTATTCTTCTTCTTCTTCAAGTTCCACTCCTATCGGAGATTGGAAATCATTCTGGCAATTATAATTTTATTGGTTACTCGCCTGAATAGTTCAATTGAACTGCATCCAAACCACTCACGGAGATTGCGTAGCCACGAGATTTTCCGTCTTCCTACGCTAAAAAAGTATTACATTGACTTAAATAACCAAAATTATTATATTTCTTTCAATAAATATCAGGTTCAAATTTGTAGAAATCATAACAATATTTTGTCATTTATAAGCTTCTGTTTAAAATATAGGTTACTTAAATATTATACTTTTGCCGTTTTTAAGATCATAAATCTATTTTGAGGTATCCATTACTTACACAATCGCGAAATGAGAAATAACTTTCTTGGCTTAAATAGGAAATAAAGAGGGGAATCCCCGAATTATCGAAATACGCAGTGAGCGAATTGACAACACCGTATGAGTCTATAAGGTCGTGTATATGAGGCCCCAAGACCACAATACGGATAAAAATTATACTGATGAGGCTGTAAAATCGGAAATCGGCACGAGGTGGTAATGATAGGAGAACCGGGGGGGAGAGTAT
This sequence comes from Diabrotica balteata, assembly GCA_918026665.1. Taxonomy (NCBI): domain Eukaryota; kingdom Metazoa; phylum Arthropoda; class Insecta; order Coleoptera; family Chrysomelidae; genus Diabrotica; species Diabrotica balteata. The sequence goes on along the minus strand of OU898277.1, from coordinate 115,295,946 downwards.
ATGTTAAATTTTGTTTTATTCAAATAGAAACTAGGGCATTAAGAATGTTTTGTTACCTGTTTCGATATACACGACTACTAAAATATTATATACACCTGGAAATAGGAGAGGCCGTAAGGTTGCGCTATGGTTTGAGTCCTTAAGGATAGTAGGATGTAAATATATATATATATAAATATATATATATATATACATATGTATATATATATATATATATATATTATTTATATATATATATACATATGTATATATATATATATATATATTTATATATATATACATATATATATACATATATATATATATATATATATATATATATATATATATATATATATATATTTATATATATATACATATATATATACATATATATATTTATATATATATATATATATATATATATATGTATATATAATATATCGACTACCTGTAGAAGGGTATAACAGTCACAAGGCTCTACTACACCGAATCAGTGGGACCATATTTGATGAAGAAAAAAGTGCTCTTTCACCTGGACCACATTGATTTTAATTATCTTGTGTTTAATAGATCGAAGACATATATTTAAGAGTTTATTATTAAAGCGTTTGTTTAACTTCAGCATCTTCAAATTAATTTATTATTGAAAGAGTTTATTATTAAAGTGTTTGTTTATCTTCAGCATCGTTAAAGGAATTTCGTCAGTTTATTAAGTCAGAAGATTGACCGGGATGTTACAGAAACACTGTTTTGACTTTTTTGTCTTTTGGTCTAGCTTTCGGAATTGTTTAATTCCTTTTTCAAGACACTGTAATTAGAAAAATGTGTAAATATTTACAATGTATCACAAAATTTCAGTGTACTTACTAGTCGTTGAGATTATTCGTATAAAGCTATGACACTCAACATTAATAACAAACATATAAAATATAACTTATAAAATAATGGACAAAATACATTTTAAAATGGTGTGGTGTTATGTACAATTTATGTTTAATTTCATGTTTATTACATACTGCGCTTGCTAGATAGCCCTCATTTGACGAAATGCCCTGATGATGCTTTAAAAAGCGAAAGTACTTGGGCAAGATTAGATTAATAAAATTGTGCCCAATATCTGCCTTTCATTTTTCGAAGTTTATTTATTCGAGCAATCAACCTTATATCAATTTTTCTTTTATATTGATAGTTTTATATTTCTCTTATCTGTTATAGCTTCTGCTTGAATCCATTGTCATTTTCGATTATCGAATCAGTTTTGTTGCTATAACAATGTTTTGTATTTCTAGTAGCATATACATAGTGTCTTATTTACAGAGTTTAAAGTTTGCTTAAAGTCTATAAATATTAGGTGTAAATTTATATTATTCTCGTAGCACTTTTCAATCAGTAGTGTTAGTCGGTAAATGGTATCTATAGTGGATTTTCCTTTTAAAAGAATTGTTGTCATTGTGCTAATCTATTTTCTATGTATTTATCTTATATCCTATGGGTCTCCTTTTTCTATATCGTTATTTTATGACCCTTTTTCCACTCCATTGGCATCTTTTTTAAGTTCCATATAATTTTTATTACTTTATGAATCTGGTGAATCAGTTCTTCTCCTCCATTTTTTATTAATTCATTGTTAATTTAATTCTGTCCTGCTGTTTTACCTAATTTCAACCTCTTAACTATGTCAATAGCTTCCTGGTATTTGGGGGCATTTTATTTGTCTCTTTTATCCCTTATCTCTACTTCCAGAATTGTCTTGTTTTTTTTTTCATTTTGTATAAATAGGACAACTAATTTTATTTTTTCAGTTTTTTTTACGAATTTTACGTCTTACTGTTATTTTATTGTTGTGACATTGTTTTTATGATATTCGTAAAGTTTGGTTGTTGTCTTTGTTATTTACTTCTATTTACAACTAAACACAAAAAATTCACTAACCTAAATAAAGCACAGTGTAATTTTTTAAGTATAAAATCATTAGAATTTAATTTGACTGTAAACTGCAAATTTTGTTTCGAAAGAGAAAGCATAGATTTTTTTCAGGTAGCATTATAATATATTATAATTTTTAAGATAATTGCGTTTTCTCCCTTAAGTTTTAATATTACCAAAGAATGTCCCAAAAAAATTTATTATCTAAATTATCTTAATTTTTTAATTCTTATTTTTTAAATTTCTTAAATACTTCTCGTAGATACTTTTGTAAAGTCCTTTATAAAGTTCAATATAAGCGTTATATATACTAGTTTTCTCTTTTATGAAAAATTTGAATTATGGCGTTTAATTTGACTATTTTTTGATGGAAGGGAGAATCAGACCTTAATACCTACGAAAACAGGACCTCTTGTACTAGTGGCAGAAATAAGAGCAGCCATAATATCACTAAAAGAAGGGAGAGCTCCAGGACCAGACGGAGTACAGTCTGAATTTTTTAAACTTGATGATGAATCTTTAAGGATCCTATGTAAAATCTTTAATAATATTTATGACACAGGAAATATTTTAAAATATTGGCCAGATTTTATTACGTTACCAAAAAACAGAGAGCAAAAAAATTCAGAGAATATAGGCTAATAAGTTTAATGAGCTAATAATACACGAAAACTTTTTCTTAAAATTATACATCGCAGAATATACAAACTATGCGAAGAGGGAATACAAGACACACAGTTTTTATTCATGAAAGGCGTAGGTACGAGAGATCCACTGTTTAGTCTACAAGTATTATTTCAAAGATGCAGAGATATGACTTGTGATATGTACACCTGCTTCACACAGTTCTTCTTCTTCTTCTTTTTTATAAGCAAAATGCTTGTTCAATGTCGATTAATGCCTCTATTGGAGGTTATCACTCCATCTTTTGCGTGGTCGCCCGATACTTCTTCTACCTTTTGGTGATTTGTCCCTCGCTATTCTGACTAATCGGGTCTCTTCCATTCTGTTTATGTGTTCGTTCCATTCCTTTTTTCTGTTCAGTGTCCACTCATTTATTTCTGGTATATTGCATTTTCTTCTGATCTCTTCACTCCTCATTCGATCCCTCAGTGTGTTTCCTGTAATTCTCCTCAGTAAACGCATCTCCGCTGTTTCTAGTAGTTGCTGAGTTTTGGAGGTATCCGGTCTTGTCTCTGAAGTGTATGTCATTATTGGTCTTATTGTTGCTTTGTAGATTCTTGATTTCACGTCGGTATTAATGTGGGGATTGCGCCATATCGTGTTATTAAGACAACCTGCTATTTTATTAGCCTTTTGTACTTGATTTTTCACTTCCTTCTCCACATCTCCGTAGCTAGACAGTGTAATTCCTAGGTAATTTGTCTCCATTACTTGCTCAATGCTGATACCGTCGATTTCCAGTTTACATCTAATTGGTTCTTTACTGATTACAATTGCTTTAGTTTTCTGTGTAGAGATCACCATATTAAAGTCCTTTGCCCTTGTGTTGAATCTATGGGTTAGTCTTTGTAGATCGTCTTCATTGGATGCAATTAGGGCCGCATCATCTGCATAGCAGAGTATTCTGATTTCTTTGTTCCCCATTTTGTATCCTCTTCCTTTATTAATAGTATTGATGATTTTATCCATGATTAGATTGAGTAGCGTTGGACTAAGCGAGTCTCCTTGTCTTATTCCATTGCCCATATCTATTGGATCTGTAAGCTGGTCATCTATTCTGACTTCCATTTTGTTGTTCTGGTAAATGTTCTCTATTGTTTTTATAACATTTAGTGGATCTAGTGCTTTCTCGGTAATCTGTTTTATGATGAATACTGCATCTGTGCACGATCTTCCTGTGCGAAAACCCTGCTGTTCATCCGCTAAGGTAATTCTCTGATTTATTTGGCCTTGCAATATTTTGGTTGTAAGCTTCAAAGTGGTGTTTAATAAGTTGATACCTCTGTAGTTTTCAGGTTGTTTTTTATCTCCTTTTTTGTATAGTAGGATAAGCTCGCTTTTCTTCCACTCTTCAGGTATTTAATATGTTAGATGATTTTGTTAATTAGTGCTGTTAGCTGTTCTGTTAATGCTTCTCCACCATATTTCAATATTTTATTCGGAATTCCATCTTTACCTGCAGCTTTTCTGTTCTTCAGTTTTTCTAAAGTTTGTTTTACTTCTTGTACGGATATCTCGACTTTCTTGTTTGTAATGATTTCTGGTGTTTCTGGTTCTAACATCATTTGCTGTTCATCATTATAAAGCTTCTTTAGGTATTCAATCCATGTGTCGTTATCTATGTGTTTCGGTTCGATTAAGTCTTTCATCTCTGATCTTTGGCCTCTTATGAAAGGTTACAGTTCAACACCGAAAAATGATGGATGTTACAACAAAAGCTCAAATAGATGATAAAGACCGGCATATAATACAAAATTTAAACTCAAACCAATCAGCCACAATAAGAACAAATCTTGGTGATAAACCGACGAAAGCGATTCAGATTCTGCGAGGCGTTAGACAAAGATGTATACTTTTACCTATATTATTCAACGTATATTCAGAGGAAATATCTAGTCCTCTAGTAAGGAAAAGTCTTAAAAAATTGCGAACGTGAAATACTTTTAAATGGAGAACCTTTTAAATGAGATTTCTAAACTAGCTCAAGCAGTAAAAGAATTAAACAGGTATAGATTAAGCTTTGTTGGTCTATCGGAAGTCAGATGGTTGGGAAATGGTGAACACCATACCCAAACAGGAGAACTCCTATTATACAGTGGTAAAGAAAATGGAAATCACGAGAGCGGAGTGGGTCTTCTACTCAGCAAACAAGCCAAAAAAAGCCTCATTTCATGGAAACCAATCAATGATAGAATTATGATTGCCAGATTTTATACCAGATACCGCAAGATAACAGTGATTCAGTGCTATGCTCCCACGAACACATCTCTCCACGAAGATAAAGACATATTCTACGAACAACTAGAACAAACGACCCAACAAGTAAACCAAGGCGATATACTAATAGTGATGGGCGATATGAACGCTAAAGTTGGAGAAGACAATATTAACTTAGAAACCGTAATGGGCAAACATGGCCTGGGAGTGATGAATGAAAACGGAGAGCGCTTTACAAATTTTTGCTCCAATCATAGCTTAGTTATTGGTGGAACTATCTTCCCACATAAAAATATTCACAAGGTTACATGGACTGCACCAGGTCATATAAGAGAAAATCAAATAGACCACATCGCCATATCAAAAAGATGGAGATCATCCCTCCTTGATGTACGTAACAAAAGAGGAGCAGACATCGCAAGTGACCATCATCTTGTAATCGGTACCATTAAAATCAAAATGGCAAAAAACAAAATCACACGAAACACCAAACGACCAACATACAATCTAGACAAATTAAAAACGGCTACAGGAAGACACATGTTTAGGGAGGAACTTCAACTCAAAAGAAGAGAACGTGAAGTAAATAGCTGGGAAGATCTGGCAAATGTTTTGACAGAAATAGCTGAAGATAAACTCGGTAAAAAAGAGAAACATAGAAAAGAATGGATATCAGATGAAACTTGGAATCTTATCGAAGAAAGAAAACAGCAAAAAAAAGATATTCTGCAAGCAAGAACTGTAGAAGAAAGAGCGAACCGACAACAAGAATATGAAACAATAAATAAAGCAGTTAAAAGAAATGCAAGAAGAGACAAAAGAAGATGGACTGAAGAACTGGCAAAACAAGCCGAAATAGCTGCACAACACAATAGAACTAGAGAGCTATACCAAATTACCAGACGTCTAACAAAAAGTGGGCCCAACTGTTCAAACGTCGTAAGATCCAAGACAGGAGAACTACTTACCACAACAAATGACCAAATAGAGAGATGGAAAGAGCATTTTCAGGAGATGCTAGGCACGCCCAGGGATAACGCAGATGAAATTGTCGAAAATCCACAGAATATAGACTTGCGTATATCTTGCGACGCCCCTTCCAAAACAGAGATAATAACAGCTATCAAATCTCTGAAAAATAACAAGTCTCCGGGAATCGATAACATTGCTGCCGAAATGCTTAAAACTGATCCGCATCTAACTGCTGAACTTCTGCTCCCCATAATCCGAGAGGTGTGGGAAACAAACCGCATTCCAGCGGGCTGGAAAAAAGGCATCATTACTAAGCTTCCAAAAAAGGGCAACCTCACACTATGCAAAAATTGGAGAGGAATAACCTTGCTTACCGCCATAAATAAAATCTTCACGACCATCATACTTAAAAGATTAACAAACAAGGTTGAATTTCGAGCTAATCAAGTAGGCTTTAGACCAGAATCCTCCTGCATAGACCACATTAATACTGTGAGGCTAATAATGGAACAATCGGTTGAATGGAACACACCCCTATACATGGTTTTTGTTGATTTCGAGCGTGCTTTTGACAGCTTATCTCATGATGCAATATGGAAAATTTTAGAGCTAAGAAACATCCCGCATAAAATAATTTCCATTATAAAGTTACTGTACACTGAAGCGAAATGCAGCGTGACACACAATGGGATCAACAGTGACGAATTTGACGTACTTACTGGAGTCAGACAGGGATGCGTGCTTTCTCCGTTTCTTTTTAACATAGCTCTAGACTATGTTCTCTCCAAACTAGACTCTGACACAAGAGGGATACAATGGACGTTAACCACACGCCTAAGCGATCTAGAATACGCCGACGATATCTGCCTGTTAGGACAAAGGTTCCAAGATGTGGCTGACCAATTGGAAACACTTTCCACTGAAGCCAATAAAATAGGTTTGAAAATCAATATTGGTAAAACCAAATCCATGAGAATAAATGCAAGAAACAACACGCTATTCACCATTAATAACATGCAGATTGAAAATGTGGAAAACTTTACGTATCTTGGAAGTGTCATAACAGAAAGCGGAGGTACAGAAGACGATATTCGTATGAGGATACGAAAAGCGCAACAAGCTTTCAGCATGCTCAACCCTGTTTGGAGGTCTGGAGAATACACTACGAGGACAAAGATCCGCATATTCCAGTCAAATGTCATGTCTGTACTACTTTACGGATGTGAAACCTGGAAAGCGACAAAAACCCTTACAGACAAACTGCAGGTCTTTGTTAATAAATGTCTACGAAGAATTGTTCGTATTTTCTGGCCTAACATCATCAGAAACGAAGACTTACTACACCTGACCAAACAAAAGAGGGTAGTAAATGAAATAAAGTCCAGAAAGTGGGGTTGGATCGGTCACACACTCCGAAAAAATAACTCCAGTATTGCAAAGACTGCCCTAGAGTGGAATCCCCAAGGAAAACGAAAAAAAGGTCGCCCAGTACAAACTTGGAGAAGATCCATCATGGACGAGATAAGAAAACAAGGAAAGTCTTGGAATGAGGTGAAGGCCTTAGCGCAAAATAGAACCCGATGGCGCGTTTTCACTGAAGCTCTATGCTCCACTTAGGAGTTCAAGAACCTTATATATATATTGGTGATAAACCGACGAAAGCGATTCAGATTCTGCGAGGCGTTAGACAAAGATGTATACTTTTACCTATATTATTCAACGTATATTCAGAGGAAATATCTAGTCCTCTAGTAAGGAAAAGTCTTAAAAAATTGCGAACGTGAAATACTTTTAAATGGAGAACCTTATATTTTTGCCTTATACACCTTATAAACCTTATATACCACCCTTATTTTTGCAGACAGTTTAAACAGTTTACAGCAACTAATAAACAAAGTAAATGAACTAAGTGAAAGATTTGGACTACAAGTAAACATATCAAAAACTCAATTTATGGTCATCAGCAAAAACTAAAATTGGACACGTGCAACTGCTAATCAATGATACACCAGAAGACTGAGTAAAACAGTTTACTTATCTTGGAATAATAGTAAACTAAAAATGGGATCAGTCACAAGAGGTAAAATGACGAATAGAGAAGGCTAAGAGTACATGCAACAACATGGCCAAACTCTTTAAAATCCAAAACCATAATCTGGAGATAAAGGTAAGGATCCTACGATATTATTTGCTCGATATTATACTACGAAGTTAAATCCTGGACCCTCACTGGAGCAATGGAGGAAAAACTTAAAGCCTTCGAGATGTGGCTATACAAAATAATCCTGAGAATACCATGGATGGACAAGATAACCGACGAGACTGCACTACGAAGAATGGGGAAAGAAAGGAATGTGATTAGAACATCTCAGACACATAATGAGAAATGGCACAAAATACAGATTACTAAAAATAATCCTTCAAGGCAAAGTATTCGAAAAGCGAGGAATTCAGAGATGAAGAATACCATGGTTAAAAAACTATGAGGAAATGGTTCTTTACAACAACTATATCAGTTAATCAAATAATTATAGCCACAATAATCGCCAATTTTCGAAACGGATAGACACCAAAAGAAGAAGAATTCGACTACTTTTTTCTTCCACATTGTAAATATCAATATAAATATTCGTCGTATATCGACCAAACATATTATTTTTAAAAAGTCTGTATGAATCACCATAAAATGACTTCCTGAATATGAAGTGTGTTTATACAAAGTTTCTATACTTCCTGTATATGACCGTATTGAAATACTTTGAGAATAAATTGTTATTTCGAATGGTATGTGGTCATTTATTAGGCTCTGGTGACTAACTTTTTAGAACTTTTAAGTATCTATCGCTCTGTCGGGACTTAAGGGAACGCTAGAAATACAACGGTAATGTAGAGGGAAATATATGACCGACTTTTAAAACAAATATAATTGAAAAGCAATTAAGTGTAGGCTTAGGTTGAATAGGGGCATATAAAACAAGATTGGATAAATAAAATAAAAATTATGTGTATTAACAGTTCTAATTTTACATTTATACTTCCGGCAAGTATTTATATACCGCGGTTGTACATCACATTTTAATTGAAACGGTTATTTCGAAAAGGTCACATCTCCATTAATTTCGCAAAATGAGTTTACTACACCATTTTCCAACGCCACATCTTCGCTGTTCGTTAACATTAATCTTGACAGGCGTATTTCTCTGTTTATTTCAAAAAAGCCACTTTCCCGGTGATGTGGCGTTTTCGAAACAAACTGCGCGCGCCGGACATGTGATTTAGTGGTTACGGTCGCGGACCTTCCTAGATGCCTAGACCAGTTGACGATTATCTTTAGTACGATTAGGTTCCATCGTGTATTGTTTATACAAAAATGATTAGCTCTAATAGTGAAACCAGTGTCATTATTAAAAATAAACAAAGGTATTATTAATCGGGCCTTGCATAAAAGTGAAATTCTTAAGAAGGTAAAGTTAAGGGCCAAGCCCATAATAAATTACGTGGGAAAACAAGTTATGTCGCGAAAAACTGGAATCGACTGTACTTGTTGCAAGAAGTGTTGTGAAGTATTCAGATTGTTGTGCAGGCCAAAATAAGAACCACACCTAATAAGATTCCTTCTAGTACTTGCTTCGTCAGGAAAATTCAATCACATTTTTTATTATTTTTCAATCAAAGGCCACTCGTTTCTTCCCTGCGATAGAGACTTCGGGGTATAAAAAATACTTATTCGCAAGCAGGGCTAAATTTTTCTTCCAGAAGAATATTACAATTTGACAAAAAAATCGTCAAGAAAATCTCTTGTTTCATAGAAATGGTAATAAATGAAACAATTTTGGAATTCAAAAAATGGTGACCCATGCATTATAAGAAAACCGTACTCTCCATTGACTCCTATGGGAAAAAAACCAAACATAAGAAAACAACTTTTCAAATTTCTTAATATATTGAGTTAGAATATGACAACAAAATCCAGGTATTGTTAAAGTACGTCCATTTATCGATGGGCTTATGTTTCATGAATTTTCCTTGGAAAAACCAGCTGGAGTTTATTCTAGTTTGTCAACAGAGTCTGCTTACACAAAAAAATCCCTATTAATTCAAAAAAATTAACAACATCAAGAAACTTGTACAATATGTACCAGAAGACAAAATGTTTTTTTATAATGAGCTGATTTTATTGCCTACCACTAATAGTAATTAACCACCAGAGAAAGATTAATAAAAGACCATTTATTAACCTGTAACATATTTTTTTTTCCACCTAATAAATGTTTTCCTTAATAATATTGGAGATTGCTATTATTAATCATAAAATCATCAGGGTTTGTTTGGAAAAGGCTACAACTCCAAAAACTAAATTATTTTTTACAGTGTACCTATCTCTTTTTTATAATGAAGGTATCTTCATTAATGCTAAAATGAAATGTTTTTTTCGTTTCCTGCAAAATTAACATTTCTGGAGTTGTGGCCTTTTCGAAATAACCGATTCTATTATTTGATACACAGTCCCTGTGCAATATGAATGTGCGCATAGTGGGAATAAAAGCTAAAATAGTAAAGATCTTCGTTCTAAAATAAGGAACCTGTTTAATATTAAATTAAAAATAAACATTCAAGATATCGACCTAAAAAAGTGCTATTGTGTTAATGATAAGAATCCTGGTAATAAGCCGGCTGCAGTATTTGTGAGGTTTCGGACACAGCTCGTCTAATGGTACTAAAAAATAAAGAACATCACAAAAACTCAGGCATATCGATTAATGAAGTTTTGTCAAAATCACGTTTATTGTAACTTAATCAAGCCATTAAAGCCTTTTCATTTAAAAGTGCGTTAGTGCTTAACGGTAGTGTGGATGTTAAACATGAAAATGTGGTTCATATAATTTCGAAAAAATCTGATAATAATCGAATAAAAAAATAATTTTGTGCTATATCAATATTGTTTACAAATAAAAACTGTAACTAGTAAGGGTTATTTGATAAAGGTCATGTTTAATTATATTCTGATTTAGTTTTCATTATAATCTATTCTAGCAACGTAACATATTTGTTTCATATTACCTAACAAAAGCATATTTAGTGCCAGTGTAACAAAGCGTGGATTTTAAACTATTTATTGTCACCTATAAAATAAATAATAATGCAAGTATTATTAAATGGTAATAAATAAGTTTATAATAGGTCATGTAAATGTTTTTTTTGTTTGTTTGCCATACAGCCAGTTACATAATCTTTTAATCTTATTAGGCGCAAAAAAGTTTTTGAATTATTTGCAATCGAATAGACTAAAATAGATATACTTGAAGCTGGGAAATTAGTACAACAACCATTGAAAGGATGAGAATATATATATATATATATATATATATATATATATATATATATATATATATATATATATATATATATATATTAGTATAATGGTAAGGTTAATTGGGTTAGCAGCTGAATAATGAAAGCCAAAGTGTGCTCTTTTCAACGACTTCGCTATATTTCGTTAAATTTCTTTAACATCTTCAGACGAATGCTACAATATGTTACAAAATGGTGAAATTGTGTATTTTACATAAGATGTAGTGAAACACTTACTTGTGTGAGGTTGCAGGCAAAAGTGGTATTTGAAAGTTCCATGTTGAAAAACTTTTTTGAAGATTTTTTTATAGCAAAAAAATAAGTTGTATGTGTTATATGGTGGCTTGAAAACTCAAACAATACAAGTGCATTTTTGTTATTTTCCTCCAGTGTGATAGTACAATACAAATATTAAAAAACATTAACATTTAAGAAACAAAACAGTTAAAACACAACTACATATCACATTGTCATTTTTTGGACCAGTCTATTCACCTATGCACAAGGAGGTGGAATCTAGTGTGTACCTCAAGGTTAAAGTGTCTTGTCAGCTATCATATTAGTAGATGTCAGCCAGAAAACTAAAGCTGTGTTCAGTTCATGTGTAAAGTTACATTTAATTGAAAATTATGTTATGTTAATTTAAGACAATTAAATTCTGTTGTTAATAAATATATATAGAATTTATTTATTTCTTTGTGATTATTTCTTTTAAAGTTATTTTAATTATTGTTATTACTCTTAAGAATTTTATTTCCTGGAAAAATGCAACAATTGCAATAATAATGATTAAGTTACTACTTCAATTGGATGGTCAGAAAAGTTTTAATAGACAATATTATACTATTCAGAATATTCCAGTTCGTTGACTTGATTATTTTTTGTTTCCAACTGCAGTAGAAAGGAATAAATTTCACTAAGGTGTTGTATATCTGATTTTGTGTTGATTATATTATCTGTTGTTGCTATGTGGGTCATTTCTAAAAAAAGACATCCTTTTTTTTTAATAGCACTTTGTATTGTACTATCACAGGAAAATAACAAAAATGCACTTGTATTGTTTGAGTTTTCAAGCCACCATATAACACATACAACTTATTTTTTTTGCTATAAAAAAATCTTCAAAAAAGTTTTTCAACATGGAACTTTCAAATACCACTTTTGCCTGATACCTCACATAAGTAAGTGTTTCACTACATCTTATGTAAAATACACAATTTCACCATTTTGTAACATATTGTAGCATTCGTCTGAAGATGTTAAAGAAATTTAACGAAATATAGCGAAGTCGTTGAAAAGAGCACACTTTGGCTTTCATTATTCAGCTGCTAACCCAATTAACCTTACCATTATACTAATTAATAATTGGACAGCTGTGATCATTCTTCGTTTATATATATATATATATATATATATATATATATATATATATATATATATATATATATATACATATATGATTTCAGATGTTTTCCGGGTTTAACTCTGCGTTAAATAGTTTTGGTTTTCAGAAAAACCATTGTTTTGACGACGTTTCGACAAGGTCACACTTGCTATTGTCAAGTCAGATTAGTTCTGCTTCTTCTTGATGTTTAAGGTGAACTGATTCAGGCAAAAAAGTCCAGCCATGCTTTAAAAACTCACCCAACTGACTCTTCAAACTACTGACATGACGTTACGAACTAGTATTTTATTTGTTCTTTAATATCTCGTCTTTTTAGCAGGTGGCAATCATAATTTTCAACCATTTTATCTCAGGCAACATAATATATCGTCATTATAAGAAAAAAACTAAGATTTAATTTGAGCTATATTTAACAAAAAAGCACAAAACAATTTTTAAAAAATTAATTAATATTAATTGAATTAAAAATATCTGCCGCCCCTTTTCGATAGACAAATTACTAAAGGGTGTGTCTCAACATACAGTTGATGATTATCGTCACTCCAAATATGGCAGTTTTGTTTGTTGTAAAATTTATGCAGTCGCGAAAGTGTTATCGATAAGGCAATATTCAAATCGTGCCTGCTTAAATTTTACAATAACAATAACAATAATGAAACCAACACGGTAAAGAAAAATTATGTGTCTCTACTTTATATAAAAGGGTTATCAGAACAAATTGCAATTATTCTGTCTAAAGATAACATTACGATTGCTCATAAAGGACACAATCTTTTAAAAAAGAATTTTACAAAATTAAAAACAAAAATTCCTCTATTAAAAAAATCGCATGTTGTGTATGAAATTCCCTGCTCGAACTGTGATGGAGTATATATTGGACAAACCAGTCAGCTACTTAACTCAAGAATACGTTCCCACAAATATGACAAAAAAAATTAATCGCCCTCACAAAACACGAAAACAAAAAGATACATAATTTTGTCTTTAACAAAACCAAGATACTAAAATGTGAACATAACAGGAAGACGAGGGATCTTCTACAGTCTATACAAATCAAAAAGAATAATAACATAAAAAGATAATCTCAGAACACCTATGATGTTAAAATAACCGATTTTTTAAACGATACACTAACATTAATAAACAACATATTAAATTCAAAACAAATTTTATATATAGTGACTTAAGTGGGTCTGTCCTTTGCTTTTAATATTATTTTAATTGTGACGTCTATATACCTATACTTGTTAGCACCGAATTTTTACATGCTTGGTAAGTCAGAAGTTTCACTATTAAACTGTATCATGTCTTTGATAAAATCTTTTTTAGTCAATATTACTTCTTGAAAACGGCATGGATTTCCTGCCAAAACGTCGAAAAAAAAATATAAAAATGTCTTAGTATCAAAACACATTTTTTTTTAACCTAAGCCCAAGAAAATCCACTAAATGTATATATATATATATATATATATATATATATATATATATATATATATATATATATATATAATATAAATATGAAACTTTGCGTATTAATTTTCATAGTGAATGTAAGCTACACTTGTATAATAGGATTCAATATCTATTATTGTTTTGTCCGTATTATCTCAGCCTTATGCTAACGGTCAAACAATGAGGCGGGTCTTTAGACCAAATCCTATTGTAGAAGTGCATGGCAAACCAAATGTCAGCTTTATGTATTACTACGGGTAATTATTACAGGCGACTAATGGATGGATATAGAACTATGCGTATATATACAATACCTTTTTGAGGTTACTTAGCGAATTAACCTACCGACAAAACGATGTTTTACTCAAAACTTTAAATAAGTTGTATGTCAATGGAGAATTTAAAAACACAGAAAATACAAAATATAATAGTTTTTACTCCCGCATATATCTTCATATTTATTATTAATTTTTTAAGGAAATGTGGAAAGTCTGACAACATTGTAACTAAAGTAGCCTACAATTGTCACAAATATGGTAAACTAGATTTGTGTTTTTCTGTGCTTCATTTTTCTTTTGTAAACAAAATATCAAAAGTACTTTATTTGTAATTGTCTCTCTATTAAATATATATAATATATACTATTGTCTCTCTTAAATGACCTTAAATTGCACGCGTAGTCCGATATTGCAGATTCAATGCTTACCGACATTTGACAGAATTGGAGTTTAACTGTCTGGCCCAAGCAACCAATGAGGAATCAGATATGGAGACACGTTATTTCTCAAACTCTTTACGGCAATTCTGGAACATGCTTTAAAAAAATTGGAGTGGCAAGCCAAACGAATCAATGTCAACGGCAAAATTCTCTTCCACCTACGATTTGTGGACGACAGTGTTCTGACAACACATAACTTAAAATAAAAAGAGGTTAATCTTTGTAAGTGGGTATATTTATTTAAAAAACCCTTAAAAGGGCCACATCAATAGAACAAACGTTTTCGGACTAAACAGTCCATCATCAGGTTATTAAAATCGAAAATGCTAGGTCATAATGCCTGAGCCACCAAAATATTAGGGTAAAAACCCTTTAAATTACATTTAGTTATGAAATTATTTACATTGTGTTATAAAATAACTGTGATGTTCTATATTAAATTAAATTTGACCAAAGGTAACACATGGCTCAAATGGGTTCCAGAGCCGGGCGAGAGACAACCTCTGCGCTCGGAGAACAACGTGGAACTGTAATTTAAAGGGTTTTTACCCTAATATTTTGGTGGCTCAGGCATTATGACCTAGCATTTTCGATTTTAATAACCTGATGATGGACTGTTTAGTCCGAAAACGTTTGTTCTATTGATGTGGCCCTTTTAAGGGTTTTTTAAATAAATATACCCACTTACAAAGATTAACCTCTTTTTGTTATACGTGGTATACAGCCAGCTACAGGAATTTTTCCTTGTGGATTTTGATAACTTAAAATATATTGGAACCAATATATATATATATATATATATATATATATATATATATATATATATATATATATATATATATATATAATAAGGATCACTCAGATGAGTGGTGGGTTCAAATACCGGTCTACTAGGTGGAGAAATAAAAGACAAAGTTGATACTACTTCATCTATTTTGAAGACGTTTCGCTATCGAATTCTGATAGCATCATCAGTTCATCTAAAAATGTTTACATTATGAGTACCACACATTCATGAAGAAGATGTTAAATAGTTACCTTTAAAAAGATATGTAGTTGTCAATGGTATTAAAAAGATAGTACAAAATACAAGATATATACAAGAGATAATACAAAAGATAGTACAAAAATTACCAATATATTTTACCAATCTAGTACGAAGCGAAAATCCAAAAGTGTGACCAAATCACCAGGGACAACCAAATTGCTGTACTGAAATAAAGAATCACTTTATCATGGGCTGCATATGGAGCTCTGTCAAACATTTTTGAGAGCAACATGCCAAATTATTCGAAAAAGAAAACGGTTGACCAATGTGTTCTTCCAGTCATGACTTAAGCATTGAAACACATTCCTTAATCCAAGCTACGGCAATCATACTAAGAGTAGCAAAAGTAGAATGGAACGCTAGCTACTTGGACAGTTCCTCAGAGATAGGGTTTAAAACAAAGAAATAAGAGGAACGATAGGCGTTACATATGTCACAGAGCACATAGCATGGCTGAAGTGGAACTGAACGGGCCATACAGCCAGAATAAACGGCAGCCGGTGGCCTCAAAAAATGACAAAACTAGAAGAAGTTAGGAAGAACCTTCAAAATTAAACGTAAATGCTGGATGATGATGACTATAATGAAATAAGAAGTTTGCCAATGAAAAACACAATAATTTGTACTCTATACGTACAATAATAGCGGGAAATAAATATAATATAATAAATATATATTGACGGTTACATTTCTTTTTAATTCAAGGCCCACCTTTCTTCCATACGTAGAAAAGACAAATGAAAATAATAAAAACAAATGTGTAATACTGAAACTGAAATAATCAATTGTGTACTTATATATAGTATTAAATGGACAAAAAAAGTTAAAAAATTGATAAAATTGACTAGCGTGTGCAACATTTTTTTTGACTAAAATCATAATTTCTAACGGAACATTTTTATGTAACACTACGAAACACGCCAACACGTGCGCCCCATCCAAAGTTTATTTGCATAAGTATATACCTACAGACGTAAACTATTAATATTGTGCATATTTTAAAGTATAGAAACAGAAGTTTAGATTATTGAAATCGGATCTTCTTTTCCACTCTCTAGCCCTTTATCTGTAAATTCGCAACTACAACTCGTCAATAAAGATGATATTACATGGCCTTGTTTTAAAGCGTTAGTAACAGGAAACCTTTTTGGTAGTCAGTTTTGTATTCCATAAAAGCATTCAAGCGTTAAAGCTCTTGATAAATACTGTAGTCAAATTAATATTCTTACTTGGAACCTTACTAATACTTTTCCTATATTTATTGGTATCTTAGGATAATATCCTACACGCTATGACTTACTTTGCAGTTGTCTCATAGAAAAATATGACGTGCTGTGTATGGTCTTGGTCGATTGTCACACTCGCAAAGTTATAATTTGTGTATGACGTTACTCTGCTTTTTAGTATTAATTAGTAATAATAATAATTATTAGTAGCGGTCTGGAAGTAATTGTCTCTATACCATTCAGTTGTGCCTAAGGTCCGTACAAAGACAACGTTAAAGTTACAGTAACGACAGTTAGGAGCTTTACGTTGCCATGAAGTGAATAGATTTAAAACCTAAACATCCTATATAATCATCAGCAACAATTTAACATAAAACCAAGTTAATAACATTTAGAGAGTTTTTACCCATATATTTGGTGATTTCATATATAGGTTATTTTACGACAAACTTACACTATTTATGTATTAAAAACAACTTAGACGATCCTAAAGAAAATAAAGGAGAGACAGTTAAGATTTGATTTTACGTATAGTGCGTCTGTATATCTGCTTATACGTATTTCATCCTAAAAGGAATCTTCGGAGCGGCTATATACAGATACCCTTAACGTGAAAACAATATTTCCTGTCATAATAGACGCAACACTAAAATGGCTTAGATATTGACGCAATAGCGACATCTGATAATAAATCCCGAAACTAATTGTCGAAACCAAATTCAGATTTTTGCTTTAATCGGTGCCTTTTAAGAACTGCAGGGCAACACAGACGTTGATAAATATGTAAGTAGAGACATGTTTAATACTTTCACAATTAGACTGACAATTTTCAAAATAAGTTAATATACACATAAAACAATTAAAAATGTATAATGGACGAGACGAGTTTCTTTAAATTTCTATACATTAAAAATAAGGTAGGAGGTGTACCGTAAATTAATATTGAATTACATGAATTGCAGAATATTGCTGTAGATGCTGCTTAGCTGATTCGTATCTGCTTTGTAATTTTTACATTTTTTGTTTTGAGTAATATAACACATTTCCCTGTTTTTATAATTAATTGCTGTTTGGAGGATTTTAACATTGGAATGGTCAAAGTTGTTTTCTGTATTGATGGAGTGTTCGACAATATAGTAATGTGTTTAAAAAATACAGTGTTTGAAAACATATCCAATATAGTAATATCAAAAAATATTTCTGACTTTCTCTCTCTTGGTAAAAAATTTGCAATACCATCAGTCGGTAGTGACTTAAGGCTAGATATCTTTCTTGCTGACATGAAAAATATTATTACTGATATCCCAAATACATCACAAGATCTTTTTAGGGGCAAAGCGACAAATATAATAACAAACTTTGTGCATTATTCTAAAAATATCAAACCGTCCCACCTAAATATTATGTATAATAAAACTAAAACTTTTCTTTACTCTCATCCAGAACTGCTTATTTTGAAGGCTGATACAGGTGATTGCACTGTTGCTCTCAACAAGGAAGACATATTAAAAACATTGAGATTACTTCTGAATGACCCTCTAACATATTTACGACTACCTAAAGATCCAAAAACATTAATAAAAACTTCATTCAATCACTTAATAAAGCGTTTAAAATCCAAAAAACAGCTTAATGACCAATAGGCATAAAAACTGACTATCTACAATTTTTTTTTCCAAAACTATACCGTCTACCAAAAATCCATAAAGAAAATGTTCCTCTACGTTCCATTACTAGTTCCATAAACTCTGTTACTTATAATTTATCTAAATTTTTGTGTAACATTTTACAAAATGCCTTTGAAGATATGGCAGATTTTTATCTTGGAGATACGTTCACATTTGTTGATAAGATCAGAGGTACAAAATTACCTGACAATTATGTAATAATCTCTCTAGATGCAATCTGACTATTCACTAATATTTCGTAAGACTTAGTATATTCAATTATACGTCTGAAATGGGAACAAATAACACCCCACACAATCTTAACTAAATAAAATTTTTTGACATTGCTAAAATTCATTTTTTAAAATACCTACTTTTCATTCAACAACACATTTTATTGTCAAATCTTTGCAAATCCCATGGGTAGTCCGATAAGTAATATATTGACATTCATTGTTTTAGATCATCTAATAGAAACCAATTGCCTAAAAAGACTGGATGACACCAGATATTATAGACATCATAGAAGAAAATACGAAAATACAGATACAAAAATACAAATAAAGAGAAGTCCAAGCAAATGAAGAAATTATTAGAAACGCAGATCAAGGAAGCTATAGAACACTGGATGGTAGAAAATTGTAGAGAAATAGAAGAACTTAATATGAAACACGACACACATGGGCTACATAAGAAACTAAAAGAAATTACAGGAAATAATCGGAAGAGAATACCACAAGTTATACGAAACTCCAAGGGGGATCTCCAATTATCAGCAGTAGAAAAACAACAAACTTGGGAGAAATACATCAAGGACTTATTCGCAGATAATAGGGAAGAAATAAATGATACATTACCAACTAATGAAAATCTAAAAATTCTGATATCAGAGGTTAAACAGGCAATAAAAATCTCAAAAAGTGGTAAAGCGCCAGGTCCCGATGAAATTCCTGTAGAGATATTAAAAATCCTGAATGATGAAAATATAGAGTGTCTAACTAAATTATTTAATAAAATATACCACGATGGTCAAATCCCGGATGAATGGTTAAAATCTATCTTTTTACCCTTACCCAAGAAAAATAATCCTAAATCTTGCGATGAGTACCGATTAATTAGCCTTATGAGCCACACTTTAAAAATACTACTCAAAGTTATTCAGCAGCGTATATATGAAAAATGTGAAGAACAATATTAGACAATACACAGTTTGGATTTAGATGTGGAATGGGAACAAGAGAGGCACTGTGCGCAATGACGGTACTATTACAAAAATGCAGGGAATATAATAAGAACATATTCATATGTTATATATATATATATATTGTAATAGTTTTGTTTTTATTATTTTTATGTTTTATTGTTAATAAATATAATTTTAATTGAATTGAAGTGAATTTTAAAAGTATGTAGTTCGTTGTTAATATACTATACCTCGGCTAGCTCAATTATTTGTTCTAAGCAATCTGTCACTGTGTGACGTCAACTCTGTAGTCTCCTGGTAGAGTTCAAAAAGAAATTAAACCAAAATTTACTTTATATTTTTGATAAATTAACCCAAATGAAGCACGTTATTTATTAATATTGAACAAATTTAATATAAACAATAAAATTCGTCTGCAACTTGGGTTGCCTTTAAAAAATTTACAAAAATAGGAATCGTGTAAACCTTAATGTGTCGTGAAAATAGAATTTGATTACAAAATGTGGAAACTCTCTACAATTACCTTAAATCTAAATGACTATTGCAACTTTATAAAGTGTTTAAATGAAATATAAAGAAAAGAAAACTGAACACTTTATGCCGCTGACTTATAACTAGCATTAAAATATAATCAAAATTTCAAATGATCCCCAAAATTATTATCCAAACTCACTTTCAAACAGTTCTGATTTTTTTTTTTAAAGAAAACTAACTACTCGCAAAATAATCGGTGATACTGGAATATCTATCCTCTCTTCGGAAGTTAAAGGTACGTACTATTATATTTTTATTTTAATGATCATTAATATTTCAATTTTTAAGGCCTATCGCAATTAGTTAATTCATGAATTTTTACTTTTTCAATCTAAATGACATTTCTGCACTCCAATTATAATTTATAAGTCAAAATTTCTCTTACTCTCTGGAACAAATTCTGGATATCTCTATTTGAAAATGTGGAAAAACTAAATTATAATTAAACGATTTTAAAGCACTCCCGGACTATTCCACCTTTTTAGGGCTCTTCCTCCAAAATTTTCGTCGCCTCCAACAACCTATTCTTCCTTGTTAACCGCCATAGCTAGCACCAACCACCAAAATTATTCGTTGCTAACAGCAACCCCCTTTCTTTTTTCATTCCGTCTTCTATTTTATTCAACCATAAAACTGTCCTGTTTTGACATATTTGTCAAACCACATTAATTTCTCATAAGCACTTTAATCACATCTAATTTGGGAATTTATAAAAAAAAAATTCAGATATAAAACTTAACAATACTAATATAATTTATTCTTTTCATCTCCACATCATTGTAATTTATTTAACAAAACCCCTATTAATTTAGTTCCCACAGACTTTTGACAGTTTATTTTTCTGACGTTTATTTTTGAAATTTCTATGTTTAAATAATTTTTTAAGAATTCTTCTTTTTTATTCCTTTTAAGGTTTAGACGATTCACCTATACACTAGGCAACTATACTATTCAGAAATTATTAACACTATACCAGGTAAGTCAAAATTAATTTATTTAGCAATTTACTAATCTTTTCTCCCTTTTATTTCAGAGTCGACCCCACATTGTGATGGCTTCATGAAATTCATGAACAACAAACTCATATAAAAATCCCTTTAAGTTATATCCTCTTTGACATATTGAAATCATTTCAACTTCCCCCCAATTTGGATTTTGTTCAGTGCTAACTATCAGCACTTACTAAATCTAAATTCTTACCGATAAACTTAAACATTTTATTAATATTAACATAACAATAAACTGACTTTTATTAATAAGCATATCTCTTGAATATTTTTTTTTTTAATAATTTACTCTATGAAAAATACAGACTTCTCCAAACAAAATCTACAAATCTTTCACTAATTATATCAACTTCAGAATCAAATTTCCAAGTACTTTCCCAATTTCATTACTTCTTTTCCTGTACTATTTATTTCTCGTACTAATTTCGTAGAAATTCTTATAATTGTTCCCCTCTTTATTTTATATCTTTATTCATTTATTTCCGCATATACTATTTCAGTATCTTTATTCATTGCCGCATTATTATTTATTCTTTTTGTATCCGCATATAATATCCATTTCATCATCTCTACATATAACTCTCTATATTTCATATTTCAATATTTCCTATAATTCTATTTTTCATCTTATTTCCCACATATTTTCACATATACTATTTATCATTATAATATTCCCTATTTCCCAATTTCTACAAAATATCGATTTGTCCATAGTACTTTGCTCATTTATTTATACTTGTAACTCCTATAAATTTACTTGAAAATAAATCAACCTCTTTTTTTTTATATATAAATTCATCATTATTCTGTACATCTGTTCCCAATAAATTATTTGAGTCATGTTATTATCAAATTTATCTCAAGATATGCTTATGTATTAATTATCCTTCTATTTACAAAACTTATATCTAATAATATAAAATTCGTGTCATAATATTGCCTACCCTTGTATGTTTATTCATAATACTTATAAATTCCCTCTATATTAAATATCCCTCTAATTTTATTAGTTTCTGGATGTCTTAGTTCATAACTGTTTACCCCATGTTCAGTACTAATGACATAAGGTCCTTCAAATGGCAAAAGTAATTTTCCACACAGATTTTCATTCCTTTTAGGCACCTGTAGTGACCTGATAAGTACCTTCTCCCCTTTTTCAAAAATAACTCTTTTCTTTCTCTTCTTATTGATTCTATTTACATAACGACTTGCATTTCTTATTAAATTTTGGTTCACCTTCTTCATTACTTCTTGAATGTCCCCTGTATTACTGATTTCCCAAGGTCTTTCTGGATACTTTCCAGACATTAGGAAATATGGGCATTGTTTGGTGATTCCATGTGGTGTCTCATTTAAAAATCTTTCAACTTGTGGCAAATTTTCCTGCCATAAATAATGTTGTCTAGCACACAAAATTCTTAAGAATTTTACCACCTCTTTGACATATCTTTCTGCAGGATTAGATGCGGGTCTTCTGATACTAATGAAATTTAATTGGATTTTTTTTTCTTCACAAACTCTTTTTAATCTTGGACTTTCAAAATATGTGGCATGATCTAAGATAATTGTTTCTGGAGTACCTACTTCCTCTATGTATTTTTCTAGATAGTATTTTACGGTTTTTACATTTGTCCTTTCGCTGGGATATAACTTTACAAATTTTGTATGTATGTCAATCATTATAAAAATATTTTTGCAACCCTGTTCACTTATGGCTAAATTACTGACAAAATCGATAGCAACTAATTTTAAAGGTCTCTCTGCAACTATGGATTTTGCTACATTATCATTGTGGAAATTCTTCTCCTTTGCTAACTGACAAATGGTACAACTTTTAGTGATGTTTTTCGCCATGGATATATCTTTTCTTGTAAAATAATTTTCCCTAAACAACATCCATAATTTTCTGCTCCCTATATGACCATATTCAGCATGTAGATCTCTCATGATTTCTTCTGCTAATTCTTTGGTTACGACATAAACTTCTATGGTTTCCAACTTCTTACACCATACTCCATTGATGTTGATTGCTCTCTTCTTTTCTGCTTCTTCCAATCTTCTCTGATCTTCCAAGATTCTTTCTAACGAATACAGCCCTTCTTCATTCTTCATTCTGTTGATTCCAATTTGATATTTTCTTCCTTCACTTCTTTGTTGTGCTTCTCTGCTTAGTACATCTGCTACAATGTTTGACTTGCCTGGAATATGTCTAATTTCGAAGTCATATTCTTGTAACAAAAGGCTCCATCTATGAATTCTGTTGTTGGCAAACCTGTTTTTAAACAAAGTTGTCAGAGCAGAATGATCCGTTTCCAATACAAAATGTGCTCCTAACAGAAAAAATCTTAATTTGGTAACACAGTAGACCACACTTGCCATTTCTAGTTCCGTTGCTGAATATCTTTTTTCAAAATCTTTGGTTACCCTAGATACGAAACTTATAGGAACTTCCTTTTCTTCTTGTTGTTGTAGCAACACTCCAGCTAATCTCTCACATGATGCATCCGTTCTTAGTATAAACTCCTTATCATACTGCGGATGATACACTTGCAAATTAGTTGTAAAAATTTGTTTTAATTGTAAAAAAGCTGTATTTCTTTCTGGAGTCCATTCCCATTTCTGGTTTTTCTTTAACAGTTCTATTAGTGGCACTTCCATCCTACTTAGATCTGGAATTAATCGTTTAAAATAATTCAATATTCCTAGGAAACCTCTGAGTGTTTTGAGATTATGTGGTGTCGCAAATTCTTGAATCGTTTGTATCCTTTCTGGATCCATACTGACTCCTTGTGTATTGAGCACATATCCTAGATATTTGACCTCTTTTTGGTAAAAAGAGCATTTTTCCAAATTTAATTTTAAACCTGCTGTTTCTAACTCCTTCATTAATGTTTTTAGGTGATTCTGATGTGACAACTCATCTTCAGAAAATACCAAGATGTCATCTATGTAGTGGAGAATGAACCTTTCATATTTGTTCAGAATGGAATGCAAAGTTCTGACCAATGCTGCACATGAACTCTGGAGTCCAAATGGTACCACGCAGAATTGGTACACAATACCATCCACCATGAATGCTGTATAACATCTGCTTTCTTTGGCTAATGGAATAAGCCAAAAGCTATGCCGAAGGTCCAACTTTGAAAAGACTTTAGCTTTAGTGATTCTTCCAAAAATACCCTCAACATTCATTGGACTCTCATATTGTTTTCTCGTATAGCTGTTGATATTACGAGCATCCAGGCATATTCTGATTTCTCCTGATTTTTTTCTTACACATGTGATGGCACTAATATAAGGAGAATTACTTCTTTCTATTATTCCATCCCTCAGCATTTTATCCAGCTCTCGGTACACCTCATTCTTTAATTTATACGGAATGGGATATGTCTTCATTTTATAATTCTTGATTTCTTTGTTCATTTCCAATTTATGTACATATTGCTTTGCCACACACACCTCTTGATTGAATAACCTCTGATGTTCCTTTAACAAAATTCTTATCTCCATTTCATGTTCCTTTGGCACTACAATAATTTCTTCTGAACTGTTTACTTGACAAATCTGAAATTCTTCTTTATTTAAAATCTCTTCTTTATTTAATTTACAAAATTTAATAGATTCTTGATCAATTTGTAAAGTTTGATTGACATAGTTAATAATCATTTTATGTTTTTCCATTTCATCATTTCCCAATACTATCTCAAAATTTAAGTGATCTACCACTAACATTTGCATTTCATACATTTTATTTCCCAATTTTACATTACAGATTATAGAACTATTAGTATCATATAATTTTTTATTATTCGCCCCTACTAATGATAATTTATTTGTTTTTATCACCATAATATTGTCCTTATTTAAATTATTTACAATGTTTTTGTTGATTAGAGTTACTTCTGAACCTGTATCTAATAATAACTTGTATACTGAATCTTGTATGTACCCTTCAATAAACTTTAAAGTATTAGTGTTATTATTTTTATTTAATTCCCCAGTATCTCTAATAAACTCCCTTGGATGTTCATACTTTGATAAGTAGACAATATTATGCACATAGGAGCGGTCTAAACAAAATTTCTCCCTTCTACATCAACACTTGCTTCCCCCCTATTCTCCTCTGTTCTAACTACATTCACCTGTCTTCTCTCCTCATTTTCCCCCCTATTATATCTTGGATTCCCTTCTCTGTAAACTTCCCTATTTCTCGTCTCCTGTGGATAATTTCCCTGGTTCTGTCTCCAATTATTGCCTCTGTCATTCCCTTGTCTCCAGTTATTCTCTCTATCATTGTTTGGATTCCCTTGTCTACGTTCCCAGTTATATCGTCCGATATCTCTCCTGACATTGTTCAAATTCTCTCCCCTATTTGTAAAATCCCTGCTTCTATTTTGTCTCTCAAATTCTCTTTCCCTATAATTATTCCCTCGATTCACATATCCCTGTCTATTTGCTGTGTTATTCCTATATGTCACTTGCTCTTGTCCATTTCGATTCTGCGTCCCTACACTCCTCTCAATCCTCTGAAGATATCCTGTCAAACTTTCCATCGTCTTTATATTGTGGAGAGCTATTGTTTCTGCCATGTTATGGTTATATTGCCTGGCAATGTATAGGACAATCTCCTCTTCTCGCATAGCCGGTTCTAAATATTGTGCTGTCTGGAATAACTGCATTGCGTACAGATTGTAGTTGGTACTTTTTTCATAATTGAATTTCCCAAAATACAACCGCTCCCTGAAACTAGCCTGTTGGTTTTCTCCCCAAAAATAGTTAATAAACTTGGCCTCAAATTCCTGCACATTATTTATGGAATTTTCATTATTGCAAAACCATAATAATGGCATGCCCACTAACATGTTTCGAATATTCAATTTCATTTCTATTGGATCCCTTACATTCTTTACCTTATTTTTGATGATATCTACAAATATTCTAGGATGTAAGTGATTCAGGTTTCCATCAAACTTTATTCCCCCATCATTATAACTCGGCACCACAGTACTCACTACTCTTGTTTGTCCTAGATTTGATTCCAAACGCTGAATCTCCTCACTTGCATTTTTAAATTTCTCTCTCAATTCCTCAACTTGTCCCTGTAATACTCTATCTCCCTTTTCCGCCTGATTTGCATGCATACCCATTTCCAGTTCCAAATTCTGCAATCCCTTCTTTATATTATTTTTTATAATGGTAATTTTTTCCTCATAATCCTGAGTTTGCCTTTTAACACTTTCTACCTCCCTAACAATCTCTTTATTCTGCTTATTAACTTCTTTGTTTATTTCCATTGGTAAATTCTCTTTAATGGCTGTTCCCAACTCTACAAATCTGCTCCCAATTTCCTGTCCTATTTCCGCTCTAATTATGGCCTTTTCTCTGGATATCTCCTCCTGTACATTCCTCTTAAAATTCTCACTTTCTCCTCTGACCTGTTCTACTTTCTCTTCTAAACCTTGGGTAATTTGTAGCATCTCTTCCCTGACTATCTTCACTTCTTCTTTGATTTCTTCCCTCATTTTAATTAACTCTTCCCTAAGTTCTCCTTTAATATTATTTTCCATTTTGTTCATATCCCCCCTAATATTGTTAATATTACTATCCATTTTGTGCATATCTCCCCTAATATTATGATCCATCTGTTGTAACATCCGCATTATTTGCCTCATATCCATCTGTGTCATCCCTGACTCTCCAACATCTCCTTCCCTACGTCTCTCCTCCTGCACTCTACATTCATCCACACTTTCATCACGTCTATCTCTCACTGTCTCATCCAACTCCTCTCTCAAACTATCTGTTAGACTTCCCTCTCTATCACCTTGTCCTGCTTCTTGTCTGCCTTGCTCTAAATATTGTACTACAAATTCTCCTGATCCTCCTCTGCTTTCTTCATCTACCTGTATACCCTGTTCCTGTTCTAACACCTGTTCTCCTTCACTCTCTTTCGGTACGATTTCTTTTCCATTTCTTAAAGTCATTCGGTCTGCCATTTTATCCTAATCTCTATTTATTCTCAAATTTAACTTTAACTACCCCAGAATCTCTACAACTCTAATCACACCAATTTGTTTTTATTTTAATCTGTGTATTATTAATAAATCTGCTTAAAAAAAACACCCTTATTTCTGTTTTCCCAGAGGCTCCACGTTGTTAGCGCCAATTGTAATAGTTTTGTTTTTATTATTTTTATGTTTTATTGTTAATAAATATAATTTTAATTGAATTGAAGTGAATTTTAAAAGTATGTAGTTCGTTGTTAATATACTATACCTCGGCTAGCTCAATTATTTGTTCTAAGCAATCTGTCACTGTGTGACGTCAACTCTGTAGTCTCCTGGTAGAGTTCAAAAAGAAATTAAACCAAAATTTACTTTATATTTTTGATAAATTAACCCAAATGAAGCACGTTATTTATTAATATTGAACAAATTTAATATAAACAATAAAATTCGTCTGCAACTTGGGTTGCCTTTAAAAAATTTACAAAAATAGGAATCGTGTAAACCTTAATGTGTCGTGAAAATAGAATTTGATTACAAAATGTGGAAACTCTCTACAATTACCTTAAATCTAAATGACTATTGCAACTTTATAAAGTGTTTAAATGAAATATAAAGAAAAGAAAACTGAACACTTTATGCCGCTGACTTATAACTAGCATTAAAATATAATCAAAATTTCAAATGATCCCCAAAATTATTATCCAAACTCACTTTCAAACAGTTCTGATTTTTTTTTTAAAGAAAACTAACTACTCGCAAAATAATCGGTGATACTGGAATATCTATCCTCTCTTCGGAAGTTAAAGGTACGTACTATTATATTTTTATTTTAATGATCATTAATATTTCAATTTTTAAGGCCTATCGCAATTAGTTAATTCATGAATTTTTACTTTTTCAATCTAAATGACATTTCTGCACTCCAATTATAATTTATAAGTCAAAATTTCTCTTAC
Source organism: Diabrotica balteata (assembly GCA_918026665.1). Lineage (NCBI taxonomy): Eukaryota > Metazoa > Arthropoda > Insecta > Coleoptera > Chrysomelidae > Diabrotica > Diabrotica balteata. The sequence continues at coordinate 115,267,586 of OU898277.1, read as the reverse complement.
TCTCTGGAACAAATTCTGGATATCTCTATTTGAAAATGTGGAAAAACTAAATTATAATTAAACGATTTTAAAGCACTCCCGGACTATTCCACCTTTTTAGGGCTCTTCCTCCAAAATTTTCGTCGCCTCCAACAACCTATTCTTCCTTGTTAACCGCCATAGCTAGCACCAACCACCAAAATTATTCGTTGCTAACCGCAACCCCCTTTCTTTTTTCATTCCGTCTTCTATTTTATTCAACCATAAAACTGTCCTGTTTTGACATATTTGTCAAACCACATTAATTTCTCATAAGCACTTTAATCACATCTAATTTGGGAATTTATAAAAAAAAAATTCAGATATAAAACTTAACAATACTAATATAATTTATTCTTTTCATCTCCACATCATTGTAATTTATTTAACAAAACCCCTATTAATTTAGTTCCCACAGACTTTTGACAGTTTATTTTTCTGACGTTTATTTTTGAAATTTCTATGTTTAAATAATTTTTTAAGAATTCTTCTTTTTTATTCCTTTTAAGGTTTAGACGATTCACCTATACACTAGGCAACTATACTATTCAGAAATTATTAACACTATACCAGGTAAGTCAAAATTAATTTATTTAGCAATTTACTAATCTTTTCTCCCTTTTATTTCAGAGTCGACCCCACATTGTGATGGCTTCATGAAATTCATGAACAACAAACTCATATAAAAATCCCTTTAAGTTATATCCTCTTTGACATATTGAAATCATTTCAATATATATATATATATATATATATATATATATATATATATATATTTCCAAAAGGCTTTTGATAGAGTCCAACATGGTAAACTCATACATGCATTGAAACACATACACCTAGATCCCAAGGATATTAATTTAATCAAAAATCTGTACTACAATCAAACAGCGGTCGTACGGGTGGAAGATAGTACAACAAACCAGGTGGAAATTCAAAGAGGAGTCAGGCAGGGATGTGTGCTGTCGCCACAATTATTTCATGTGTACTTCCAACTAATATTGCAGGAGGCACTATGGGAAAGAGCTGAAGGTGTAAGAATTGGAGAAAGCATAAATAATAACATAAGATTTGCAGACGATACCGCAATGTCAGAGAATATAGACGATTTACAAACTATCCTGGAAACCATTAACAAAGAAAGCAAAAAGATGGGACTAACAATAAATATAAATAAAACCAAATACATGGTGATCTCAAGAAACCCTGTTGACAACATACAACTGACATTGGAGGGTAAACCCCTAGAGAGAGTCGACAAATATAAATACCTCAAAGCAATTATAAACTCACAGTTAGATCAAGAGCAGGAGATAAAGGTCAGAATAGAAATAGTTCGAAAAGGCTTTATAAAACATAAGTCAATGTTTACAAATAAGAAATTGAGTATGGCCATCAGATTGAGGTTCGTCGAATGTTATGTTTGGTCGCAACTACTATATGGGGTAGAAGCTTGGACTCTGAAAGCCCAATCTATAAAAAAATTGGAGGCATTCGAAATGTGGCTATATAGGCGTATTTTGAAGATTCCTTGGACTGCAAAAGTCTCAAATGAGGAAGTGTTAAGACGAGTTGGACATGGCAGAAAGCTTATGAACACAATTAAAATAAGAAAAACATCGTATCTGGGCCACATACTCCGAAACGATAAATACTCTCTGCTACAAGTCATCGTGCAAGGTAGAGTAGAGGAAAGAAAAGGCTTGGAAGAAAGAAGAAATCTTGGCTGAGGAATATCAGAGATTGGACTAACCTCAGTGTTGAATAGATATTTCACGTTGCAAAAGATCGAGAAGCGATTTAAAGAAGTGATCGCCAACCTTCATTAGAAGACGGCACAAGAAGAAGAAGAAGAATAGAAACACCAAAATCAACCTTACATTTATACTAACCTTCCTATACAAATTTGTCGATTTGTCAAACATTATCTGTGCGGTACCAAACGAACAGGTCGACACCATCTTAAATACTTTTAACTCCTTTAATTAAAAAGTACAATCTACTCTCGACCAAGTACCAAAAACCTACTGCATCAGGCAGATTTCTAAACTTTTTTTCTAACCACCCAAAAAACTAGAAATTTACCACAGTTCTCTCTATGAAAAATATGTATACGACGACCAGTTTCTAAGTAATAGTCAGAGTAAATTACTTGAGATATTTTATTAACAACGGTTATCCGAAGACACTCCTTAATAAGTTAATGTAATCCCACTATTAGGATGGATCATTTGATAAAGATGCTTCACAAAATTTTACATATAAAAGATCGTTAATAATCTAACAAATAATATTACAGCCCTCTTAAACCATACAATAACATCAGAATTGGTAGATACAGCGGTATTAGTAACAAAAGTCTATTTTCTCGTGTCAAAGATAAGACACCAATAATGTATACTACCAATACAATCTATAAAATAGCGTTTTAAGGCTGCGATAGTTGCTATACTGGACAGACAAGCCAATGGTTAAAACAACGTATTAACCAGCACAAAAGTGACTGCCATAAAGGTAAAACACATGCGCTGTTGTCGAACACTCCATGAATACAGGTCACAAATTTGACTATACCAATGTTGAAATCCTACAAACAGCAACTAATTATAAAAACAGGCTGTTTCTGGAAATGTGTTATATTACTAAAACAAAAAATGTAATAAATCATAAAGCAGATACGAATCAGCTAAGCAGCATCTACAGCAATATTTTGCAATTCATTTAAGTCAATATTAATTTACGGTATAACTGCTACCTTATTTTTAATATATAGAAATTTAAAGAAACTCGTCTAGTCCACTATACACGTTTTGTTGTTTTATGTGTATATTAACTTGTTTTGAAAATTATCAGTCTAATTGTGAAAGTGTCAAACAATTGTTTGTCTTGTCTTTTTTTCTAAACAGTTATACTTCTGTAAGTAAATATTTATGTAATTTGATCGTAATGTTGCTTATCTCTTTGTTTTAATAAATTTGTAGTACACTTCTGATGAAGCCAACAATCAGTTGGCGAAATACAAAGTGACTAGAAAATATAATTGTTTTAATTCCAGACCGATAGAACCTGACATATACCCAAGAAAATATTTTAAGAAAATTATTAATAATATACGGTCGATACTAAAACAAAAATTTTAATATATATATATATATATATATATATATATATATATTCATACAAACATATACCTAGAAATTTAATTGTATAATATAAAAATAATATACTACATATTCCAGTTTTCACAGAAAAAGTTGAAATTACTGCTTTCACTTGCTTAAATTTTCTGTTAGGAATCAATATTCAGGCCAAACAGTTACATCCTAATCGTCTATTACATAATAGAGTCCAAACAGCACATAAAGTGCACCTGAACGGAACTTAGGTAAACTTTAAGCAGCTACCTCAGCTTTCCTCAAACATAAACATCGAGAATTACTCACCTGTGGATAGTCGCCAAACTTAGTCTGATAATCAAACACATACAAATAGGAATTTCTGTGTTCGGCAGAGTGCAAATCTGCCGTGTGTACAACGGGAGCAACGTATTGTGCATCTGACAAAGCCTCAAGGGTTTCGTCCCTAATGTTAATCGGATGTTGAACCGGCCTTTCCCAGTCCGTATATTCGTTCACTATCGTCGCTAGTATTTCCGACAAGTGATAACTGTAAGTATTTCGAACGAACGTCCTCAGTATTTTCGATCGACGGTCTGCTTCGATGCCGTATTGAACGTCTTCTCCGTTGAATGCGAAATAAGCCTCGGCCTTTGCCACCCCTAAAAGTAAATCGTATCTGGAGAGCTTCGAAATGACTGATTTTCGCAGCAGGACGTTATTTAGAATGGTGATTGCGTTCTGGGGCTCCGGATTAGATGGTTTGATATTGCTGTTGCTGTCGAATTCGTTATAGTGTAAATTGTCCCCACCTGCAAAGAAAACAAACTTCTTTAGTTTACTTGACTTTAGGACTTGTGTACTTAATTTTAATTATAGTTTGTATACACATTTATGGTTTTGAATAATATTATAAATTTCAATGTCATAGTAATTTTATTACCGTTTCATTCAAGTCATCCAACTTTTTGATATAACGATGTATAAAAATACACTCTTTGGTTTAGTAATTTATTTGGCCTCTTTTTATGTATTAAAATACAAAATATTACATGACACTTTTTTATATTCATTAAACTTTATGTTAATATTCTAATAAAAAGTAAAAATATACAATAAATTAATATATTACGCCTTTTTACCAGGATGGCCTAATAAGCTTTTAACATTAGCAAGTTAGTTTTGTTTAATTCTCTTTGAGTATTTTAATATTTGTTATACATTTTAAGATAGTTATTTTTTCTATAAACGTATAAAATCCGCCACGTGGAACACTTTTTTCACCACAAACTTAAGAGTCATCTCTTAAGTACCTGTATGATAAACGGCTAAATAATTTAAAACGGTTAACAAGCATCAATTATCTGTAAAATTATTTTAAATATAGGTAGGGGAGACCGGAGTTGCTTGGGTACAGGGGTTGGTTGGTACATTTCTAATATTTTGGCATCCGTTCGGGTAAAACTGGCGTTGCTCTTATATCTCGTGCCTATTTGTTTCTAATACTGGCAATCATTCTGACTATAGCTATTTTATTATCTAATGCTTTAAATATATTAGTTGTTGTTGTGAAGAACCATTTCTTAGGTTTTTTAACTATGACCTTCTTCTCGCAGTTTTTCTTTTTTAGAAAACCTTTATTATAATGCGTATCTTTAAAAGAAAATCAGAAAGAGGCAAAACACCCCCAGATATTATGCTAACGGCTGCTAGAGCCGTAAAATTGCGAGAGCAATCTCTATGGTCTGCTGCTGGTGACTTTAAAATTCCTTTTAACATGTTAAGAAGATATTGCCGCAAATTTACGATAGAGGAACTGCAAGCAGAAAGAGAAATGCCTTCAACAATTGTTGGATACTCTAAAAATGGACAGGTAGGTTTTGTAAAAAATAGTATCCTTGATGGTCTGCTTACTTATAAAATACTACTATACTAATATACTAATAAAATATTTGGTTTTAGATTTTTATCGAGATTTAAGAGTCCAACCTCGCAGGTTACATAAAAAAATCTGCAGATATTTATTATGGTCTTAAGCCTAAAAAAATTAGCTTTTTTATACGCAACTTGTTTAAATTTATCAGTTCCAAATAGCTGGAAAACAAATCAGATGGCAGGCCTTGATTGGTTTACATCGTTTTTAAAGAGAAATGCTGAATTAGCTATAAGGATGCCTGAAGCGACCAGTTTGTCTAAAGCGACGAGTTTCAAAAAAACAAATGTGGAAGGATTTTTCAGCAATCTAGAAATTGTCCTTAAAGGATTTAACTTTAGTCCTGCGGACATCTGGAACATAGACAAAACAGGAATTACTACGGTTCAGAGACCTGATCGTATTGTACCTAGACGTGGTGTTAAACAAGTGGGAAGAGTTACTTTAGCAGAACGCGGCATACTTGTAACTCTAGCGTGTGCTGTTTCGGCTACTGAAAATACTGTGCCGCCTATTTTCATATTTCCTCGTTTAAATTTTAAGATCCATTTTTCCACAAATGCCTTGGCTGAAAGCGCTGAAACTGCTAGTCCGTCAGGCTGGATAAAAGAAGTTCATTTTACACAATATATAAAGAGCATTTTAATAAATACTGCAAAGCATCTAAAGAAAACCCTCTCTTACTTTTGATAAACAACCACGATTCGCATTTGCCTTCTAAGGCACTAAACATCTCCAAAGATCACGGCATAAAAGTCTTAACCCTTTCACCTCACTGCAGCCGTAAGGTCCAACCACTGAATGGTAGTGTGTATGGACCACAAAAAAGAATGTGAATAGTGCGTGTGACTCTTGGATAAATAGTCATTTTGGTGCAACGATAACCATTTATGACATACACAGGATAGTTCGTACTGCACTACCATTAGCGACGACTCCAAACAACATTACAGTTGGATTCTAGGTTTTTGAAATTTATCCATTTAATAAAGATATTTTTCCGGAAAGTGGATTTATGGCTGCTTATGCCACAGATACACCAGATCGTGAACAAAATTTGCAAGCTATCGAGAAAAACTCGAGGGAAAACCCGAATCCCGTATTAGAGGTTGAAAGAAATCAACCGGAACTTAATCAAATTACACCCATCAAAGTGACTTTAATCCGTGTCGACAACTCATTGTCAGACCAACAAACTAGTTCTAACGAAGACAGGCAGCAAGCTGAACCAAGCAGAATTAAAGAAAGTCAGATGACTACCAAAAGAGGTCCAAATATTTTCCTACCTAAAAATTTTCAGTGCCCCAAGCCCCCTAATAAAGAAGGCACATATAATTTTACAGATCTCAAAAATTTGAAACCGTTTCCAAAAGACACAGAAAGAAAAAGGCAACATGGTCGCAAAAAACAAAAATCTTCAATTTTGACAGCTACTACTAATAAAGATACCTTAGAAGAATGGAAAAAGAAAAAAGAAAATAATACGAAATCAACTAAAAAAAAATGTGTGGCAAAAATAAAAAGACCACGTGAAAACAGGCAAACATTAAGGACGATTTAAGTAGTGATGAAGACACCTTCTGCCTGATTTGCGTTGAACTCTGGTCAAATAGTTTGTCTAACGAGAGATGGGTTCAGTGCAATGAATGCAAATTGTGGGTACATGAAAAATGCGGAGTTGCGGGCTTGTTCTACGTTGGATTATTCTTTTTTTTTTATGAAAATAATAAAAATATTTTTTAATCTCCAAGATTCTGTCTTGACCAACCAACCCCAAGGTGTGTACCAACTAACCCCGAATACGGAGTTGCTTGATACACTTGCATCGTTAAGAAAAAAAATTAAATTCTGGAATTAAGATAAGTCCGAACATTACGTAATTTGAAATTTATATAAATAAGACAATACTAATCAGAACATTATATTTTCTTACTATCTATCAATAAAAAAATATGAGCGCCTTAATTTAAAAAGTGTACTAACCAGCTAAGGTTTCCCCTAATATAGTTCCAAAAGGCTATTGTATCACTCAGAATGTTCCTATAAAGTTAAATAATTTTTTACGGTGTTTTAAAATAGCATTCGTTTAATACTCAATGATGGCTAAATAAAAAATACTAGGATCTACCTCTAATATTTTGATATTCTTTAGACCTTAATATATATGCTCAAATATATCTATTTACCTTTCTAATTTACTATACTAGCCCAATGAATGAATACAATATTTTGCCAAAACCCAAAAAATAAAGGATGAATATTTGGCAACGTATAGTTGAACATGTTTCAAAATTAGAAGAAAAAAATTATAGAGTCTTTTTATAGCTTGTCTAGTTTCTTAACTATGCAATTTCTTTTAAGCTCCCACCTGGTTGATATAATTATAACGGATACGACTAGACAGATTCCTTCCAGTTTTACCAATGTACGTGGATGGCCATTCAGTACATTGTATGCAATAAACAACATCTGTAGTCTCTAAAGTAGTTAGGGGTTGTTTTATTTTACTACATATACAGTTGACGTATGGTTTTGATGTTCTTATTAGCCATTTTAATATTCTTGAATTCTTTAAAAATCTTAGCGAGTTCAACTGTTAGTTTCGGAAAATATGGAAGGGCATAAAAATACACACTTGCTGGAGCAGAATTATTTTGCACCGAGGGCACTAATTGTGACATAGTAAGAATGCTATTTCTATTGACAAAAGGAACATTAAAATTAGTTTATTAATCAATCTTAGAGGATACGAATTTTCAACAAAAATATTGCGTAAAAGGTTAAGATCATGTTGGAGGTAATACAGATGTGATAACCTTTTGACACGTCTTTTCATTGCTAGGACTAAATTAGTTTTCATCCTAGGAGCATGGTAAGAATGGTAGCTTATGAATCTATGGGTGTTCTATACCATTGTGTTTTCACAACATTATCCTCATATTATATCACATTATCCTCCCAATCCAATCTCATGTCAAGGAAACGCAAAGATCCCTCCCGCTCCTCCTCGCACGTGAATTGCAAGTGTGGGTTTCATTGGTTAAAAACATTAAACGTAGATTGTATAGAGTCTTCAGGTAGTGCCAACATTAGGTCTTCCACGTATCTCTTTATGAACGGTATTTCACAATTAATTTGTTGGAAACAGTCTTTAATCAAATCGTCCAAGACATAATTACAAAGTATTGGTGAAATAGTGGAACCCATTGGAGTACCAAAGATTTGTTTGTAGTAACAATCATTGAAAATAAAAACATAAGAGTCAAAAACAAAAGAAATAAGTTTTTTGATGTTAGCTAAGTTATCAGTTGTGTGCATTGACATGTCATCCCAGTGTTTCTCAACACTAACCAAGATTGTGTGTAATGGTAAATTAGTGAACAAAGTAAATAGGTAATTTTAAATTATTAATAAAAGAATTAAAACTGAAAGAGTCCTGAATGTAAAACTCATTGTTATTACTGTACGTTTCTGTGAGAATATTAGTTAAAAACCTTGCTATGGGTGTATTAGGTGTACCTACAGAGTAGGTTTATGAATTTTTGGGGGAGCATAAAATCTAGGAGCAATTGCATTGTGAATTTTCAAAGTTTTCCCATCTGACTGATCTATTTGATTCTCCGCTACCAAATCAGAAACTAGTTTATTAGCGTTTTGTTGCAAAATACACACAGGATTGTTGTTTAACTTTTTATAATATTTAATATCTGTGAGTAACTCTTCACATTTTTGTATATAGTCCCAAGTGTACATTGCTACAGTGACATTGCTTCTGTCGCTCTGGACAATCTTGATCTCATGGTGATGTTTTAAAAATGTTTTGCATTTGATATAATATTTATTTAAGAAACGGTCTTTTTGATCTTTAAGGAGAAAGTTAGTGATTATATTAGTGCATTTGGACCTTAGAATGTCCTAATCGACATTCTCAAAGGTCCAAATAATATTATAATATAATATAATGTAATATAATATAACATAATATAATATAATATAATATAATATAATATAATATAATATAATATAATATAATATAATATAATATAATATAATATAATATAATATAATATAATATAATATAATATAATATAATATAATATAATATAATATAATATAATATAATATAATATAATATAATATAATATAATATAATATAATATAATATAATATAATATAATATAATATAATATAATATAATATAATATAATATAATATAATATAATATAATATAATATAATATATTATAATATAATATAATATAATATAATATAATTATAATATAATATAATTTTAATATAATATAATATATTATAATATAATATAATATAATATAATATAATATAATATAATATAATATAATATAATATAATATAATATAATATAATATAATATAATATAATATAATATAATATAATATAATATAATATAATATAATATAATATAATATAATATAATATAATATAATATATTATAATATAATATAATATAATATAATATAATATAATATAATATAATATAATATAATATAATATAATATAATATAATATAATATAATATAATATAATATAATATAATATAATATAATATAATATAATATAATATAATATAATATAATATAATATAATATAATATAATATAATATAATATAATATAATATAATATAATATAATATAATATAATATAATATAATATAATATAATATAATATAATATAATATAATATAATATAATATATTATAATATAATATAATATAATATAATATAATATAATATAATATAATATAATATAATATAATATAATATAATATAATATAATATAATATAATATAATATAATATAATATTAGTTACTATTAAACTGGGAATAAGCCACAATTAAAGATAAAAATACGTTTATTGACGTTTCAATTTCCACTTCGGAAATCGTTCTCAAAATACAAACAGTAAATTAAACAAATTTTGTTTTTTGTTACATAGTGAAAAATTCTTCTAATAATTTAATTTTATCTGACCATTTATATTGACAATTCAGACATACATTATGCATTTTAAAGTAGACGACTTTAAAATGATATTGCCAATATTGTTGAGTTGCGCTCCTGGGACGACTTTACTTATAAGATAGTTCATTCGATTACATGAAATCAACTTTAACTTGAGAATATCCGTCAGAAAAAAATCATAGCATGTAATTCGTCTTTAAAAAGACAAACACATGACATGATGACAGTAAAATTCTCCTGTTAGTGATTCCATAGTAAATTATGAGGGAAAAACCATGAAAAAAAACCTTATAATACTATCCCGACATTGTAAGTATTTGTTCGTGAATTTAGTTTACCTTCAACAAACATTAAAATTCTGATTTTATATGTTTACGTTATTTAAAAAACATAAATGATGTATCCTCTATATGTTACTGACTTACTAATACTGGTATTTTCTTAATAACTTCCTCTTTCAATATTGGTAACCATATCCTACTACATTCTGCCGAGGAATTTGCGACATAATTGGCTTCATTTAGCATAATTAGAGCCGCTTCTTTGATTTTTCTTTTTTTATCATCCGTTTCTTTTAGGACTACATTTGAATTATTCCATTAAACAATATGTTCATTATCCCATGCGTGTTTACAGATTTGAGTTTGATTTAAATTCGTCTACTTTAAAATGCATAATGTATGTCTGAATTGTCAATATAAATGAGTCAGATAAAATTAAATTATTAGAAGAATTTTTCACTATGTAACAAAAAACAAAATTTGTTTAATTTACTGTTTGTATTTTGAGAACGATTTCCGAAGTGGAAATTGAAACGTCAATAAACGTATTTTTATCTTTAATTGTGGCTTATTCCCAGTTTAATAGTAACTAATTCACAATGCCACAAGAAAATAGCTTCAGAACAATATAATATAATATAATATAATATAATATAATATAATATAATATAATATAATATAATATAATATAATATAATATAATATAATATAATATAATATAATATAATATAATATAATATAATATAATATAATATAATATAATATAATATAATATAATATAATAGAATATAATATATTATAATATAATATAATATAATATAATATAATATAATATAATATAATATAATATAATATAATATAATATAATATAATACAATATAATATATAAAATATATTAAAATATAACATTATAAAGTATGATATTATTATAATATAATATATTATCCTAGATAATAGGGACAATAAACACACCTTGATTATAGATCATGTCTGTTATATAATGTATTTTATTGCAAACTATAATTAAAGCTTGAGTACCTTATTCCATTTATGTAAGTAAAATGAACACGTCCAACGTGCAATTAAAAACAAACGGAAAATCAATTATTTATGCATCCACATTCAGTAAAAACAGCTGAAAGCCGGCTGCCACAGTAACGGACTAAAACATCACTGATTGTTTTCGGGAAGTTTGTGGGTTTTTGTTTCTCCGGAACAGAAAGATATAAAAAATAAAAAGAACAATATAACCTATATTTTCGAAAGGACAACATGATCAATGCGATTTCTGATCATTCTCGAGACGGTATAGGTTTTTTATTGTTATTTTATTTTTGTTCGTCTCCAGGGAAGAGAAATAAAAGAAAAAACTTTCGCGTTAATCCAATAATAAGAATAAAATATATCACGTTTCTTATGTGTTATTACTTTTAGATACCTATAACAGTTTCGTCAATAATGTAATTATTTTTGGCTTATAGATAAATAACACATTATATAAAAGAGTTTACAACCTTAAGAAATGTGTTTGGAGATATTAAAACCAATTAAATATTAGACATTTAAACGATCTTAATTCTACTAAGGTACACTTTAGCATTATTTATATAAAAGTATTTAATCAAATAGTAACTCCGAAAAACGTGGTTAAAAGATCTTATAATAAATAAAACTCAAACATCTAATAAAATAAATCAACACCAAAGAGCTTATGAAAAAGAGTCGGACAAAAAGACACAACAGAACATAGAACATATACCGGTACGGTAACTGAAATTTATAATTCTCGAAATAATTGCGGAAACCAAGTGAATAAAAAAGAAATATTAAAAAACTGAGAGTTAACTCTGGGCTACCTTATATTACAGAAGGCAACAAAGAAAAACGTGGGAAGACTTTAAAACCTGCATGTGTACAAAATGCAGCCAAAAATTCAGCAATGCTGATAGATATGATATACATTCACGTTTCTGGAATTTGAAAGACAACGCTTTTCAAAGACAATTTGCTGCTTTGCATTTGGAAAAGTTTGTTACTAAATACAGAACAACGGTTAAAGGCAGTAACCGCGGTATGAATTTAGCATATTTTTTAACAATACATGGTGAGGTCTGCAAAAAGTTTTTCATGAATACCTTGGACATTGGTGACAAATTTTTGGAGAAAATCAGATGGTAAAGGATCTGTGAAAAAGGATACGAGAGGACATTTTATGAAACGAGAAATAGTTACTGTACCGGTGAAAAATAAAATAAGAGAGCACATAAATTCTTTCCAAAGGGCAAAATCACATTATCTCAGAGTGCAAACTACAAAGGAATACATAGATGGTTTACTTATTTTAACACAAATGTATCGCTACTACAAACTACACGAAGATAGTGAATTAAGGCCTGTGGCTAAAAAATACACGGGCATATTATCAAAACTGAGTTATAACATAACTTTCTTTCAGCGAAAAAAGATCAGTGCGCGATTGTGAATCATATAAAAATTCTTCTGCTAAACAGCAAGCTACTCTTGATCAAACTTATAATAAACATATCCATAATAAAATTAGAAGCAGAGAAGAAAAAGCACAAGCTGTAGCAAGAGCAAAAGATGATTCTCAAGTATTGGTAGCTTGTTTTAATTTGCAGGCGATCTTTCGTACACCTTGCAGGCGTGGAGATGTTTCAAGCTTCTACTATAAATGCCGCCTAATTTGCTTCAACTTTACAATTTTTCAGATGGTACAAAAGAGTGGTTACTATTACTTTTGGTACGAGGCAATATCGTTAACTGCGGCTCAAACGAAATAGCTAGGTGTCTGTTTGATTATCTTTCAAATCATTGTAATGATAAAGACGTTACATTTTATAGTGACAATTCTGTTGGGCAAAATAAAGATAAATTTATAGTTACCATGTATCTCTATGCAATTGCAAAAATTAATATTAAATCAATCACATATAAATTTTTAACAGTGGGATATACCCAAAATGAAGGGGACGCCATGCACGCAAATATTGAGAGGTATAAAAAAAAATACTTAAAACAGGTCCCATTTATGTTCCTGCACAATGGCCTGTCATCAAGGATCTGAAAAAAAGAGGAAAATCCTTACAATGTAAAGGAAATGTCAACAGAAGACTTTTATGACTTTAAAGATCTCAATTCAAAAATTGGAGGAAATTTTACAAAGAATACAAAAGATGAAAAGGTAGTCTGGAATGATATCCAAGTTATTAAAATTGTCAAAAGCAATCCTGGATCTTTCTTCTATAAAACAGATTATAATGCCGATGAGTTCGAAGAGGTCCATTTTAAAGCATCGACAAGGGGGCGCTCAGCAACTGTGGATGCAGTAATCGATTTAAAAAAGGCGTACATAAAGCCACCATCGATATCCGCAAAAACCAAGTAACACCTTTTGGAACGGTGCAATAAAAACTTAATAATACCTGTTTATCACAATTTTTATAAGGACTTGATTAATAGTAATTAAAAAAATGTTTGAACACACTTGTAATAATAATAATAAAAATATTTTTTGTAAGAACTATTTGAATTTTGTAGATTTTTTATAAGTTGCCGCCGTATCTCCTAGGTATCGTTTAATAAATGACTTTGTTCACAATGCAATATCGCCATAACTATCAAAATACAATTAAAGTTTTATTTTTAATAAATTGTAATAAGATCCAGCGAATAACTTTATAATTTGCTAACTAAATTGTAATTTTGACGCCAGTCATTCTAAAAATAAATGATTTACAAGCCACAACTCGTTTGCTACAAAACGTTTTGCTCATTTCTCGAAATAATTGTATTTTGCATTTGTGGCACTATTGAACTAGGTGTACGATATATAAAAATAATATCCTCCTCAGTACCAAGACAAGAGTTTTTATTATTTTAAAAATATTTTCTATTTCCTTGTATTATTTTATATTTTAGTTACATATTTTATATATTATATTTATATATATATATATATATATATATATATATATATATAAATATATATATATATATATATATATATATATATATATATATATATATATATAAATATAATATATATATATATATATATATATATATATATATATATATATATAAGTAAAATGTAAACTAAAAAAAAAATAGAAAATATTTTTAAAATAAAAAAACTCTTGTCTGGTACTGATGAGGGTATTTGAAATTTATTTGAAATATATGTATAATCTCGGATGTTCTCTGAAGAATTTTGCAAAAATTATAAAACTGCTCTGCTAATAGGTATTTAAAGTCGGATGCCAACATAAAACACACCAAGCAATTCCTCAACTGTATTAAAGACTGCAAGAACCTGTTAACTAACGAACCACTTCTACAATATCCGGCTTTAATGAAACCTTTCAATCTCACCACGTGATATGTTTAAAAAGCATCCTTGTTAGTGAAAACCTTTAATAGGTGGCATGTCTCAATTGCAAAATAATTTTGATACTTTGATACACGCCACTGGTGCCGAATTTTGTAAACCGTCAACTTAAATCGGTTTTCCGCATCGATGAAGAAAGAAAATTACAAGAGTTTTGAGTTTCCTCGATATTTAAAAATCTGTTGCTGATCGACTTTTTTCCGATCCATTGCTTGTACACAAAAAACATAACTTAAGCTGACCTTATGGACCTTTTTCATCTCATTCAAAGCTGAAAATAAATTTTAATCGCATTTTCCTGGTATTGATCAGTCAATATCAGAATACAAAGAAGTCGAGATTCTGGTTTAGTTTGCATTTTTTTCATTACTGTTAAGAATAATATAATATGTTTGATATTTTAAAAGTCTGCTTATAGTGGACTATATATATATATATATATATATATATATATATATATATATATATATATATATATATATATATATATATATATATATATATATATATATATAGTAGACTCTTAAATATTGGGGAAATCTGCAAAAAAAACTCTAATGTGTATCAATTATTTCACCTAACGTTTTCGCCAAAGAGAATTTGGCTTCTTCAGGGCTGAAAGAGAATAAATTATAATTAGCTACCATCTATTATCTAATAAAAAACATTTACCTTACCGTGAAATTTTAGAAATGTCGAGTTATGATGTTAAAAAACTTTAGCTAGTAACAACATAGTGGTGTTTTTTTTGTTACTATGTGCAAAAAAGTTTATTTGTTAACGTTGGAAATGTATGGTAGCTTTGAACTTAAAACGCAAAGGTTTACCCAAGGACAATCGAAAAACCCAATGTAACTACATTTAAAGGAAGTAATTCTTTGAATTGTCGGCAATAACTAAATTTTTAATTGTTGTAAAGTTTGAATGTGAGCTTCTGTTTTCATAGAACGCAAGCGCCGAAACAATTACAAGTAGTTCTTTTGATATCAATGTCGTTAAGGTTCATTGGTAAAACCGATGAAGTTAGATCCCAGTCTAGGGAGATATTAGTTTAGAATTTTCTTAATTGAAATTCTTTTTTTTAATTAGTATATTGTTCATGTATTATTGTAATAATATCTTATTGAGATGTATCTAAGAGAAGCAAGGGAATGTTATCTTTTTTTTGTTAATGAGATTTATTATTAAAGTAGGTTAGTTGTTAATAGATATATCAGTCAAGTTGGTTATCTGTGATGTTGTATTGTTCTTGGTATCTGATTTAAGTAAGAAGTGGTATATATCGCTTAGATTCTTAATGTCACTCTTAACATTGATGGAAAAATCGTTAAGGAAAATATAAGACATTTCAATGAACTCTCTTTTAGATTTATTGTTCTCACAGTGGAGAATTGTAGTGTTCGTATAGTCCAGAGCGGTCAGAGTGAAGTCGATAATCACTTTTGTGTAGTGTAATACGTGATTTCAATAATTGAGATGTTTGGCCGATGTAGGAATTGTTGCAATAAAGGCATGGAATGTTGTAGACAATATTACTAAGCCTATCTATCTAATATTGTCTACAACATTCCATGCCTCTCTTGCAACAATTCCTACATCGGCCAAACATCTCAATTATTGAAATCACGTATTACACTACACAAAAGTGATTCTCGACTTCACCTTGACCGCTGTGCATTAGCCAAACATGTCCATTCCACTGGTCATCACATGGACTATATGAACACTACAATTCTCCACCGTGAGAACAATAAATCTAAAAGAGAGTTCATTGAAATGTCTTATATTTTCCTTAACGATTTTTCCATCAATGTTAAGAGTGACATTAAGAATCTAAGCGATATATACCACTTCTTACTTAAATCAGATACCAAGAACAATACAACATCACAGATAACCAACTGGACAATCATAACTCGACATTTCTAAAATTTCACGGTAAGGTAAATGTTTTTTATTAGATAATATTATGGTAGCTAATTATAATTTATTCTCTTTCAGCCCTGAAGAAGCCAAATTATCTTTGGCGAAAACGTTAGGTGAAATAATTGATACACATTAGAGTTTTTTTTGCAGATTTCCCCAATATTTAAGAGTTTACTATTTAACTTATCTGCAAAGATTAAATTTCTTTTCTATATATATATATATATATATATATATATATATATATATATATATATATATATATATATAAATATATATATATATATATATATATATATATATATATATATATATAACGAGTTATAGTTTAAATGGATGATAACGGGTACGAGTACTATGTAGTGAAAAGGAGATAATACTGGGAATACCCTTTTATAACTGAGGAAGCAAAATAAAACTAGGGTGCTTCGTTAGATGTGCTTTTTAATTAAAGGTCTAAGCTTTCGTCAATGATTATTGACATCATCAGAGTAAACTACAAACAAACGAGAGAACAAACAATGAACAAGTGGAAACTAAGTATACAAATTTATAAAACACTTACCCTAATTCTAGCAAGTAACTCAGTGACTTGGGTTGAACACAAAGAAAGTATTATGTATGTATATATTAAACATAGTTGCAGATACATAAGAAGTGGTATCCATAGTTTACAATGTGTTTTTTATTTAATTAATAACGATATATTTACTATAAATCTAACTACAACTGAAAAATTTTACACGTAGTTTAAAACAATCTAAAAGTAATTAAGTATATTGGTCAGACTGGCCAAAGGTTAAGTAAAAGATTGGCCCTTCATAAAAGTGATTGCAGACTCAAACCACAATCTGCAAGTCTTAGTATTCACGTCAATAGCAAAGACCACAGAGCCCTCTATAATGACACATTCATCTTAGATGTATCTAATAGAGATTTTCAGCGTAAAATACTTGAGATGTGTTACATTTATAATGCGAAAAATGCCATCAATCACAAGAAGGATGTGGATAATTTAAGTTCAATCTACACCTTCCTGCTTAAACAAAATATTTCAGGAATAAAAAAATTGTCGCCTAGATATATGAGTGATATAGGTTAGATTTTTAACTATTTTAATTTAAAAATATATAATATAAAAAAATACTATATCTCCATCATTATTATAAAAACATTCCTCATCTGTATTATTTTATTATATTTTCAATCAACCCGTTTAATGACAATTTTAATTATTTTATTTTTTATATTTTATATTTATTTCAGTATTCGTTGTTAACATTTTAGATTATATATGTCATGTTTACATTTTAAATTATACCGCTATTTCAAACAAGTTTAGTGACACCGCCGTAAATTGTTAATTACTTTTAGATTGTTTTAAACTACGTGTAAATTTTTCAATTGTTTGTGGTTAGATTTATAGTAAATATATCGTTATTAATTAAATAAAAAACACATTGTAAACTATGGATACCACTTCTTATGTATCTGCAACTATGTTTAATATATACATAGATAATACTTTCTTTGTGTTCAACCCAAGTCACTGAGTTACTTGCTAGAATTAGGGTAAGTGTTTTATAAATTTGTATACTTAGTTTCCACTTGTTCATTGTTTGTTCTCTCGTTTGTTTGTAGTTTACTCTGATGATGTCAATAATCATTGACGAAAGCTTAGACCTTTAATTAAAAAGCACATCTAACGAAGCACCCTAGTTTTATTTTGCTTCCTCAGTTATAAAAGGGTATTTCCCAGTATTATCTCCTTTTCACTCTATATATATATATATATATATATATATATATATATATATATATATATATATATATATATTATTTATAGGCGTGTATATCACTACACGCCTATAATTAACAGATTAGAGGATTAGAATTCATAGCAATTAATTTTTTTGTATACTTTATTAAAATTATAACGTACTTATAAGTAATATATTCATCAGTTTAAATGGTACAAAGAAAACCATTAGACCCTAATAATACGACCAGAGCAGACAGAATTATGATAAAAAAATAGAAATATATTAAGATAATTCGGTAAATATCAAGACAAAACCTTTTGATTTTATCGTTGCTGCTGAAAATTGAGCACCACGTAATTAAGCTTATTTTGCTATAGAAGATTTCTACTTAATTTTTCTTCTATTAGTACTACCACTACTGCTCTACTTAGAGAAAATTTAATTTTAAATAGACAGAAAATTAATACAATATTGATGCACTAAAAACGACTTAACATCATTTTCATCAGTTACGGCCTGGCCAAAAATTAACAAACATGATCTATTCATCTATACTCGGCGCGATCCAAAGGAACAAAAAGGATACTCCATTCTGGTATAAAAGTGATATCAGTAGTGCAGTACATAATAAAAAACAAGGATATTAGAAGTGGCTGCAAAAGCTGACTTAGATAATAAAGAAAACCACGCAAGATCAAACAGAGAAATAAAAAATTTAGTATCTAAAGCTAAGAGTGTTTTCTGGGAAAGTAAGTGAGAAGATTTCAACAAATATAAAGAGGAAACATATCAAGATAAGCATTAAAAACAATAAAAAACTTAAGAACAAACAGAAAAGTCAGCAAAATAGATTTAATAAAAGAATGATCTTGGATCAAACATTTAGGACCGCATTTAGGACCGCAATTTAGGAACACCATTACAACAACATATAAAGTGAAATACGATTAATACGATGGAATAACGTCGAAGATGCAAAACGAAATCTAAAAAAATCGAGATGCAGACGGACTATAAGGTATAACGAACGAATTATATTATTAAAACACAGCCCAAAAGTAGTACGGCAATTACTTGCGTATTTCTTTACCTTATTTTATAAAGGACATGAATTACCACTGCAGTGGACAAAAACATATATTAACAACATCTACAAAAAAAGAGATAGAAAAAATTGTTTAAATTACAACGGACTTTACATTTTAGCTATCTAGCTATTTAAATTTTTATAGTCTCGGGTTCAGACAAATCGCTTTTACTAACTATATTTCGTCTCTATTAAAATGTTAAATATTGTAAAAAAGTGTTTTTTATACATTGAAAATGTTACAAACCATTGTGTCACTTTTACCTCTTAGTCGTGTGCAAGTAAAAATATAATTACGTAAGGCGACCTTGTGGCGTTCAACATTATTTAATTATTCAGATCACCGTTAAACTTATATGACGACGAAGATAATTACATCTAAGTCATCTATCAAAATTCAAATACTAAAAACAAACCATTAAGGTTTGTATTGTTCAGAACGTAAATAATTTTTTTTTATAAATTACTTTTCTTATGCGACAGCTGTAGTGTTTAGAATTACCTTGTATACGTTAACGTTGTAGACGTCTTTTTGCGTCCCTGAGATTGATAAAAGAAACATTTCTGGTCCGTATAATATAATAATTTTAATTGCATTCTTTAGATGTTAATTTTGCTTAATATTGCGTGTCCAATAAATATCCACTTAGGTTAAGCCGCGTTTTCACGATGGCAATTGGCGAGACAATTGTCAGAAGACAACTGACTGGCATGAAATTATTGTCTTCGTGTAAACACTTCAGGTCAATTGCCTTGCCAACTGCCCTCACAATTGGCCCAAAATTCAGTTGTCTCCGGGAGTAGACTGAGGACAATGAGCTGCGCCCAGTTAGCCCCTCCACCACTCGAAATCTCAATTGTCGCGACAATTGGTGCCGTGTGAACGCTGTAGGCCAGTAGTGCTGCCAGTAGTAATTTGTGTTATTTGGGTTAAATTTAATTTTCGTACAATGAACATAACCTATAGATATGTTTGACGTTAAATGTAAGCTTAATATACGTCAGTGTTGACATATACTCAATTATTTCACACTCTCATATATAAAATTATGGGCAAGATTTATATATATGAAATGAAAATTTAAAATTTAAAAATACATATATAATTAAACAAAAACGTGAAAAATACATATATAATTAAAAGCCTTAAAATTATACCTATAAATATTATAAAATAAAATTATATCTTACATTTAAAATACTTATATAATAAAAACCATTAAAATTATGCTTAAGGTAAAAATTAATAGTTTAGAAACTTTAAAAACTACAGAATAAAGTAAAGTTAAATGAAAATAAAAAAATTAGGTTAAACATAAGAATACACTAAATACTTAGCTATATTTAAAGTAAAAAATACTATTTTATGAATGCTTTTTAATATGAATTCAAAAATTGTGGCTTCTCATAACAAAACATTATATAAAAATTAATGGGAAAATCCCAGTAGTTGGCTGTATACCATCGTTTAAAAAACTTATACAGAAGTAAAACACTTCACATTTACCTAAGTATATACCTAAATACAAGTGTGAAGCATTTTACTTCTGTATAAGTTTTTTAAAACATTATATACAATTTCGTCAAAGTATCTTTCTATTTTAAAAACTCCTATACTTTATACAAAAAAATGTGGCAACACTGTGACGCACAAACATATAGTTGTCATGTTTTAGCTGTCTACTGCCATGGCAATAGTTGGCCCCGTATAAACATCTTCTCGTTCAACTGGACTGGCCTCCGACAATCCGAAACCACGTGATGACAATTGTCCAATGACAATTGTCTCGCCAATTGCCATCGTGAAAACGCGGCTTTAGTGAGAAAGTATTGCGGGGAAGATTATGAAATTACGCTACGCTACGATGAAAAGATTGTTATTCGATTTTTTTGTTGTTATCGAAAAATAGTGAAGTACAGCTAGGAAGAGATTTAAATTTGAAAGAGATAGCTTTCTGCTGTAATCTTTAAACCCGGAATTTTTTTAATTTGAGAGGTAAATTAGTGCTCAAAATACGATTTGACAGTTTTTGTATACGATTTGACAAACTTTGTTGAGTTAATTACCACCTGTTTGTACTATGCCTTATCTGAGAGATTTGTAACATGGCCAACCATTTGAGAGGTCCACATGGTTAAAAGTCATTGTCACTCTGCTGCATTATTGTATTTGCTAAAGTTAATTTATTGGGCCTCGATATTTTGTTGCAATTGAGTATTTTAAACTCTTCGTCAAACTGCTCCTTGAATCGTATGATCTATCGTCTGCGTTTTGAATACTTGAACCAGCTTACTCATGACCAGCTTATAAGTTTACGATTTTCATCCTCCTTTCTGACAATTCTGTGTGCTCTAAGTGCAATTTCCAATCTTTTATTTTTTTTTGTGAGTAATTTCATGAACGTTATTTGGCTTATCACCATCTCTTCTAGCACATCGGGCAAGTTTCCAATCAGTTCAGCAGGCCAGTCCACTTTACCGACTGTTTTTTAATTTGCTTTAGATTCTAAGTTTGCCAGTTTGTGAACAGCGGTCAAATACATTGCAGCAACTAATTTGTTTAGATTCTGTGTACCACATCTATCACTAAAACAGAAAATGTGATTTACTGATGGAGGCAGATATGCAAAGTATGAATATAGATAGCTTGCTACCTCACAACTGCCTCTTTTTTCTTGTACTTGGGTCCACAAAAAATAGTAGTCTTGTTTTGTAATAACGTAGTTTGTTGTGAAATTAAAGGAATAAAATCGTTGTTTGTAAAATAAAGCATTATTTGCAGGATCCATCTGAAATAGTAAAATTGGTTGCATCAAATTTTGTATTTGGTTTCTTTCTATTTTACGTGTAATTAGTAATATCGATTTAAAGTCTAAAATGTTTTCATATTGGATGTATCATATAATGTATTAAAGGATAGTTGTGTCTAACAATGTGCTTAGATTTTTTTAAGTTGATTGTATAATTCACTAGACTTAATAGTACTAGGATATAGTGTCTTTAGTTTGCAAAATGTAATAAAACTTTGGACATTTTCCAATGTAATGAGTATGAGGTTGTATGTTATTAAAATTTCATTAAACCTGTCTTTCATATAGTTAACACTTTCGAAATTTGTTTGGAAGTCTACTATACATTTTATTGCTTAATTTTTTTATTTTAAATTAACTTCATTTTCTCGTATATTTTGGTTTCATTAAAACTTTTGATAATTTCACGACTTAGCGAATACTAGTTATTAATTGGGCTTCGAAAGGTTGCTTCTTGTATTCTTTTTGTTTTATCTAATTCTACTGACTGCGCCAAATATATACAAGTCTTTCAGCAATATATTTTTAAAATAATCTAGACTAACTTACAATTATAATTTTAATACAGAATAAACTATAATATAAAATGCAAAATATAACATTTGGAAACGTAGGGTAAGATACCCAGTTGCCGGCACGTACCCAGTTATTGGTATCAGTGTAATTATTTGTGATTTATAAGAATTTCTGTAATATTGAAGCCGTAGCGTGTCCATTCGATAATAGATAGCACCATCTGATTTTTTATAGCTCCAAATTATCTGAATAATATTGTCAGCTGACAGGGTAACAGAGACCACCAGTTGAGTGACCGTTGGATGTGTGTGTAATTATAGAATCTTTTTAGAAACTAAATCGTTATAAGGTATGATAAAAATTGATTATATTATTTTTCTATTCTTTGGGTAATGGATCTGTATGATTTAAGTATTCTATTAGCTATTGCAACATAAAAATTAAATATTATATCTGTAAAAAACAAAATTTTGATAAAGCTGGTTAATGGGTTTTAAAATTTGTCTATATCTATTAATTGAGTAATTGTAATCAAGGCCAATCTTTGGGCTGAAGTATAATTTCATTATGCTATTAATTATTTACTTATATTAATTAAAAATATATTTTTGATTTTACAATGTAGAAATCAGTACGGTAATAAATAATAATAAAATTTATTTTAATATTCTATACAATACAGGAACTTATTTTTATCAAAAAATATGTTTTGAGCTTTCTTAAAATCATTTTAGAAAACTTTTCTTCTCTCTTTTTGATTGTTTGACAATGCGCAAAATGAAGACAAATAGTAGAAATGGTAAATCATATGATGAAGGTATATTGAAAAACGCTTTCGAAGCTTTTTATAATGGAATTTCTAAACAAACTCCCATTTAGAATAATATTTCTGAAAATTACTGGTATCAGTATTTTATGAAAAGGCATCCCTGTTAAGTATCTTGTGATCCTGAAGTAGATACCAGTGCCAGCGCAAATGTATCAGAATCTAACATAAGAAAGTGGTTTTCGAATATAGAGTCTTATCTAAAAGAAAATTCATATTTCGATATACTTAAAGACCCATCAAGGATATTTAATGCAGATGAGACGTGCTTTTTATTTTCTCGAAATGGCAGACAAAGTTATTGCATCTCGATGAAATCAAATGAAAATGATTCAAAAAATGATTACCAACTATACCTAGGAGCTGCAAAGCAAATTTATCTATTTTATTTACTTTTTCAGCTTCTTGTTTAATAATTTCACCTATTATTATTTATCAACATAAAAGGTTACCAAGTAATAGAGTTAGTAGCGTTCCAGAAGATTGGGAAATCGGTGTTGGTGATAATGGCTGGATTAAGGTCGAACTTTTTTATGAGTATGTGTCTAATATTTTTAATAATTTTTTGATTCAAAACAATATTAAAAAACCTATTATTTTATTTGATGATGGGAACAAAACTCAGCTCACTTATAAATTGAGTCAGCTAGGTACCAATCTACAAATTATTCATATTTCGTTGTATCCTAACTCAACAAGGATTTTACAGCCTACCGAAGTATCATGTTTAAAACCAATTAAGAATATTTGCATCAAAACTTCCACACGTGTTTAGGAAAACAACAAAAGGCCGAAAACCAGACTTCAACGCTTAAAGAAGAGTGACATTTACCTTATACGGATTTTTGCAAAATAATATCTTCAGAAAAACTGCTTAATTGAATCAAAAGATTATACTGATGAACATTTTCGACTACTAAAAATATGGTAACAATTTCTAATTTGGAAGAAAATAATTTGGATTCCGAAAACAATTTGGATTCTGTTGCAGATACCTATATGATTACTATAAAGGAAACTGATTTACCTGACGTTCCAATATTTGACGATAATATTGTAATACCCCATATCACAATATAAATTAATATAGCCAGTACACCAATATTGATGAATGCTGATATTTCTATTCCTGAAACTTCAGCTTAAGCTTACCCATATGAGCTTACCCACCAAGTTTTCTTGTAGTAATTTTAAGAAATTACGGGTATAAATAAGACTGATTTTGTAGTAGACTATTGTAATAAGAATAATAAAAATAATAAACCAAACTATGTGTCAAATATTATCTCGAGCATAGAATTGAAAGATTATTTTATGTGGCCAGAAACTTGTGAAAGAAAAGGCAAGCTTCAGACTGCAAGACTTCCTTTGATTATCACGTATTAAAACCAAGCGGTTGGGAAAAAAATATGATAAAAAGCAGAATGATAAGATAAAGAAGAATAAAAAAAATAAGAAAACAAAATTAAGGAAAAAGAAAATAAGTTTAAATAAGAAAAAAATAAGATCAAATGAAAAAAATAGCGAATAAACCCAAACATATTAGAAGTATTTTAAATGAAACAGCAAATAATAACCGTTTAATACCAACACAAATTTCATTCAGCTGATTGCCAACAAATAGTAAAATTTTAGATAAAGGAATATACTTTGGTTGTACAAAAAATTCTTCATTAATAAATTTTGGAATACAGTATCAAAAATGATCCAGAAGTTACCATTGTGGTTGCCTAAAAAAACCTAAGATCTATAAAGCCTTATGTTTGTAAAGTGTATCACACGTGGCTTGGTATCTTAAGTTTTGAGTAGGTATGTTATGTCTACCAATATAATTTATATAAATATAACCAATGTTTTTACATTTTATATTTTTTATTTTTGTGCGTATTTGGCTCATTTTTATTAATTTCTTTTGTTTTTAATAAAGAGTTATATTAGGATTTATTATTTTTCAAACAATACAAACATATATACTCGGTTCGCTAATGCCAGTCCGAACTGTCTAGTGATTTTAGTAATTATGTTTTTACGAAGTTAGTTACTTTTTGACAGACTAGAAGTGGCTGGAAATTATTATACAACCAAGTACACGTGCTCATAGCGCATTTTATTAGAGTATTTCGTCGACCTCTTTTGCAACTTATACTAGGAATTAGAAATTTATACCATGTATATAGAATGTAAGTTTCTATTATATCTAAAAAAAATATGTTTTATAAACAAAGTTACGGTAATTTACGGTTTATATCGTTAGGTTGCGCCAAATGTAGGCAACCAACTTAAAATTTTTTATAGCATTTAACTGGAGTTTCTTGAGAATATATTTAATAACCATTTATTATTTTCCAGTTAATTTATTATTTTTTTAAAAGTGAAGATAATAATGCTAAATAAGCAATATTTCAAATGATATCTAATCACAGGACGTACTTAATATTGTGTTATAAAGTAGGTTAGATAAAAAATATCATAATATTCATATTATAATTCAAAAATATCATTCATTCAAAGTATCATCAAAAATATAATTAAAACAAATCATTATCTTCGATTATTCCTATTAGAAACTAGTTTTTTATCTAACGTACTTTATTATGAGGATTTTACAATAACACAATATTAAGTACGTTTTGAAATTAAACATCATTTGAAATATTGCTTATTCAGCATTATTATCATCACTTTTAAACAATAATAGATTACCTAGAAAATAATAAACATTTATTAAATATATTCTCAAGAAACTTCAGCTAAATCCTTACAAAAATTTTAAGTTGGTTGCCTACACTTGGAGCAACTTAACAATATAAACTAAATTACTGTAACTTTTATTTAATTTTTGACGCATTATCTGATAGAACAAATGGAAAACTTTGACTATCTCTAATAATAAAATTCAAAATAGAACTAACTAATTAACCAAATAGAACTAACAAAAAATAAAACAAAAATAATGGAACAATAAAACTATATTAGCTAATATAAACAACGCGAATAATACAAATATTTACTACAAATGTTCAATTGTAACAACTCAAATATTATATTTTAAGTATACAGGTAAAATTTTATGGGTTTAGTATATACTTCCACTATTTGGAATATTTCTTCTTTTTTTTTTAAGGAAGAAGTCTGCAATAGTAGTATATTTGAGCTATTAATGCTGAGAAGTAGGAATTGTTGTGTTGCTGTCGCTAAGCGAATGGAGAATACCTACCTAGGTACCCACTGAACCGCAAGGACGTGCCTATTTGAATTTAGGTGCCAATAATTGGAATCCTTGGTATGTCAATAATTATACTGAAGTGCCAATAACTGGTGAATTAGACCGATTCTCAAAAAACGATTTATATAAAATAATTCACATTGTATTTGAATAAAAAAACGTGAATATTATATTCTAAAAATACTATTAAATCTGTATGTAAAAATAAAACTGACAATGTTTTGAATAGTGACATTAAAATACAGTTACCCAATTTTTTTTTTGCTTAAAGTACCAATAACTTGGTACTTTACCCTATAATGTCTCAATCAGCGTGATTTAGTTTACTGGATTTATGTCATTAACTTATTAAAACTTATTTCGTAGTTTATAGGTTGATAAATTAGATATAAATACTTATTTCTAAGAGTTATTTCTTGCTATAGTTCTAGAAACTTGCATCTCGGATTTTAACATGTGTCGAAATTCGTTTGTATTGATTCTAGTACATACTTTTAACGTCATATTTGTGTTCTGGTATTCAATAAAATATGTTTCAGATGTACCATATTTCTAATAATACTTAATATTTCTTTAAATAGTCTCTTTATATAATCACCACTGTTGTACGATCACAGTACACAATCTTTTGCTGAAAATCACCATGTTATATGTCAAACGATTTTAATCAAACTTTACGATCTTGTATGTCGTTGTCAATTTATTTATGTACTAAACTGGAAGAATCGATAAACTTACCCTTACGGGTTGTCATCAATTTCAGCCGTTATTGTTGCGGATATGATATCGGTTTGGCAATAATACAAATCAATAAGTTCATCTTGTTACTTACCCGTGGATTACCGTTTAGATTGATTTCTTACTTATAGGGCCTATCAGTAAATACAGTTTTACGAGGACTGTTGTAGAAACTGACATCATTACAAACTTCATATTTTGTAAATGTGTAATAAACTGTTTAAAATTATAAAAGCTCTAATAGCCCAGGCTGTGGGGGAAAATGTAGTCTCTAATCCAGGGATTTTTGTAATGTGGCCTAGGTTATAATGGGCAACCTCAGAAGCAATCCCCCAGATCATTCAACAAAAAATTTTTGGTTATTGTTTATTTATAAGCGTTTGTAGGTGCAAAATACGTATTTTTTGAGTTTTTTTAATTTCTTGCCCAAAGTAAGTGTTGTAATGGGTAATTTCTGTATAGATTATAAAAGTACTCTAAAAGACCTTAATTTAAGCCGGAATACGTCTAATTTAATTAATTTATTATTGCAAAAATGACGAATGAGGGTCAAAATTAAAAAACGTAATATTTATTGCAAAATTTCTTTTTTATTTATTTTAAATGTATGACATTCAAGCCTATAAAATTACGAATCGAATGAGCCTCTTCACTTAATTTGTTGCTGAGATACGTTAATTAGTGTATCCCTCGACCTATAACTCTGAATGCTTATACAATTAAAAAAAATGGTATGTACCCTACAAATTTCTTATTTAAACATTATTGTAGCTGGCTTCGAGATGAAGATTGAAAAAAAAGAGTTTTCTACGACCAATAGGAGCCGAGTTAGCAATTTTTTTTTAATCACAGAGGCTTTATTAATAACAATTAAGAAACTACTCTAGCGTCATTCACTACTTAAAAACCTACATAAACCTATATCAAGTATTTGTATTCTCTTTAAATTAAAATCATTATTTATTGTTAAAAATGACGAATAAAATTTACATTTTTCAATGTAGCACCGAAACCGCATGTGGCAAACATTGCGGATGCCTAAGCACGAGCCTAAAATGTACGGGAATGTGCGAAAATTGTAATGGAGAGAGTTGCGAGAATTGTCATACTGCTGAATATGAACTAGATGACGCAGAAAAAGAAGGTGAGAGTGAGATGGATGTTTTGGATGAATTGTTATATAATTCTGAGGAAATTGTACAACCTACTAAAAAAAGAAAAATTAATAAAAACTAAGCATATTTCTGATTTTATAAATATTAAATTTTAAAACCATATAAATAAATTACAATTATTTTACTCTTTATATCTTTGTTTTACTAATTTATTCCTCTATCAAAGTAATTTGCAATTTAAGATATACGTATATATGATGTTTATTTTAATTTATTAAACCAATTATTTAATTTCTCATGAAATTGTACTAAAAATCTAGTTTGACCAAATTTTTTAAATCAATTTTTTGAGTTTTTTTGGAAAATAGATTGTTTTTAAAAGAAATTTTAATCATTTGAACTTTACTTTAATATAATTTTTCACTAATAAAAGATTACACAGCGAGGCAGAGTAAGTATTAAAAAAAAAGATAAATACTGAAATAATAGTAGTCTATATTTTAGAATATTAAATTTTTTTAGAAATGGGGATGTTCTCAATAATAATTTGGTAGTAGATTACGTTTAATAGTATTGTAAAAGTAAAAGAATTGAAAAACAATTGAATATTAAAAAAAATAGGGGATTGAGGGTGTAAAAGTATTTCTGATGTTATTATTTTGATGAGCTACCCCAGATTAAAAAAAATCATCGAAATCGGTTCATTTTTCACCGAGATATTGCAAATTTTTCCGATTAAGTTTTTTTCTCGTTGCGCAAAGTCATCCTCACCACTACTTCTGTGCCATCGCCTGAAAAAAGGTAAACTTTATTCGTCATTTTTAACAATAAATAATGATTATAATTTAAGGAGAATACAAATACTTGAAAATATATGTTTTTAAGTAGTGAATGACGCTAGAGTCGTTTCTTATTCGTTATTAATAAAGACTCTGTAATTTTTTAAAAACAATTATGCTAACTCGGCTCCTATTGGTCGTAGAAAACTCTGTTTTTTTTATCTTCGTCTTAAAGCTAGCTAAAATAATCTGCAAATAAGAAATTTGTAGGGTACAATAATTATATTATTTTTAAGTGGAATATGAAATTTTACAATAATTATAATATTTTTAAGTGGAATATGAAATTTTACGGCTTTAGAAATAGAATGAAATAAGAATTAGCCTTCTACCATTTTTTTTTCAATCCTAGGAGCATTCAAAGTTGAAGGTCGAGGAATAAACTAATTAACGTATCTCAGCAACAAATTAAGAGATCTAGGCCTACTACGACTCATTCGATTTGTAATTTTATAGACTTGAATGCATGGACGTATAAACACAGATGGACTTAGTTATTTACATAAAATTGTGAAGTCAAAATTATTTGAATAGGTCACATTCTCAGCACCTTCAACTGTTGTCACGTTTTGTTTTAAAATTTCTTATTCGCGAGTCGCTGAAAATATTACTCCGTATTTTATACTCTACAGGTGCTATCAAACCAAAATAATAATTTATTGGTTAGATTAATATATTTAATTGTAATCAAAATATAAAGTGTGCACATAGTGTGCATTATCATTTAATAATAGCGTATAATAGATATCAATCAATTATTTTATATGTAGAAGCACTGAAAACTATTTATAAATGGCAACGGTTGTTTACATTTCTCTGTCTTATGGATCTACGTCAAACTTCAAATGCTGTTCCATGTTTGTTTACTTTTTAGTAAAAGTTGTTTTTCGATATTTTGGCTGTATTTTGAGTGATATTTGTGAAAAGTGAAATAAAATAAACGAAATATTTACATCCGATCTCTCATTTCATTTGTAAGTACATACAATTTACATTATTTAAGATGAGGAAATGAGGAAGCGTGTTTGTTTACATTTTAATAGGCGTACCATTGGGTTTATTCATGTTCATTAATGTATTGAATAAGATATAAGTTCATGAAATTAGTAGACATTTTTAAATTGTAAGTAGACATCATCTGATTAAAAAAGATCTGTTTAGTACCTTTTTAAAACGTGTTTTTATACATTATTACTACTTCCAATTTTTAAAATCTGAATAATTACCCGCGAGTAAAAATTAAAGCACGCTTATGCTCATTGCGGAAGCATCACATTCTATGGAAGCTTCAAAACATTGTGTGTTAAAGGTATCTTATTGCTGTGTCCATCTATGTTTATACGTCCATGCTTGAATGTAATATTTTTGAAATACAAAAAGCAAGTTTGCAATAAATATTACATAAATTATATTATACATATTAAAAAATAAAGTTTTTTAAATTTTGACTCTCATTCGTCATTTTTGCAATAACAAATTAATTAAATTGAACTTATACTGGCTCAAATTGAAGGCCTTTAAGAGTACTTTTATAATGTATATAGAAATTACACATTACAACACTTACTTTGGGCAAAAAATTAAAAAACTCAAAAAATACGTATTTTGCACATATAAACGCTCATAAATAAACAGTAATCAAAAATTTTTATTAAATGAACTGGGGGATTACTCCTGAGGTTTCTCTTTATAACCTAGGCCACATTACATAAATTGCTGGATTGCAGTGTAAAATCACCCTTTTTTCCCACAGCCTTGGCTATAAATATAATGGAAAAAAAAGTGATATGAGGAATTCTACAAAAACTCTGGAAAACTCAGTTGTCGAATGAAAGTCATTTTAACTTGATTTTCCGGTAAAATCGCGAAAAAATGAAAAAAAAAAAAACGTCGATTTTAGGGACTGAATAAGCGCTTGCCACGTTTTGAGCAGGTATTTCTTGGTTCTTAAAAGGTCAGAATTCATTCTGGGGATCAAGACGAATGATTGGTACCTAAAATGTATGTGTGCTATAACTATAGAGGTATCTTTTAATACATTTTCGGATAAAATCGCGAAAAAATAAAAAAAAACGTCGATTTTAAGGACTGAATAACCGTTTGCCACGCTTTGAGCTTTTTTTGGTTCTTCAAAGGGCCACATTTCATTCTGGAGACCAAGACCAAGCAATTGGTACCTAATATGTATGAGTGCTTCAACTATAGAAGTATCTTTTAATGTATTTTCGGGTAAAATCGCGAAAAAATAAAAAAAAAACGTCGATTTTAGTGACTGAATAACGCTTGCACGCTTGAGCAGGTTTCTGGCTCTTCAAAGGGTCAGAGTTCCTTCTGGAAATCAAGACGAAGCGATTGGTACCTAATATGTGTGCTTCAACTATAGAGGTATCTTTTAATCTATTTTCGGATAAATAGCGAAAAAATTAAAAATACGTCGATTTTAGGAACTGAATAACCGTTTGCCACGCTTGAGTTTTTTGTTGGTTCTTTAAAGGGTCAGAGTTCATTCTGGGGACCAAGATGAAGCGATTGGTACCTAATATGTATGTGTGCTCCAACTATAGAGGTATCTTTGAATCTATTTTCGGGTAAAATAGCGAAAAAAATGAAAAAAACGTCGATTTTAGGGACTGAATAACCACTTGCCACGCTTTGAGCAGGTGTTTCTTGGTTCTTCAAAGGGTCAGAATTTATTCTGGGGATCAAGACGAAGCAATTGGTACCTAATATGTATGTGTTCTCCAACTATAGAGGTATCTTTGAATCTATTTTCGGGTAAAATCGCGAAAAAATGAAAAAAAAACGTCGATTTTAGTGACTGAATAACCACTTGCCACGCTTTGAGCAGGTGTTTCTTGCTCTTCAAAGGGTCAGAGTTCCTTCTGGAGACCAAGACGAAGCGATTGGTACCTGATATGTACGTGTGCTCCAAGTATAGAAGTTCTTTCACTCGGCAGATCGCTAGAAGAATGAAATAGCTTTAGCGAACAAATCAGTTTTTTGTTGGAAAAAACTTAAATTTGCCTTTTTTTTAGGCTCGCACCTGAAAACATGTTTTTTGGTATCAACCTACAGAAAAAAATTGTTACTGCGGGGTACGGGCAGCAAATTGCAATATCACCATATTTGGCTCCAGTAAAGGTGCGAATTTTTGTAGAATTCCTCATATACATGTACTTAATTAGATTGCAAAAATTTTGATGAAGTTTTATTTAATAAAAGATTGATCAAGTAATACGAGTCAATCCTTATTCTAGATTTTCTTATTTGCTCGAATGAACAATTATTTTTTTTATATAATTTATACTTTTTAAGAAGGATCGAGTATATATTTTCTTACTGATTTTGCTTACATTTTACATTTTTATATTTTTATTCAAACAAGGTGGAATGTATTTTTTAAATTTATATGCAAAACAGAAAAATTCAATTTACCACAGTTTTACGAGAATGAACCTAATACTTCTTTATCTTTCGTTGGACTACGCTAAAATACAAGCGTCTAAAATTTCGCATTATCGCTTTAGGGCAATAAGCTCCTTACAAGCTCAGTCCGCAGATCCATAAAATTGCAAAAGGAAAAAACCGGGTCGGATTCTCTAAGACAAGGTGATCTCCTGGTAGAGCTTAACCGAAACACATGCCGAAAAAATGGTTTTTTTAATAAGAAAAAAAATGTATTAGTATTAAAAGTAACATAATACAATTTATGAAAGAAAAACGAAGTGACAAATTTAGCACATTACGTATTTTGCATAAAAATACTTATACTGAATAGACTGTATTTTAATATAATAATGAAGAGAGGATACATCAGAAAAACATATAATTATAAAAAGTAACCAAGTTGAATAAATGAATATCGAACCAAATAATTAAAATTAACGACATGGAATTGAGCAATCAAATCAAATGGAAGAAAATAATATTAATATATCAGTAAGCAGTCATATTGAAACATGTTGCCAGAATAATTCATGTGTGCAATTTAATGATGGACATTTACTCGCCTGATTTAAGCGATAATTTTTAAAATTTGAGTATTGTTTTATACAAATAGTAAAAACTGAAAATATAGACTTTTTATATATTTGGTCACTATGAGTAGCCAAAATTTTAGTTAGTTCAGAATTTTGGTCATTTGAGTTTAATTGTTCGTTATTTTAGAATTGTAAAAAAGAATATTGTAGATTCTTAGACTATTACAGTTCATGATCTGGCTTTTGAATGATAGGGAAGACTGGGCCACCTTGAGAAGCATGCACCATAAGAGATTTACAACAATTTTTAAATTATGCCCTAGAAATGGCATTCAGTTCCACAGAGACAGAGCATACGCCCGTAAAGCCGGGTACACACATGCCAGTCTGGCAAGCACAAAACAAATTTGCTAGTAATTGGCATGCCAGTAGCTTCCGGTATAAGCAATTCCCTGCTTTATGACCAACGGCTTCGGTGGATTAGTCGGTAAATAGTAGGACACTCTTTTGTCCTGGAGCTGAGAAATCGACTCCAAAGGCGGAAAAACCAATAAATTGGTCAACGGCAGAAGAATGCAGAAGGCAACGGGAAACCACTGCATTAAAGGTTCAACAGAACATCCCTAGTCATTCATCATGGCAAATACGCAAAAAAGTCAAACCGTTACTGATCATGGAATCCGGAAACCAAGATCCAACAGGGAAGGAAAAGATCATGTAAAAGACGAGGCCTTCCAGGTCGCTAGCAAGCAAAATCCTCGTTTAGATAATAAAATTCCACGTCTAAGAATACACAAATGTAGACCAATAAGACTTGCAACATGGAATGTAAGAAGCTTGTACCAGCCAGGAAAATTAGACAATTTAATACAAGAAATGACCAGAATGGAAATAAATATACTGGGCATAAGTGACGTACAATGGCCAGACACCGGCAAACTTATAACCAAAAACGGCATGATGTATTATGCTGGAAACAACGATCCGGCTCATCGCTATGGAGTCGCAATCTTGTTAGACACAGAAACTAATAAATCAGTTATAAGCTTCACTCCTTACTCAGAGAGAGTGATAATGGTTCAGCTGAAGACAAACATACAACAAGTTAACTTAATTCCCAAAGCATTAATATTTTGAAGACACTGTCGAGCATTAACTGGGGCAGCGATACGGCAACTCTTCTACGAATCTTTTCATCATTAGTTCGATCAAAAATTGACTACGGCTCAGTGGTATATAACTCAGCCAAGAAATCTGTTCTTAAAGAACTAGATGTAATCCAAAATACGGGACTGCGAGTCGCTTTGGGTGCCTTTCGAACAAGCCCCATACTAAGTATATGTAGTGAATCAGGGCAAACCCCTTTAGAATTTAGAAGAGATTTTTTAAGTTTGTCGTTTGCTTGTAAAGTTCTATCCTCTCTAGATAACCCAGTCTACCATAACGTTCACAGCAATCGTTTCAGCCACTACTTCTCATCTCATCCTCAATGTAATCCGCCTTTCTATGAACGAATTAACCGATTACTTCATAAATATAGCATACAATTCCCGTCAATATACCATCCTTCCGAAAACCCTCCTCCTCCATGGACTGTAAATAAACCACCAGTAATTACTGATCTATCAAAATTTAATAAACATGAATCCCCACCAGCCATATTAATAAACAACTTCAAAGATATTATGGATAGATTTAGCGACTACCGACAGATCTACACAGATGCATCAAAAACAACGGACGGAGTCGGCGCAGCCATTTTCTGTAATACTCATAATGCTAAATTTAAGTTGCATAACAACTGGACTATCTCCAACGCAGAACTATACGCAATCCTTGAAGCTCTAAAATTCATTAACACAACGGACCAGAGAAATTACACAATCATAACTGACTCAATGAATGCCCTTTGTGACATCAAAAACATATACTCCAGCAATCCTATTCATAAAGACATTTACAAAGAACTTCAAAATGCTGCAAAGGAAAACAAACATGTGGTATTAATCTGGGTTCCATCTCATATTGGAATACACGGTAACGAGGTTGTGGACCGTCTAGCTCACGAAGCAGCGACAAGTGATGGTCAAGTGCAATTAAATAAAATAGTGCCAAGTGATCTTAAATTGTGCTTAAAAAACATAGTTAGTTGTGCGTGGCAAAACAAATGGTCGCAGTGTTCCGAAAAACTAAGGCAAATTAAAGACAATGTTTTACAAAAACAAGCCTTTGTGTTACCTAGGAAAAAACAAGTCATCTTTTCTCGACTTCGAATTGGTCACACCCGTCATACACATCTTTACCGAATTACAAGAGACAATCCTCCATACTGCAACCAGTGTCAAACCAACAGTACAGTTAAACATATTTTAACCGAATGTCAAATTTTCCAGGAAACCAGAAGTAAACTCAACCTTCCCAGCGACATAGGCGAGCTTCTTAGAGACAATAATAATCTACACAATATTATAAAGTTTTTAACGGCTATAGGCATAAAAGATATTTAAATTAATATCTAGTCTGTAGTTATATTACATATATCAATCTTCTTTAATGTATATATCCGGTTTTTTAGGCGTTACGCCCGTCCGGTAGGGATCTATGGAGGAGTATCACCAACCGCAAGCCCTTATCTCTTGCCGTACTGCTCCACCATAGGCCGATCAGATCCCAGCATATCCTAGTCTAAGCCGCAGATTCATTTAGAATTTTAAACTGCTGCGTTAGACTTTTTGTTTTCTGTACACCGAGCTGGGGCTCGAACCCACATCCACTGAACCATTCGACAGTGAAGCGAATGAGAGGCAGCCGCACAGCCCGCTGAGCTATCTGACCGACTTCTTTAATGTTAGTACGTAATTATTATTAACCTTTCTTTGTTATAATATGTATTTTCCATTGTTGTCGTCTATAACTCCAGTGGTTCGGACGACATTAAATAAATTAATAATAAAAAAAAAACTTAATTCAAGTATACGCACCAACAGCGGAT
The DNA here is from genome assembly GCA_918026665.1 of Diabrotica balteata. Taxonomy (NCBI): domain Eukaryota; kingdom Metazoa; phylum Arthropoda; class Insecta; order Coleoptera; family Chrysomelidae; genus Diabrotica; species Diabrotica balteata. Next base: position 115,231,011 of record OU898277.1, on the reverse strand, counting down.
AAAGATGAGGACGATATAGATTTAGACACTCTAGCATTAATGGAAGAGAGGAGAAAAGCCAAAGGGAGAAATAAGCCAAAATATCAAGAACTACAAAGTAGAATTAAAGTAGAGATAAAAAAGGCCAAGGAAAAGTGGTTAACAGATCAATGCATAGAAATAGAAGAGTATGACAGAAAATACGACAGCTTTAATATGCATAAAAAAATAAAAGAACTAACAAATACCAAAAAGCGAGCACACTATAGGATACTCAAAGATGATAATGGTAAACTCATTACAGACATCAAAGATAAACTAAGATTTTGGCAAGAATACATAATGAAACTATTCGACGATGATAGAATGATACAAGAAGAACCACAGGAACAAACAGGACGAAAATAATAAGTGCGAATTAGAACAGGCAATTAGAAATGCAAAGACCGCAAAATCAGTAGGCCCAGATCAGATACCCACTGAGCTAATTAAATGCATTGACGAAGAAACACTGCATATACTTTTAGATCTGTTCAACAAAGTATATACAACAGGAGTAATACCCGAAGATTGGTTGCTGTCCACGTTTGTAACACTACCAAAGTCAGTACATGCGACAGAATGCTCCCAGTACAAAACAATTTCCTTAATAAGCCACACACTTAAGATATTTCTCAAAATAATACATGAAAGACTATACAAAAAAATAGAAGAAGATATAGATGACACCCAGTTTGGATTCAGAGGAGGACTAGGAACGAGAGAGGCTCTGTTCGCTTTTAACGTTCTCGCGCAAAGACGACTAGATATGAACCAGGATCTCTATGTCTGCTTTATAGATTATCAAAAGGCTTTTGATAGAGTACGACATCAGAAACTGAAAGAAATTGCAAATTATATACCGTTTAACGCTTCTCAGGCGCCATGTAAGGACTTACAGATTAAACATGTCTCACTTCTAATTTTTAATTTAATATTAAAGCTTAGTAGTAAGTCCAAAAATGTATGTAATCAATTTTGGGACAATATTTGCCAACGTGTGGTCTTTTTAAAAAATTGCAACCTTATTGTTTTAGCCTAATAAACCAAATATATTAGTTTATTAGGGTACGTTCTGTCAAAATATATTATTAGTTTAAAAATTTACCTGGTGGTTCTCCAGTATCAATAACTACACCATCCACGCTCGGGCCAAAGGCAAAGGCAAATTCTGGCTGATGTAAAATTGGGGTCGACAATAATAACTCTACAGGTTTCTCTCGAAGGCACTTGAGTAAATGAGCATGGGGCAATTCAGGTGAGCAGTTTGCGTGAATCGCTACTTGAGCTGCAAATCTTGACGGTTCTTGTATCAGTGCCCATGGTGATAGTGCTGATCCTGACATTAAAATGGCACGGTGGAAGAGGACACCTGAAATCAAGTTTGCCTTGTTTAATTTTTATTCTCTTGAATATAGTAAATGTAAACAAAAAAGCTTGACTAGTGTTAAATGATCCTTTTTTACTATAACTATGTTAGTAATACATTAAGTAGATACTTTGTTTTTATGTAAAATTAATTTAAGTAAGTAATAAGTAATGTAAGTATAAGGTGCTACGATTTCTACTGCTAGTGTTTTAACTAAAGTTGTAATACGCAATGCATGAGGACGTATCGAGATAGCGTCAAGTAGCCCCTTATGGTCAATTCTAACTCTGGCCTCCATGTGGTGAATCCTGGAAATCTGAGCAACCTTGTGGAGAACTATGGTCACCAATCCAATTGGAGATAGGGCCAGGGCTAAGAATAGCGGGGGGAATGGTTCTCAGTAAAGGGAGTTATGCTAAGAACCAGAAATTCATACATGTAAGAAACTTAAAACTACAGAACAGAAACCAGTGCCTAGGAACTGAACGAATACTTTCTATAAACAAGACAAGTAAAATACTGTAGTATTTTGTTCTACACGCTAAAAGCGTATGACATGTGGAGAAAAAGAAGACCAACAATATAAAGTAAGTCCAAAATATGATATAAAAATATTGATGCTCATTGCAATGTTTATTAAGAGAGAAAGTGAGAAGACATAGCCTATACATAATAATGGACACTGTTAACACAATTTGCAATATCTAATAACGTAGTCAATGAATTCAGCCGATTTAGAAAAAAAATTACAGGCTCACATTAATTCACGAAACATGAGAGGAGTTAGGAGCCGTAAGTGATCACTTTTTGATTAAACCTACGTTGAGAATACAAATATCAGTACCGAACCAAGAACAAAAGAAACAAAGAAAAGGAAAGGAGAGTAGCCATAAGCATAATGCTTCAAATTGCTAGTAAGTGTAGAGAGCAAAAATAAAGTTAGAGTAAGAGCAAGCAAGGTAGCAAATAGCAATAGTTATAAAACAAAAAGCAGAGAAAACTATTGGTAAAAAGTTTGTAAAGAAATAACATAAAATGAAAATAAACACTTACAAAAGACTGAGAATACTACAACATCCTATAGATGAAAACATAGCACATTTTGGGAAACTAGTGTATAGACAAGACGACTAACTAAAAGGAAGAGCTACCTCGAACATTAAATGTAAGAAATATGCAAAGTACAGAGATTAGCCAGGTAAGGAAATTCTGAGTAAAGAAAAAACAGTAAGATAAGATAGCAGTTTGGAGAAACATAAGCAATGAAAAATAAAATAGGAGAACTTTTATTGACGAAAATATAAATACGTAGACGTAGAACTAGGAAGGAATTATTTTAGAATTTACTAAATACTGAAAGTGAGACAAAGATATTAGATTTCATTAGGCAGATATGGAAATACCACCACAATAATTAAAAAACACAATAACATCTCTAAAAGATTACAAATCACCAGGAATTAAACTAAAATGTATAGAGAATGATATGAGATCGTTATCGTACCCATATATAAGAATAACAATAAAGAATAATTTAGAAACTATAGAGGCACAGCGCTTATTAGCACAACATAAAAAGTTCTTGTCATTATCGGGCTAAAACTCACTTACTTACTCCTAACGTGAAAGATATGACCATTTAATACTAACCAATGCTATTTTCCTGCTGGAAAGTCAACAATAGATCAAATATTTATCATTCAACAAATATTAGAACAAAACTTGTCTTAGCTTTCTTAGCATCCCATGTGTGATAAAGAATATATGTATAAATAAGTAGAGTTTATGAATTAATTCAGTAAAAATAGAGTATCGCGGTGTGAGGTGAAGGTAAGTGCGTAGAACTAAGAGAAACTCAAATCAAAATTACTGATAGTTATAAATATCTCGGTATAAACAATTTAAGTGAGGATCAGAATGCAAAAAGCAGCTAGAATTCTTTTTCTTCCTCATCTTTATAAGCAATTCTTCTTCTAGCGGATTAGCACCTTTATGAAAGGTTGTCATTGCATCTTTTGCGCGATCGTCCGATGCTTCTTTTGCCGATTTTGCCTTAACTGGAATTGACTACGGAAAGTCAACAATTATGTTAACAAAATATTATACATTGAAATAATCACATCACTAGAAACAGGAAAATTAAGATAGACAAAAGTATCATAGAAAGTATGTGGATCTTAACCAAGCGCATACCAAAGGAAAGACCAATAAAATCATAGAGACAAGAAGTAGAATCCTACAAGCAGCTGACTGGAAAGATAAGGATGCGGGAAACTACAACAGCTATAATAAAACTCTGTAAAACTCTGTGAAACTCTGTGTCTACACTGTCTGAAAACAGTGTAGACCAGCATTTCTCAATCTTTTACTAGTTGCGACCCACTTATATATAATTATTTTCACGGCGCCCCCCCTCATTATATGAAGGACCGATTGTACGGGGGGGGGGGTGGTGATGTAAATGATGAACTTTTTTCGGTGGTATCAAAATTTTTTGAAGGTACCTTGAACAGTAAATTTACTGTTTGTATTTTGAGAACTATTTCCGAAGTGGAAATTGAAACGTCAATAAACGTATTTTTATCTTTAATTGTGGCTTATTCCCAGTTAAATACTAATTAATTTAAAATGCCACAAGAAAATAGCTTCAGAACAATATTGGTTGACATATTCGAGAAACTCAATATTTTGAACATTCAGCTTCAAGGAGCCAATACACATATATTGAATACGAGTGATAAAGTTATTGGTTTTTGTAAAAAATTGATATTGTGGAGCAGAAATTTAAAGCAAAAAAACCTAGAAATGTTTGCCAATGTGGATGAATGTATTAAAACTTACAAGGTTGAAGAACGACATGTGAAAGTTGTTTTTGTAACCATTGAAAATCATTTAGCGATGCTGACTAAAAATGTTAAAAGATATTTTTTTGCCGACGACAAATTAATACGTAGTTACGAGTGGGTTAGGAATCCGTTCCAAATTACTCCGGAAGGGCTCTCTACTGCCGAAGAAGAAACCTTCATTGACTTCACGGCAAATGATGAAATCAAGAACAGTTTAATAATAAATCTCTCTTTGAATTTTGGGCAGCAGTAAATGATGAGTTTTCTGCACTGAAAACCAGAGCGTTCCGTATACTATTGCCGTTTTCAACATCCTACCTTTGCGAAACAGGATTTTCTGCGGTGGCTGCTTTGAAGACCAAATATAGATCGCAGCTAAATATAGAAAAAGAACTGAGAACATCTATTTCTAATATTACACCTCGTTTCGATAAACTTTGCTCTACAAAATAAGCTCAAGGAAGTCACTGATTTATTATTAAACTTTTTCATAATTTAGTGTTCAGTGCTCTTTATAATTATACCTTTTATATCAGTGTTCATGTGTTTTTTATTTTTTATTTTGTAAGAATTTTGTTTTGCTTTGATTTTAGTAAATTAGTCAATGTTGCTGATGTTTTTTTCGAATAAGCTCACGCCCCCCATTAATAATACCGCGCCCTCACAGGTTAAGAATCACTGGTGTAGACCATAAAAGTATGTATATTATATTATAAAGACAACGAGCCCCAGCGTTGCAAAATGGTGGTTAATGCAACTACAATAATAGTCAAAAAAAATTAATGTTTATAACCTTACTCTATATGTGTGGTAACGACATTGAAACGCGTTTATAGAATATAAAATATAGAAGAACAGAAATTAAAGAAATTATTTGCTGGAATGTCAAGAAGTGTTCTTCTTAATAGGAATCCAGATATACCTATTGTAATTACCCACTCTTTACAGAAATATCTAAAATTAAATATATATTAAACTTTGAGGGTATACAAGGCAACTATCGAACACGGTGATTAATTTAATCTTGCCCAAGTACTTTCGATCAATAGATCATCTTCAGGGGCATTTCGTCAATTGTGGCCTATCCGACATAGTAGAATGTCATAAATGTAAAATTTGGACATAACAATACAAAATACAATACACTAAGACAAACAAACACTTTAAAATTTATATGGAGAAGCTACATATTGTATAGAAGCCGGAGACAGAATTAGACAGACATTCTGTCTCCGGTTCTATACAATATGTAGCTTCTCCATATAAATTTTAAAGTGTTTGTTTGTCTTAGTGTATTGTATTTTGTATTGTTATGTCCAAATTTTACATTTATGACATTCTACTATGTCGGATAGGCCACAATTGACGAAATGCCCCTGAAGATGATCTATTGATCGAAAGTACTTGGGCAAGATTAAATTAATCACCGTGTTCGATAGTTGCCTTGTATACCCTCAAAGTTTAATTATTCGAACATTCAACTTATATGAAATATATATTAATATATAGATCATATTAAAATATTCCTTACATGGACACTCTTGTCTCCAAGAAGTCGACAAACTTTGTTTTCGAATTTTAAAAGTGTTTGTGTATACAAGACCTGTGGTCGTCCATTTCTTTTTTCAGGTTGTCAAAAAAAGTAAACAGGTGAGATCCATTTACTCTGACAAATATGCAGTCAAAATATTTTAAGAATTTTAAAAAAATCGCCTAACTGTACCACTATATTTAAGTTCCATATTCGAAAGTGTGTCAGCTAAGATTCACCCAGGGTGAACCGCTACAGGTGGAATAAAAAATGGACGCACACAATTCCAAGTTTGCAAAAGGCATAATTATAAAGAAAAGAGGGCGGAAACTTGGAAGAGGTACCTACAATATCTTCTTATAAGAATAAAACAAAATAAACTATTTACAGATAATAAAATTAATAGTATTCAGTTTCCTTTTCCCTTTATACCACTCGAAGGCAGGCATAACATAACAGCATTGATTTCAGATTTTAACAGGGAAAAGTAAATCACAGTTTTTTATCGGTTTTTCTTAATCAAATTGTAAGATTAAAGTTGAAATTTAACTTATTAAATTTTTTAAAAGGAATTGTACTTATACGTTGAGAACCCGTAAGTTGCATGTTGTGCAGTGCCACAGGGTTCTAAATACATGTTAGCAATAATCTAAAGTAGTCATAGGAAAAGTAGCTTGCAGTTATTTTATTAATAAAGTTCCAAGAAAACTGGTGTGGTTAAAATGTCTTTTTATGATTAACTTTTTTCTATTTATACAGAAACAGTACCAATGTACCAGAAGTTTCCATGTACAATGCCACACTGTTCTAAGTACATTTTGAGATTATTTTGAATTGCTCAGTTTTAATGAAAAAATCAATTTTCATTTTAACGATTTTTATAAGTAATATAAAGAAGTGTCTAATATTAACTTTAAAACATTTATTTAACAGGATAAGTTCGCCGATGTGGACTTACGCGCTAGATCGTCAGAAAATGCTGTGTAGCTCAACAGTGGCTTCTCGAATTCATTTAAAATACACGGGGTACATTTCCATTCCAGCCAGATAGTCTAAAAAGCATACTTGGCCTGTACTTCTCAGATGTCAACGAGGACTGACAGAGCCAATATTATAGATAAGTAACAATGGCATAATTATATATTTTTTTCTTATATATTTATAGTAAGAACACATTTAGGAAAAATAAGCTGTCTTTTCATATAACAAAATGTAATAACATTATATCAAAATTGTATCTAAAGTGCTGATTTAATTTTTTGTCATGGAATTTATGACAAAAGAACAGTCAAGGCAATAAAATTTCTTACAGCTATCTTGGTTGCTATCTGCTGTGCTGTAGTGTAGCTGTAGCCTTCCTTCCTCTTTTATTATTTTTGCGTAGCAAGTTGTATATTGTCTTCTGCCTGAAGACCAACATAGCTGAGCTTGTGACTATTTTCCATAATGACTGGTGTGACAATAAAATCTCCTAACTGGCCCCGACTTACCTCTTCCTTAAATTTGGTAATCGTTATCTTTTCATGCTCTAATGCGCGATAGAGACATTTATAAGTTCTGTGTCAGCTATGAGCTATATCGATATTTTTCTGTACAATTTTATTTCTTTAAGTAATGGCGAATTATAGCTTTTCATTTAATATGATATATCAAATAAGCTTTTTATTTATTATATTCGACGGAATTCTTTGGCTTTACAACATCTCCTTGTGCCTTCTGCATTGTCACCATTTCGTCAGCGAATTTGCACATCAGCACATCTCGCTTGTCCCTCTACTTCTGAACAACAATGCCCGAATGACTTTGTTTAGCTACATGTTCGTCCACTTTTAGTTTTTTGGAAATGACATTTTTGGGATTATATTTGCGATTTGCACGTGGCGTACCAATCATGTATGTTTTTTTTCGGTGTAGGAGTTCATGTGCAAGTGTAATAGAACTGTAGCAGTTATGAGTAGGCATGTTGGGATAAAAATCTTGCTGGTGGTCGCGAAAATCCAACGTGGACGCATATTTTGAAAAATTAAATTTAAAACTACTGAAAACGACAAAAATTAGTTAAAATAGTAATTAAAATTAAAATTAATAATTGTCGGTTAATCTTATGAAAACTTAATATTTAAACTAGACATGCCACAAAAAAAGTAGTTTCAGAACCTTGTTAAATATTAACTAATCTAACTAGTAAATATTATTCTAAATATTTAGAATTAATATGTACTACCATTAACTTTTAAGATTAAAAATGACGCCACATAAATATATATACACACCTGGAACAGAAGTAAGTGGTATAGCGATTTAACTGTCACTGCATTACCACCTTGTATTTAAATACGGTCCTAAATCTAATCTAAATTACTTTTTTTTTCAAATGGAAGGAGAATGAAATTAAACGGCAATATTTTCCTACTTACCAGTTTCAATAGCCCTGTTTAAGGCCATTGTTGCTTTCGTAGCCTAAACTGTTACAGTTAAATGGCCTATTAACATATTAAAGTCATTTATTTTTATAAAACTGAGCGGGTTTAACTACCAAGAAAAAATTAACTGTGGAGAAGGTTACTTCAAAATACGATTAATAAATGAGCAAATGAGGCAATTAACATTTATCTCGAGTATTCTCGGAGAATGAAATTCAGTGGCGGTTTTTAAGGTATAAGTAGAATTGTTTTTGTAAAGCTGAAAATGGATGATAACTGACGACAAACATGATAAACTAATTACTGTATTCAAATTTGGCAAAAGCATATTCTAATTACAAAAATTTTAATTTTATTTAAAGTTCAAATTAACTACTTATATTGTAATATATATAATATTAGAAGTGCTCTATTTAATGTTTTAAACCAGAAACCTTAGGACTTTTTGAAAACTCTAAAAGCATTGAAAAAGCAATATCAGTTCACAGTTAGAAAAACTTATCGAGGTTTTTCTTACACGTATAGATAATGAGCTCATCTATTCTATACATAAATATAAGGTTTATGCATAAACATTTGTATAATTTAAACATACAATTGGGAGAAGAGTCTGTTATATTTTTGCAAAATAGGATTTCTGTGTTTACAGTTATTTTTTTATGTAAACGTTTACGATTTTTTTATGTAATGTATGTAAACGTTCGCCATCATCATCTTTACAATTTCCTGAAATAGTTGTCTATCGGCTGTTGAGCAAAATAATTCTTCTACTGTGGTACCACACCATGTCTAATATTACGCAGCCATAAAAGTTTCTTTCGACCAATTCATCTCTTTCCTTAACTTTTCCTTCTATTATAGGGAAAAGTAGATGCTATTTGGGTCCCCTAATTATTCGGACAAAGTATTCTGTTTTTCTTCTTTATGATGTTTGTAAGCAAGACTTCTAAATTTGTCATTTTAAGAACATCTTCGTTGAAAGTGTGCGAAACCCATAATAATTTTAGGATCCGTTGATAGCACTACAATTCTAATGCTTCTAATTTGTTAAGCATTGTGGTTTTTAATGTTCATGTCTTACAACCACATAATAGGTTGGACCACACATAACATTTCACGACGGTCAGTAATTGTAAGGTCTTGACAGTAACTTAATTCACTGACTAAATTTACTAATGTCTAGAGATCTTGTAAATTTTCTACAAGAACTACCGTATCGTCAGCGTATCTAATGTTGTTGATTACTTCTCCGCCTAGATTTACTTACTTTCGTCCATCATCCAAAGCCTTCCTAAAGATTTCTTTACAGTATAGAATAAAAGACTGGTGACAAAACACAACACTGTTATACTTCACGTTTGATGGGTATTTATTCAGTATGACTATCTGCAAGTTGAATAGAAGCTACGCTAGTGTAATATGTATCGTGTTGTAAGTCAAATGCCTTCTAGAGGTCGAAGAAACAAACTTAAACTTTATTATTTCGAAACTCATTGCAAATCCGTACTGCTCTATACTTAACCCATTCTTCTTTTCGCACAGAAGGAATACTCGGTTTTGAATAATTCGTAAAAGTTTTTTTAGTGTGTAGCTTATAAAACGGATTAGTCTAAATTCGCTGCATTTATTAGACCTGGTCTTCTTTCGTAATATTAGTAATAGTGACTCCAACCAATCATCTAATTTGATTCCTTAGTTGTGAAATTGTTTAAAGAATGTGGTTAAGTAGGTAAAATTGTCCCCTTTCAAAACTTAAAGTAGCTCCGCAGGAATTTAATCTGGTCCAGGTGCTCTATTATTTTTGTCTTGCTTTATTGCTTTTTTGACTTCTGATTTAAGTATACTGGGACCTCTGACTAATTAGTTATCACAGTAAGTATATGTTTAATTTGCTCGAGAAGCATGGTCAAAAAGGTCACCTATGTATCTCTTCCATTTTGTGCACTTGTGCAATTTATTCCAGCGAACTTTTATCAGGTCTAGAATTTTCTGCGTCATCCATTTAATGTTTGCCAATATTTGAGGGCTTTCAAAGACTCTTTTTCTTTCTATGAAATCAAGTTTTGTATGATTTACCAACATTAGTTGTGGATTTTGTTTTCGATTAGTATATCAAATATTTTATGTATTTTTCTATTCTATCTCCTGTCGAATGTGTGCACGTGTTTAAAAGTTTCTAAGGAATTCGAAATATATCTTACTAGGTATGGTTTTTTTTTTAATTTCTTTTTAATATAATTTTTTTAATTTAGTTTGTATGTATTTTTAAGCAGAGTGGATTATAATGTACGTTTAGCGCCAGGGTAAGATATTAAATATTTATTATTGTTTTGAAATTGGTGGTTTATTAAAATGTAATCTATTTGATTCGTAATATTCTTCTTTGTTGTTTATCTTTAGTAGCTTTTCACGCGTTGAGTAGATTTGTCAGCAGACTAAGTTCATATAAAGTTGACAAACTTCATGTATATGTTAGATATATACGGGTTTTTCATTTTCATTTAATGTCCGGTGATGTTTTGTTCACAAAGATTTCACTGGATAGCGACCTGCGAAGCCCTGTGGTTTGTGTATTTATTCATCCTCTGTAGGATCTTAAGTTCCGTAGCCCATGATCAGTAATATTATTCGTTTTACTCATTGATGCCATAATGACTTTATTTGGGAATATAATGGGGTCGTTTTCGGTTGCCTTCCCTATCGCAGTGTTTTAGCCGTATTAATTTAATATAGTAATTGTCGATTAAAAGTACCTGTATAAAGCTGTTTTGCCAAATTCATCTACACCCTAACAAAGCAATGAAAATGCTGCTACCATTTTCATGAACTAGTTTTGGTCCATCCCGAGTATTTCATTTCCTTGGTCTTACTCATATCTTGGAGGCATTCCCTTATTTGCCACATGGGGAGGCGCCTGGTAGTAAATTTGGAAACCACATACAAATATGATATATACAGTATGGTAAATACACACTAGTCCAACCAGATTATCAAGAATTATTTGATCAGGTATCCTTTTGCTTTGAATAAATTGATGTAAATATTGTGCCGTTACTAAGATTTAAAATAAATTTTATAGAGCATTTACCTTTTGTTTCATATTTAGTCATATTTTGTCACTTATATTTAGTCTTGTTATATATAACCTATATATGACTTGTGTTTACATGCCTCAGATTATCGAGAGTACACTGTAATGGACATTTTTACAGAAACGCAAGTATTCCTTATTTCGCACTTCTGTTTATTATCAGGATGCGTCGTTTTCGGTTTTGATAACCTATTTCATAACACTTATTAAATTTTATATTGGCAACACCTATGTGTATGCGATCGAGTATTGGCGAAGTTGGTCAATCCAGGCTCAGTTGATGTAGAGATTTGGGGTGTATTTGGAGAATTATAGAGTTCGACTTTAAATGTTTCTAAAAGGGTAAAAATTCTTTTTCTTGATTTTGGTCGACTTGTTTCTGCTGGTATTTTCTTCTTTAAGTAATATATTGGTGTGCTTTGTCGAATGTTTGATTGTATTTATCTATATATCTACGTACATAAACGTATCTGCGGTATTTTAAGCATACATAACAGTCAATTAAAAGGCCATATTCATAGTCAGTAATTTTTCTACATGCTTAAATTATTAATGAGATGACGTTGGAAAATCTAGATTACCGCATAAGGGACAAGCATTCTGCAAGTTGATTTAATAATGGCTTCTGGACTTACACTCCAGTTGGTTAATGAACAGTTTTAGATAATACTAGTTCTCGTTGTATCGTCTGTTTTGTATTTTAACAGTGATATTTATAAGGCAATGAGCGGTCTAGCATAACCTCAATATATTGACGTTAGTTCTAGATAATGTTTAACCCAGTATGTTATCTACGTGTTTTTAAGTATTCAAGTGTAATTAAGATACTTGGGTCTTAACAGAGATTTGTTTTGGCTTGAATTATTTCTTATTTTATTATGATATTATTTTTTAAAATATAATTTTTTTGTTAATTCTGTTTGTAAAAAAGTGTTTTCTTTTTAAAGGCAAAAAACTGTCATCCGAATACACAAAACGCTCCATTTTAGGCTACATCGGCTTGTTGTTTATTATGTATTAAATAAAGATCAAATCAGAATGCTTCCAGTAGAAGAATGCTTTTTTAAATTCATCATTTACTTTTCTTTTTATTTATGATTATTGTGATGATAGATCCGGGCAGGACCTATTTGTGAGCCCTTCAAATACTTACAGCTCATAAGGCGGGTCCACTATATCACTCCTATAATACGGACTAGGCCCCCAAACTCCTGCTATTTAGCGTTTCTGGCGCACAGACTGCTCCAGGCTCCCATATCTGCTATATTTAGCAGCGGCTCCAAATCTGAGATCTTCATTTGTTCAACGTCTAATCCTTTAGTAACCCTGTCGCCTTAGAGAAAGTCACAAGTGTCACCCAACAAACCTACAGGCGGAGTTATTCTCAAAATTGCTCTCTAAATTGTTTGCAATCACATGATTGTTGTTTATAATAAGATCCACATGTAGTTTGATAGAAGATCGCTGTTGTTTTATCCATTTAAGCTTTAATATTAATTCGGTCAACATCTGTATACGAAAAAGTTTTTACAGATTTTACTGCATTTTGTAACGTTTTTAAACGAATCTTTGTTTTGTAGATAAAAGACACATGAAGAATAATTTGTTCGCAATGATAAATATGCAATTTTTAACAAATTTATTGATTTTAAAATAGGCATACAGTCACTATATAAAAGAGTAAGAAAACATAAATCCTCCGCATTTACTAATAGAGTGCCCATTGGCAAACATTTTTATGATAGATACTTCCTCCAAACGTTTGGTATTGCTTCATTAGGCCCACTCTGGCACGATTTTGTTTGGTTCTAGAGGTTTTGTTCTAATTTCTGAAAAGTTTACCTGCCAGACAGAAATCCGAAAAGTTGTCAGAGAATATAAAAGTCGTTTCTGCTGCTTCTAATTATCTATGAATTTTGCCACAGTAGTTTTTCCGACATGTTTGAGTCTTCAGATTCGTTAAATGATTTATATTTATCATCAGACAATTTTGCTTTCATATTTTTCTGATAATTTTTAGCTATTTAATTAAAAAAATATATTATCTGATCGAACTTGTTTTCCGATTTTTTTGTCTGAAGGGTATAATTTTTGGAAAAATTAGAGGAAATCCACCTTAAAGAGAAACAAAATATGAATGTGTTGCTTGTGTGAGTCCATTTCAAATAGGTAAAGAAATAATAAATAAGACTTACTCACAATCAATTTAATTTAACTATCTGACGACCGGTTTCGCTTTCTACAATATGCAAAGCATCCTCAGGTCTCGATACAAAGTTAAACAAATGCTGAAATAATAAAAACCCATATTAGGGTGTTGTCCAATAACGATAAACAAAGTAGATGTTGTAAATTACAATAATTATGCCAATATTACATGTCTGTGGTTTTATTTAAATGAGTAAGTTGAATAAAAGGTATAAAAATTTTAAAAGTTTAAACAGACAAGGTAAGGCCCACAAATTGTTATAAAATAGTCTCTTCGATTGTAATAAATTAACAAATGAGCAAATAAATAAATAAAATAAACATTACTTACATGCCGGTACTCTATTAATTGATGGATGGTAGAACATGGTTGAAACTACTATATATTGTTGAATGGAGAACTCAATTCTATTATTGCAGTTGTTTGACAGTAAACGGAAGTTCTGAGGAAGTCCTCAAGAACTTCCCGTTTACTGTCAAACAACTGCAATAATAGAATTGAGTTCTCCATTCAACAATATATAGTAGTTTCAACCATGTTCTACCATCCATCAATTAATAGAGTACCGGCATGTAAGTAATGTTTATTTTATTTATTTATTTGCTCATTTGTTAATTTATTACAATCGAAGAGACTATTTTATAACAATTTGTGGGCCTTACCTTGTCTGTTTAAACTTTTAAAATTTTTATACCTTTTATTCAACTTACTCATTTAAATAAAACCACAGACATGTAATATTGGCATAATTATTGTAATTTACAACATCTACTTTGTGTATCGTTATTGGACAACACCCTAATATGGGTTTTTATTATTTCAGCATTTGTTTAACTTTGTACCAAGACCTGAGGATGCTTTGCATATTGTAGAAAGCGAAACCGGTCGTCAGATAGTTAAATTAAATTGATTGTGAGTAAGTCTGATTTATTATTTCTATACCTATTAGAAACAAAATAGTCGCATAGGGAAATCGTGACTCTGCCTATTGAAGCGATACTCAGAGTTTGGAAAGAGTATCTATCATAACCTTTTTGCCGATGGACACTCTCTTAGGTATCATTCCTAAAATTGTAATTATAAGACTACATCAAATTTTAAATGCAATTAAACTAATAAAATGTAACTAAATTTAGGAAACATAGTCCCATTTTTAAGTTCATATCTATCTATGTATACAGCCCATGCTGTCCAATTTTGGACATAGGCCTTCTTTTCCTTATTCACGTCTCCCTATTGTAAGCAGTTTGTATCCACTTCGGGCCTGCGTGTTTCTTCAAGTCATCTGACCATCTCATTTGTGGCCTTCCTCTTTTTCGTTTGTAACTATATGGTCTCCAGTGTATAATCATCTTATTCCATCTGTCGTCTTTCTGTCTTATGGTATGTCCAGCGAACTTCCACTTAAGTTTTGCTATCTGCGTTGATACATCGGTCACTTTTGTTTTGTTGCGGATCCAAGTATTTCTTTTCTTGTCTGATAGCCTGATGTTCAGCATTTGCCTTTCCATGGCTCTTTGGGTCTTTGCTATTTTTTCCATGTTTTCCTTTGTAAACGTCAAGTTTGAGAACCGTAGGTGACAACAGGAAGTATACATTGGTTGAAGACTCTTGTTTTTAAATATTGGGGGTATTTTCTATTTTTTAGTATATAGAAAAGTTTTCCGAAGGATACCCAAGCCAACCGTATCCTTCTCTTAATTCATCCGGTCTGATTTTCTTTATTTAATTTAATTAGTTGTCCCAAATATACATATTCTTTTACTTGTTCCATAGTTGTTTGTGCAATTGTAGTTATTAATTCTTCTGGTTGGTTGGTCATAATTTTCGTTTTATTATAATTCATTTGTAGACCTATTTTTGTTGATTCGCTATTTAATTCATCCATCATATTTTGTAATTCTTCCCTTTTATCTTTTATTAATACAATGTCGTCTGCATATCTCAAGTGATTCAAGTATTGGCCGTTTATGTTAATACCCTGTTTTTCCCATTGTAATTTCCTCATAACGTCTTCCAAAGCTTGATTGAATAGTTTGGGTGATATAGTGTTACCCTGTCTGACTTCACGCCGTATCTTAATAGGCCCCGTTTGTTCAACTATTTTAATAGATGTTGTTGCTTGATCATATATATTGAAAATTAAGTCCGTATATCTATAGTCTATTCTTTCTTATCGAATGCTTTTTCAAAGTCTACAAATACCATATACATTGGGATTTTATATTCGTTGGCCTTTTCATTTAATATTTTTATCGTAAGCAGATGGTCGCTTGTACTGAATCCTTTTCTAAAACCGGCTTGCTCTCTTGACTAGTAATTATCTAACTTAGTTGTTAATCTGTTTGTTAGTAGTTTAGTTAACAGTTTGTACATTACATTAAGTAGCTTAATGGAACTATAGTTTTTCAGATATTTCTATCGCCTTTCTTAAATAGTAATAGTGTTATTGCCTCGTTTCATGTGGTGGGTATTTGTTTTGTGTTCAATATTTTATTCATTAGTACACAAAGGACTTTCATTGTAGTTTTCCCCCATTTTTTAGCATTTCCACAGTTATTCCATCTTTCCCAGGAGATTTGTTATTCTTCATTTCTTTGAGTGCCTTTTTTATTTCATTTTTACTGATTTCTTGTTGTAGGTCAGAGTTAATGTACTTTATTTTCAGTTGTAACTGATTACGGATTTCTTTGGTTGGTTTTTGTTCTGTTTTTTTATAGAGATTTTGTATAATATTAGTGCGTTATCTGTAAATTTTTTTATATTGTTGGTCTCCACTCCTTCTTTGTTCTTTATGCTATTAATTTGTATGTTTCCCAGGTTCTGCTTTAAGAACTTCATGCTCTTATTTTTTTCAATTGTTTTCTCTATATTTTCTTCCTGTACTCTCCATTTACACTCCATGATACTTTTTCTACATAATAGTTTTGTTTATTTCTTTGTATTCAATTTTGTTCCTGTCCTCTTGTTCTAGTAATGTTCTTCTTATGTTTATAACAATCTTTGTTTCCTGGGATATAAAACTTTCTTTTTTTTGTTTGTTGTTGTCTGTGCTATTTCTTTACACACTTTCATTAGAGTTTCAGTAAATATTATGTTTATTTCATCGATATGTTTGTGTTCTATATCTTCCTTGGTCGGCAATATTTCCTTTATTCTCTCTTCGTACGTTTGTTTTTCTTATTTCAGTTTTTTCATGTCTAATTTCTGATTATTTTCCATTTTTTTTCTTGTTTCAAATGTACTGTCAGTTCTCAGCTTGGCTCGGACTAGTCTATGGTCGCTACCAGTTGAAAAGCGATTTAGGGCTGTTACGTCTTTAACAATGGATTTTTGCGTTGAAAGAATATAATTTTGATCAATTTCGTTTTTAGTTTTACTATTGAGACTAATCCATGTCCATTTTCTTTGGGGTTTTTTCTAAAGAAAGTATTCATTGCATATAGTTGCTTATCCTCCAAGTAATTCATCAATGTGAGTAAGTCATTTCTTTTGTTGTATCCATGGTGTCCTACTTTGTCTTCTTCTTTATATAGTTGTTCTTCTATTTTGGCATTGAAGTTTCCGAATATTAGCGTTAATTTTGATTTAATTTCTTCCATAGCTGTTGTTATGTCTTCGTAGAAATGTTCAGTATCTTCATAGCTGTAGGTACTGGTTGGAGCGTACAGCTGATTTTTAAGGGCGTTCTTTTTAATTTAAGCGTCGTGTATGCTAGTATATCTGAATAAATATACACAATCTACCATTGGTAGATTGTATGTATTTAACTACTTTTTTATTTATTATAAATCTTACTCCATTATTTGAGTTTTCTTCATTACCTTTATGGTATAGCAAATTTCGTGATTTTAGCTGTATTTTTTGTTCTTATTTTCTTCTTACTTCGGACATGCCGATAATATCCCACTGTATTTTAGTTGTTCCTTTAGTTCGTAGGTTTTAGTGTCTTCGTTTATGGATCTGATGTTATACGTTCCTACATTTATTTTTGTCAAATATTTGCCTCCCCAGAATCCTTAAGGCGAACTGGTTTCCCTGTATGGGATTCCGAGTAAGTAACTCTACTCACCTGGGGTCCTATTCCGTTTGTTTTATTATTCGACATGTTTCCTAAAGATGGACTTTTGGCACTAAAACACCTTGCTTGCTAGACGGGCTGGTGAGTTCTGTATCAGCCGCCCACTCTGGGTCAGACGCTGTTCGTAGCTGTCCACTCTAGATCAGACGCTACTGTTTAGGAAACAGAACTTTAGGTTCATAATAACATCATAAATATTGGACAAATAAAATCCCATTAGATATAATTAAAGTTATAAAGCAGCACATCTTTTTTCTTAATCAAATCAAAAATCCTATTATTTTACTATATCAAATGTTAAATAAAATCAAACCAACAAAAATATAACTAAATTTAGGAATGATAGTCCCATTTTTATTTTTATAATAACAGCATAAATATTGGACAACTAAAATTCCATTAAATGTAATTACTAATGTTATTAAGCAGCACATCTTTTTGCTTATAAAAAATCTAATTATTTCAGACAACAAAAAGGAAATAAAATAAACTTTGTCTCTATTATTCAGCATGTCAAAAATATCCAAACTATTCTAGGAGTGGAACATATAAATAATAGAAGCGCTTTTAGTCATAAAAGATTTCTATGCTAAAATTTTTATTACATACGTAATTGAATTTTTTTATACAATTATATAACCCATAGAAATTTCTGTCGGAAATTGAAAATTGTTTGCTATGGACCAGTACATATTTATTTATGGAATTGGCGGTCAGTTTCTAGACACTCACTTTTATTAATAACTGAAAGCATAAAAAATAAATACTGTTTTTTAATTTCCATACAATATCGTAAAGTTCGTATTGGAATATTTTAAATTGACGATATTCCAAGTAAATTTTACTGGTTGTGTTATTTTGTTTCGTTACAGAGGACTGAAATGATATTAAGGAAACGAACAAAAAATCGTCGAATATTTTAAACATGACGGAACGTTTAAATAAAGAATAAAAATAAATGCCCCACCTGAGGTCAAAATTAACAATTTAAAACAGAGATTGATCTTTATACATACATAAATTTTTACACGTACAATTGTAGAAATCAAGAAATACTGGGAAAAATGCAAATCCAGGCCGCAAACAAACATGTAAATGGAAAAGTAACATACTAACTAATTTTTTTTTAAAGAATAATCATTACAAATATCTTTTATGCATTTATTTTTAAGACATTTTTCCATATCTGACTTGTGGATAAAGTTCGTTTAATAACTAAGTAATTTCTTTGTCTAGTAACAAGGTGTAGTTTTAGAAATATTTACAAAAAAGTTTGTTCTAAATTTACATATTTTATTAGTTTTGTGTTTGTCAAGTTTGTGTGAAGAAAATTCTAACTATTTAGATCTATTTGTAGTACCATGAATTCCCCTTGTAGTGAAATTGTCAAAATTTTTGAAGTTATACTTCTATATGTGTGTTCGACGTTGGAAATTTGTACGGGAGTAAATCGGTGAAATCATTACATATGTAAGATATAGGTAAGAGAGAGACAGAAGCTTTATTTTCTCTCTCTCTCTTTCTCTTTCGAGAATAATAATGTTCCTTTTCTAAATATATTTAATATTTCTTAATATTATTTTTTTTTTATTATTAATATTATCATATTAAATTAAACATATGCGTAAGTAAGTTATCTATATTATCATTTTTAAATACTTATGAATATTGCATTTTAATTTGTATTGTAATATTGTATTGAATTATGTTGCAGTGTATTGTATTGTATTTTTATATTAATAACAAAATAAACAATAAATTTTACTGCAGAGTATGTGTAAATTTTTTTTTATTTAACTCCTTTTATACATATATGAAAATAAAAATGTATATTTTCATTAAAATATTGATTCAATCCTTCATTTACTATGTTACTTTTATTACAGGACAAATGTTTATATACAGCAAACGATGCACATTATACTTATATACCTAATTCTTTTTTTCTTTCTGCTATCTCTTACCTATAGCATTACATATGTAATGATTATGCAGATTGACTTCTATATAAATTATATAAAGTTTCGATTTAATTAGTTTATTTACAAATGTGGCATTAGATAAGATTTTAAAAGTACTTAGCAAAAAAATAGAGAATTATGCTACACTGCCAACTAGAATCAGACTAAACGATCAGGTATAATTAAGTTGTTATCATTTTGTACTAATAATACATATTTTCAGCTAAATATTGAATTTTATAGACAAAAAGGAAGAATTTGCCTCAACGCATCTAAAACCGAATTTACCTGCTTTTACCTAAACAACAAATTGGCTTTGAAAACAGCGAATGTTCACTTTGTTAATATACGACTTAACCACAATAAATATCCAAAATACATAGGCGTGACTTTGTACAACCGTTTAGCTTTAAAGTACTTTTAAGTACAGTTGCCAAAACACGAAAAACCAGAAATATCATCAGCATACACACTCAGGCCTTCAAGCTTAGCTCTTGTTTATGCTGCAGCTGAATATGGCGCACTAATATGGACAAAGAATGCTCACGTCCAAAGGATTGATATCCAGCTAAACAACCCTAAGAGAATAATCGCTGAAGTAGTCAAATCCACACCAACCCATTTGCTGCCAGCTGAGCGACATTCCACCACCACACATTTGCCGACTTAATTTTCTAACTACAGAGTATAAAAAAATCTCGAACATCACGGCACTGCCGATTCATAAATATATAGAAGTTGCATTAAAAATTCGACTGTGCTGCATATTACATTTATAATAGACACCATATGATATGATACGAGGAAAATACCAAGACTATACTTAAAGGTTTAAAAAAATCTTAAAAGCATATAAAATCAATGCCACATTTTTTTAAAATAACAAACTCTACGGCTTCTACACCTTCTTCATTACAACCGGCATGATCGAGTCCAAAGAGTGGTAATACAGGACAACCTTCAATTAAAAGCACCACAGCAGAACAATGTAATAATATTTTAATATCCATCAAAGCACAAACATTTCAAGAATCCCAAAATTATTCGACATAAAATTTTTGGAAAAAAATGTTTCCAGTAAACTGCAAGAAAAACTGCACACAACGATTAATCGCAGAGACTCAGTGTGTTGCAAATTTCTCGGCTGAATGCAGTAGGATCTGGTTACCCATATTAAAAGAGGAATTTAAAAAAAGGAAAATACCAGTATTAGTAAGTCAGTAACATATCGACGTTACATCATTTAAAATAAAATGAGAGTTTGATGTTTACTGAAAGTAAACCAAACGTAAGACCAAATACTTACCATGTGTTGATAGTATTATGAGGTTTTTTTATCGTTTTTTCCTCATGATTTACTATAGAATCACTAACAGAATGATTTTGTTGTCATCATGGCATGTGGTTACCTTTTTAAAGAAAAATTCACACGCTATAATTTTTTTCTAACGGATATTCTCGAGTTAAAGTTGATTTCATGTAATCAAATAAACTATCTTTGTTTAGTTCTAATTTTGTTATTCTAGTTTTGTATCTGAATTTATTTAATTTGTTTAAATTATTAATGTTTGTATTTTAAGAAAGATTATAAGTTATGGATAAGCCAGAGGAAGGTAATACTTAACATTGCACTAAAATTGGAAAGTTAATATTAAAGTGCAAATTCATAAATCAGCTTGTACTACTTACAGTATATTCGCTTTTATTTTATTTTGTGAAAATTTTAAATACTGTTGATAAAAGTAGATATTTTCAATAAGATATGTTTAATATACAATAATTTATTAATAAGTAACTAAATACATTTGTTTATATTGAAAATTATAGAACAAATTTGATTAATTTTATTAAAATTCCATAAAGGGTGATTTAAAAAACAATGGTTTAATATTAAGTTTTTACGTTTCTGTTGCAGGTTGGTAATTTTGCATAAAAATCACTTAAGTTTTAAAAATAAAACATTTCTAAGTTCGTCCGCACATGGGTCGATCGAAGGCACGCGTCTAAGTTCATGCATCTGCTCGTCTTACGAACCTGCGCATGAGCGATTGTTCACAGCACACTAGTCGATTTAGTTTGCTGTTTACTCACATCTACCAACCAAGAAGAATGCATTTTTTATATATTTATATTGGCATATTCTTTCATTGTATAATTATACAATTGAGGGTATTTGTACACTTCCCCAACGAATTTTATATTAAACACCTAGAAACAGAAATTCAATGTTTTCCGAATTTTATATTACAAACAATATATTTCTACAAAGTTAGTACTACTACAAACAACGAACATAATATTCGTCGATCTTAAAAAAATTATTTTAGGGCAAAAAAAAATAAAAAACGAAGAAAGCAAATACAAGAATCTTATCCCCATGACTGTAAACGTGCGTCTCACTCGAACTTTCTTGTGAGCTACCAATATCATGTGAGGAGAGTCGTACAAGACGAGATTTGCAATTCAAGACGACCACTAATCGTCCCGTCTGCGGAGCTCAATGCAACAGCAAAAGAACTTTGGCGGTGGGGAGAGACCTACGCGATTGAAATCGAGTCGACCACTTCGAGCGTCGACCCATGTGCGGACGGCCTACATCGTACAAAAAAGTAAAATCTTACAACTAAACGCAGCCAAAACGTATTACGAAGTGGTTGCTATAAAATTTATTAGGTAAAGCTACACATGACATCACATAAAACTACTTGATTTAGGGACAAGAACCAACCTAAATGCTAGTTTCTGAAATTTCCAATTTGACCAGCTTCTTATATAATATACCACTCTGTACGACGCCGCCAAAAATGGAACTTTTCCTAATGTCACCTACCGGGGGTTAATAAACTTTATTTCGTGTAAGACTAATACCTTCATAAAAAGGCAAACCAGTTTACTCAAGAAGATATAAAGTTCAATAAGCGCATAGTTTTAAAAATTATTATAATTTTACCGTTACAATTTTTTATGTTACGACTGTGAATAAATTGGGTCAATTAAAAAGTAAAAGCAATTATAAAGCACTTCTAAATTTCTCAAGTAGCCTACTTATCATTAATAGAGGAAACGCTCTAGGCTAATATTCAAAATATGGATTTTTAAATGTACATATTTTGCAAATATTTCTTTGTTTCGCATAATAGGGCCCAAAGTTATTATTAAACATGATACTAATACATTTGCTGTTAGTTTTTCTATACATTTAAAAGGTGTGCCAAAACCCTCACCTCTTATTTATGTAGACTTAGTTAATAAAACCCAATTATAGGGAAAATACCTGTTCTGAGACTCTATTGCTTAATAATATCAAATCAAACGGACTCATTATTATCTTTAGTAGAGAGATTTTAATAAGTGTAATAGAAAATGGAGGAAAAATTAAATATTATTATTATAATATAATATTATATTATATTATATTATATTATATTATATTATATTATATTATAATATATTATATTATATTATATTATATTATATTATATTATATTATATTATATTATATTATATTATATTATATTATATTATATTATATTATATTATATTATATATATATTATATTATATTATATTATATTATATTATATTATATTATATTATATTATATTATATTATATTATATTATATTATATTATATTATATTATATTATATTATATTATATTATATTATATTATATTATATATATATTATATTATATTATATTATATTATATTATATTATATTATATTATATTATATTATATTATATTATATATTATATTATATTATATTATATTATATTATATTATATTATATTATATTATATTATATTATATTATATTATATTATATTATATTATATTATATTATATATATTATATTATAATATATTATATTATATTATATTATATTATATTATATTATATTATATTATATTATATTATATTATATTATATTATATTATATTATATTATATTATATTATATTATATTATATTATATTATATTATATTATATTATATTATATATTATATTAATATTATATTATATTATATTACATTATATTATATTATATTACATTATATTATAATTATATTATATTATATTATATTATATTATATTATATTATATTATATTATATTATATTATATTATTATATTATATTATATTATATTATATTATATTATATTATATTATATTATATTATATTATATTATATTATATTATATTATATTATATTATATTATATTATATTATATTATATTATATTATATTATATCATAATATATTATATTATTATTATAATATAATATAATAATATATTATTATTGAACTGATCGTTGTAACAGGATGTTTCTACTGTATCATATCACACTTGTGTTTGAGGCACATAAAATTAACGAAGCCACGTTTCACAGAGTCAGAACAGACGTGTAAGTGGTTCTTTAGATATTTCCACTAAAAGTAGACTTGGAGAAGAGAAAAGGAGAAAGAAAGAAGCATACAAGATGATAGCTACGACAGCTAAACCACAAATAATAAATCAATAGAACAAGTAAACAAATTAATAATCAAATTGCCGAAAAGGGATGACTAAAATTTTTCTTTATATTTTCAAATGAATTGGAAAAATAAAGAACAGATATAAAAAGGAAATAAAATTTTTAAAGATATAATTATGAATATATAATATATATATATATATATATATATATATATTTATATATATATATATATATATATATATATATATATATAATATATATATAATATATATTAATAAAGTATTCAACTAGTGAATTCAGAGGTTTATTCGGTCAGTCAGGTTGGCAAAATAAAAAACAGAAGTCAACTACTTCATAAGTTTATCGAAGACGTTTCGCTTTATATTTCTAAAGCTTCATCAGTTCTCTAAAATACAAAGATGACATAGAGTTTATAAGAAATACAGATCTAATAATTAATTACTTACAACTCAATATGTAGTATTAAAGATGTTATCGTATATGTACTTAAGTTTACTCATAAATTTAGAACTAACTTAAAAAAAAATTAAACAGAAATATGCAAAAAATAACATTCGCAGAAACGAAGATTTACAAAAACTTCAAACGTACATTTGGCTTCATTTAGAGATGGTTCTCCAATGAAGACAAACAAAACACTGATTTATTGCAATCTACGCAAAACGACGTGGCGCGATACCGAAAATGTTTTTCAAGGGCCATATGTTTTCAACAAATTCCAAGGTTTGAGACAATTATGAACTTCTACGGGGGTCATTGAAAGAATAGTTGGACGGGTGGATTTGTAACGGAAAAATTTGATATGATTTTTTTTTTGTAATTTATGTTTTAATGAAACTTAGAGCTTTGGGATGATTATGTTATTGTTTTGAATGGAAAATCCGGCTATTTTAAATTATGAATATTGGTATTATTTATTTCGTAAGATGAGAGAGTGGTAAACCTGGCTCAAATTGTCAATGTCGGTTCTTTTGTTTATTGCAGATGGGTTTTTTAGGATCTCACACATTTCAATAAAGGAGCGTTTTTGATGGTTATTTTGTTTGGCCATTATTTTAGTATTTGAGAAGTCAATGTGATGTTTGGTGGAAATGGCGTGTTGTGCAAGGGCACAAGAGGGTTTGGAAAGTCTAATGTCGCTTTTATGTGAAGTTATACGCCCTAGAAGTGAACGACTGGTTTGGCCAATGTAGCAGGAATTGCATTCAGAACAGGGGATTTGATAGATATATTATATATATATATATATATATATATATATATATATATATATATATATATATATATATATATATATATGTATATATATTTATATATATATATATTTATATATATATATTTATATATATATTATATGTATATATATATATATATATATATATATATATATATATATATATATATATATATTATATTTATATATATATACATATATATATATATATATATACATATATATATATATATATATATATATATATATTTATATATATATATATATATATATATATATAAATATATATATATATATATACATATATATATATATATATATTTATATATATATATATATATATATATATATATAATATATATATATATATTATATTTATATATATATATATATATAATATATATATATATATATATATACATATAAAGTATACGTAAATGTTTCAGCTGGATATAGGTATTATACTTTGAAGTACTTGTGGCAACCGCATTTTCTTAACCCCACTGCTGTCGTCAAGACCACCTGTTCATACAAAAATCATACAATTTCAGAGATGTGATTATTTAATTATTTTTTTTTTTTTAGAAATGAATTATTTTAATATAAATTAATTCAATCATTATGTCTCTGTTAGGGTCTTTGTCCTTCTGTGAAATATAGGTATGTGACTTCGTAGGTTTGACGCTTTTACCGGAATCAATATCATAAAAAATGGTTTATGTAATCTAAACTGTTGCCGACAAGTAAATTTGTACTGCTACGACGAAGATAGTACTATCATGAAATTCATACTTGTCATTGTATAAGATTTTTGTTGCTTATTAAAAATTAGATAGTCTGGATAATATCTTGGTGGGAATTTCATAACCGATAAATGATCAATCAATCGGCAAAAATGTTATTTAAAACATGCGAACATTTCTTGCAATCAGTGTTTATCGTTGTTATTATAGTATCGGCTGTTAACTTTTTGTTCGATTGCTTTGTCTTAGTAGGGTTCGTACTTATTTTTTTTTATTTTAATTTATTTGGGAGTTATGATAACCGCAATATTTTATAGAGTGAATTCCCATTATACAATTTTTAGTGAATAAGTTAAAATAAACAATTATTATGACATTATTATCCATATTATAAGGTGGAAAAGTAGATGATTGAGAAATAATCAGGAACATGGTAAATTGATCTATAAAGTGTAATTGATGGTACGTAGTCAGTTATTGCAATACTGATATTAAGATCTATCATATCATATATTATTTAGTATATTACAGTAGATATTACTTAAATGGTTGTTGTCGGTCTTATAATAGATAGATTCATGAGTTTTATTAATGTGTACCATTTCAAGGAAAATTATCTATTTTTATAATTATCAACTTGTTCCAAGATTTTTACATTATTAAAGTCAAAGTTATGTCCTGTCTTCAAGTGGTGGTCCACTAAGGACTAACAAATTAACTAACTATCATCCACTAACGTGTCACTCAACACAAAAGTGACTGTAACTTACGAAAAAACTCTTGTGCCTTAGTGGACCACCACTTGAAGACAGGACATAACTTTGACTTTAATAATGTAAAAATCTTGGAACAAGTTGATAATTATAAAAATCGACTTTTCCTTAAAATGGTACACATTAATAAAACTCCTGAATCTATCAATTATAAGACAGACACCAACCATTTAAGTAATATCTACTGTAATATACTAAACAATATATGATATGATAGATCTTAATATCAGTATTACAATAACTGACTACGTACTATCAATTACATTTTATAGATCAATTTACCATGTTCCTGATTATTTCTCAATCCTCTACTTTTCACCTTATAATATGGATAATACTGTCATAATAATTGTTTATTTTAACTTATTCACTAAAAATTGTACAATGGGAATTCACTCTATAAAATATTGCGGTTACCATAACTCCCAAATAAATTAAAATCAAAAATGTCATTTATTTAAGTAGATATGTTATCAAAATCTAAATTTTTAATCTTATAGTTGTAAGTATTGAAATATTCATTTTGATTTACATATAATAATTATAATAAATTTACAGTTTTCTCCTGAAGAAGTCACAAAATCGTGACGAAATATTGAGAAATAACAATAGTTTTATTTCCCACAGACCAATTGCTGAGACTTCAAATCAATATATATATATATATATATATATATATATATATATATTTTGGAGGGTAACTTTCGGGAAAGCGTCAAAACAAGGATCAGCTAGAGATGGTATAAGCCAGCTTGGTGTAGAACTTTATTCTATATGTGAAATTTTCGGTGATATGTTGAATGTGAAAGATTTTATGTCTTTCTATCATTAGGTCCAAAATTTTCACTACCAGTCTCAGTGAAAGATATTGACATGTACACATACCTAGCAGACATTGAGTACTGTATTAAGAAACTCCCTACAGATTCACAGAATTTGCAACGTTCAAAAATCACGAATATCATTACCAACCACATCAAAACCAACCGTTATTACATCAGTCCATCCATGGCCATTGAAACAAAAACGAGAAAATTTCTGAAAGACAACCCTGATATTATAGTAACAAGAGCAGACAAAGGTAACACTACAGTCATAATGGACAGAAACGAGTACATCACCAAATCATTTGAACTTCTCAATGACCCACATTCCTATAAAAAAATCCCCAAAGATCTGACTCCATCAGTAGAAAGAAACACTAACTTACTAATAAAACAACTACATGAAGAAGGACATATTACCACCA
This sequence comes from Diabrotica balteata, assembly GCA_918026665.1. Classification (NCBI taxonomy): domain Eukaryota; kingdom Metazoa; phylum Arthropoda; class Insecta; order Coleoptera; family Chrysomelidae; genus Diabrotica; species Diabrotica balteata. The sequence goes on along the minus strand of OU898277.1, from coordinate 115,202,984 downwards.
AAACAAAAAAAGAATTAACCAACTACACCGGTACCACCCCAACATACTATGGACTTCCAAAAATTCACAAAGAAGGGTGCCCTCTACGTCCTATAATTGCTTGCAAGAATGCCCCCACTCAATCCTTGGCTAAATATCTGGCAGGTATTATTGACACTTCTTTTTCTTCTCATAATACCTACAAAATTAAAGATTCTTTTGAATTTGCAAATAAGATCAATGGGTTTTTACTACCTTCAGGATATGTCTTGGTGAGTTTTGATGTTACTTCCTTGTTTACCAACATCCCTCTTGAACTGGTAGTTTCTATTCTGACAACTAATTACCATCTTATTGAACAGAACTGTACAATTCCCAAAGTTTTGTTCCTGAAACTGATTACCTTTTTATACAACAATACATATTTCACTTTTCAAAATGAATTCTATGTCCAAATAAAAGGAGCACCCATGGGTGGAGCTATATCCCCTACTTTGGCAGAAATTGTAATGAACTCCCTACTTCACTACTGTACTCAAGAAGTTGATTTCCAGTTCCCCTTCATTTACCAATATGTAGACGACCTCATATGTGCAGTCCCTGCAGACAAAATCAACTACACTCTTGACATTTTCAACTCATATAACACTCACCTACAATTCACAGTTGAAACAGAAGAAAATAATAGTGTTCCATTCTTAGACACCTATGTAACCAGACATGAGGACAATACAGTAAGGTTGGATTGGTACAGAAAAAAAACATTCTCAGGTAGATATGTGCCTTTTCACTCGTATCATCCAGACGAACAGAAGATTAACATCATCAAAGGTCTGAAAAACAGAATAAAAAGAATTTGTCACCCTTCAAACTACAATAAGAACATCAAGTTATTGTATGAGATTCTTAGAAAAAATCACTACCCTAAGATGCTTCTTAATAAATTGCTATTTCAAGATATGCCAACAGTTAGAACACAGCAAAGACAAACATTAGAAGGAGAAACAGTAGAAGTGTTCTATGGGAGATTGCCTTACATCAAAGGTTTATCACCACAGATCACAAACCTTTTCAGACAGTTCAACATAGTGATAGCAAATTCTGTTTACAAAAGATTAGGGACATACTTTACTCACCTGACAGAAAGAGTTAAAAAACTGGATAACTTCAATGTAGTGTATTCTATTCCATGTGGTTCTTGTTCAGAAGTGTATGTCGGTCAAACCAGCCAGAAACTCTCAAAAAGAATAGCTTTGCACAGGAGTGATGTTGTGAGGAAGCCCACCAGCACAGCCTTTAGCCAACATATTAAGAATACTGGACACACTGCTAACTATGAAAATGTGCAAGTACTAAAGAGGGTTGACAACCAATTTAAGAGAAACTTCATAGAAATGTGCTACATCCATAACTGCAGCTCTCCTATGAACTGTAAGAAAGATGTTGAAAACTTAAGTTGTATTTATTCCTTTCTACTTCAACAGGACTTGACAAGAAGTAACAAACTGGAAAATGTGGGGAACTTATCATGACATGCATAGATTACCTACCTGTGCTTTAGAGGGGACTTCATTTCCTTGCTTATTATGTTGCCTAGGGCTCTTTCTTTTCGTATCCATGTGGTTGTGATGTGCAAAAGTGAAAATTATAACCTCGTTACATATGACACCCGGATGTTGACAGAAATATGTCATCAAAAAAGAAGATTAATTCTTCTTTTCTATTTGCAGTTTTTGTAGGTTGTAAATTTTAGACTTTTTGTTGTGTTTGTATTTGAAAAACTACCCTGTTGTGTTGTAATGTTTTTATTCAAAATTTTAAATGTATTTTTTAATATTTTTAACATGTTTGTGACAGTGTTCTTTACAACTAGGACCAACTGAACATTTTCAATGTAGGTTTTTAAATGTTGATTTCCACCACTGTACTATAATAGGTTTTCCATTTAGGTGCTGATGAAGGTGACAACATATCACCGAAAATTTCACATATAGAATAAAGTTCTACACCAAGCTGGCTTATACCATCTCTAGCTGATCCTTGTTTTGACGCTTTCCCGAAAGTTACCCTCCAAAGAATTGTATTCTTAGCGTCGTTATACACACACTCTATATATATATATATATATATATATATATATATATATCATATATATATATATATATATATATATATATATATATATATATATATATATATATGATTTTTGTCGCGGTTCTCAAATTACATTAAATTATACTACTAACAAAATTTGGTACCTTTCTGTCACTGAATGCCTACATAGAATTGTTTTCCAAAATAAAGGTTTTAATCGCCACTCAATGTCTTAGTTATCTGCCTCTGGTTATCCTTCTTTTTATGAAATTGCTTTCCAAAATAGTCTATAATTCTATTAACAGCTTCCACCATTTCAAATTATTTTTCTTATTAAAACTTAAAGTCGAGTAAAATATAATTTCTTCTATATTGTCATTGACTTTTTATTAAAAAAATCCACAAGGAAAATAATTCCTGACTTTTTATTATTAATAATTTATATATTATTGTTTGTTTGATTTTTTTTCTATGAAAATTTATCAAAAACTTGACTTTTTCTAAAAATGAATTGTGACAGTTTGACTTCTCAATAATTAATCTTCCTAATGATCTTTACGCTCAGAGCGTATTTATAGATATTTCAATGTTCGAAATATCGATAGTAAAGAGGTTAGGTTATTTCTATTTAGACATTTTGACGTTTTATTTTAAACTTCTAGAAAGCTCTTTTCTTTCCTATTTAGAAATTTAGGCTTTTTAGATCAGAATGAAAATTTATATATAAATTTAACATCTTAAATTACGCTATTTAATCCATAATTATTACTTCAAATTTCCACTTTCTGTTCAATTTCGCCTGTATTCACTGTCCCATATCACTTTCATTTACAAAATATCCCAATATAACAAATTTACTCATCTTAATATATATTTATAATATCATAACTATATAAAAAAAACTAAATACATTGTAAAATAAAAACTTTTTAAACAAACTATTATGCTAATTTTTTAGGGATGCCCTCATATAAATACTTTTTATAACATTCTCTAGTATATAACTTATAAATTATTTCTTTAATCGCCATTTAAGTTCATTCTAGGTTTCTAAATATTATGATTACCTTCGTTTCTCCTATATTTAATATTATCTCAATATATATTCTTTTCCAGACTTATGCAGTTCTTAAAAATATATGTTATGAAACTAAGTTAATTAAAATTATAACTTTAACAATCTGGAAATAGGTACATTCTTTTAATGATAAAAAAGAGTATTTTAGCACATGATAATCACTTAATGCGGAGTGATATATTGAAATTATATATTCGGTTTTTGCAAGGAACCAAACAAAAATGTTAAGAGAATTGTTGGGCACTAATATTAAAACAATTTGAATAATATGTTATTGATACCAAGAAATGATTTTATTTCCAGTGATATCATGGATATATTTATAGACTAATGGAATGATATTAAAAACAGAAAAAATACTATAGGCAAAATAAACGTAATCTAGTCTAAATAAACATTATCTCGGAAATAGCGATTGAGCGTTTCCCTCGATAATCGATAGGTTACTAACCCAAAAAATAATATAATGCGTATAAATTTGCAATCATTTGCTATCTGGTTGATAATTCCAAAATAAATAAATTCTTTTTGAACCAAGTTTATTTAACTTTTTGAAATAGACGCTGTAAATCTTACTTTTAAGTTCCTATATTTTCTTTAAATTGGATATTTCTAGTATAAACGTGTGTCTCTAAGGTATTATTTATTATTTGCAAATTATTGATTTGCTTTATAATGTAATGCATTGTAAAGTACATTGGGAAGAAGTTACAAAACAATATAAGAGAGATCTTAAAAAATAAATCCACGAGTTTTCTTTACAACTACGTTTAGTACAAAAAGTATGAAGTATCATTCGCAAAGCAGAAGAAATGTACCAAATTTTAAAACGAAAAATCCAGTTGTAGAAAAAAAAAGACCTTTCGCTTAACATTATTCTTAACTTTGGCAACATACACAATATATTCTGCAACTATAAGGTACAAGTTGGTAGTTGAAAGTGCTCCGGTTTCATAGACCGGGTATTTCGAATTACGCAAGTAATCATACAGGTACGTAAGACCAAATGTTTCATATTATCTACTTTCTTCATAATTAGTCTTGGGGGTAATAATTAAACAAAAGCCTTTTGTTATTTTTAGGACTCATTACTATGGATGTTTTTACCACGAGCAGTAAAAAATGCATTAAAACATCTAACCAGACAAAGAGCTAAGTTCGGAGACAAAGATTTTAAGCAACGAGCTATAGAGTGGTATTTGGGGAACGACAATGAACGCGATGAGTACGAGGAGGTTGGCGACTCTGATATAGATCCGAACTATGTACAGAGATGAGGAGCAGCAGGCATCTCAATAGAAAGTCGTAATACGTAAAAAAAGTGACAATAGTGTTGGAAAAGATGACCTTCTTGAAGCTGAGCAACAACTTATTGGTAAAAGCGTCATATCATATAAGAAATGAAATGACAGAAAAATTATTACTAATAATATTATTGTCCGTAAGATAACCAAATGGGTCAGGCGGCAAAATTGTCATTCGCTTCACTGTCGAATGGTTAAATGGATGTCGGTTTAAGCCCTGGCTCGGTGTACAGAAAAATAAAAAAGCCTACCGCAGCAGTTTAAAATGCTAAAACGAATCTGCGGCTTGCGGCTTGGTGATACTCCTCCATAGATCTCTACCGGAAGGGCGTGGCGCCTAAATACCGATGTATATATAATATTAATATACGTTATATAATAAATATATAAATATATATATATATACATATATATATATATATATATATATATATATATATATATATATGTATATATATATAAATATATATATATATATATATATTTATATATATATAAATATATGTATATATATATATATATAAATATATATATATATATATATAATATGTATATATATATATATATGTATATATATATATATAAATATATATATATATATATATATATATATATATATATGTATATATATATAAATATATATATATATATATATATATTATATATATAATATATGTATATATATAAATATATATATATATATATATATATATATATATATATATATATATATATATATATATCCCTTTGTGTGACATTTTATTCAGTATTTCAAGTGTAATATGAAAAATGTCAATATGTATGTACCAAATGGACCATATATTTACCAATTATTATTAGTTTATTATATCGCACGGCTAAATGACCAAACATTGTTTGTATTGTAATATAAATATTGACGAAATAATGAAATAATGTATAAAATTAAATTAAATGCAAAACTAACTTTAATCAACTTTTTAGAGAGATAAATTTTAACTGTAAAATCAATGTACCAGGTAAATTAAATGCTGAAATTACAAAAACCACATTAGGTCTGTCTTATAAAGATAACAATTACAGCATCTATGCCAGTATTATATGTCTGTCATTATTATTATGAATAAAATTGATGAAGCAGACAAAGTAAAAATCTACAAATTGGTATAAGATAATCTATTGAATTGAAATAAATTAGTAAAAAAAACAGAATACTAGCTACGTGCCGGTACAAGAATTATTAATTAATGATTTGCAAACATAGTTCAAACTATCCTGGATTGCTGGTGACGGGTGATCATCTGTTTAATTGTAACTATTTGACAAGTAGCGGGGAAGTTCTTGAGAGAGAGAGAGAGAGAGATATATTTTATAAATATGTTTTAATTTACTGAAGTTTAATTAAAAGGATAGTTATATGACAATAAATGATATATAATATATAATATAATGAATGACTAGGTTTTCAATAAAACTTCAATAAATTAACACATGTATCAAAAACATATCTCTCTCCCCTCAAGAACTTCCCCGCTAGTTGTCAAATAGTTACAATAAAACAGATAATCACCAATAACCAGCAATCCAGGATAGTTTAAATTATGTTTTACAAAACATTAATTCTAATTTTTGTACCGCCATGTAAATAGTATTTTATGTAACTATAAAACACTGAAAACTATGTTTTTAAACTTCCACAAAATTTATTTTAAACTCTTATTACTACAGCTGTTTCGGCTGATTGCCTTTTCAAGTGATCTATTTTTGGCATGCGCTTACACTTTATAGTCTTTAATGAAATAGGTTGAGACGGGAAGAACTGTTTGTATCAAGTTTGTATCAGAATTATATCTGTGTTTTTTAATTTGTTGATTTCCATAGATTCTAACAAAGATAGTTTAAGGCCTTTATTTTGAATGTGAAGAATTTTAAATTCGTCATTAAAAGAATGATTATGATCTAGAAGGTGAAGTGCGTATGTAGAATCTGTTTTTCTATTATTGAAAGCCCGAAAGCCCTACAGTCGCCACATTTAAGTTTGTACACACCACTGTGTAAGAGTGTTTTATTTTGGCTCTTTTTTTTGATTATATTTGTTTAAGTTGTTTGTTCTGAAAGCTGGTGTTATTCCTTTCTTTTTTATGTGTTTGGCTATTTTTGTTGATATTTTAGCTGTATATGTAATCAGGCAGAAAGTACTGGGTTTTGAAAATTGAAAAAATATACAATAAAAATTGGTCAAGTTGACTGTTAGTTTCTGTGAAACATACCAGTACGTCGTCTACGTATCTCCACCAATATAAAAACTGTTTAAATATGGGATGTTTCGAAATCTTTGTATCTAGATGATACAAACCTTACATAAAATTATCTCATAGCAATGGGCTTAGAGGATTGCCCACTATAAGTGCTGTACAGTTGAAGTTTAAAACAAGGTTTTCAGTGTTTTATTGTTACATAAAATGAATTTCTATCAAGTAACAGTCGAATCCATTATTTTAGTAGTGTTTTGTTTATTTACTAATTTATTTATTTATTTACTAATTTATTTATTTAAACTAAATACATGATAGTTAGCAAACAAAATTATATACATGATGACGGTATAAAAGTCGGAGATGCCACACTGGACAGAGTAGAGAAACTCGTGTATCTCGGCAGTAATATCAATGAGAGCTGGGATCCAACCGCAGAAATTAAAAGCCGAATAGAACAAGCCCGAGCTGCCTTTGTAAAAATGAGAAACGTACTTTGCAGTCATGATCTTAGCATTGACCTTAGAGTTCGTATGATATCTTGCTACATCTTTCCTGTCCTGCTGTATGGAGTAGAAGCGTGGACCCTAACTGAGGCTATGCTTAAACGCTTGACAGCCTTTGAGATGTGGGTATACAGACGACTACTGAAAATAAGCTGGGTCGACAGAGTTAGAAATGAGGAGGTCCTTAGACGGCTGAACCAAACAACACAACTGGTCAATATAATAAAGAAACGCAAGCTGGAATACTTCGGTCATATTATGAGACACCCTGAAAAATATGATCTTTTACATCTGATCATTCAGGGAAAGATCCAAGGTAATCGTGGTCCTGGTAGAAGAAGAACATCATGGCTGAAAAATCTAAGGCAATGGTATGGAAAATCAACTACATCGTTATTTAGAGCTGCTGTCAATAAAGTCACGATAGCGAATATGGTAGCCAACATGATATCCAACGATCGATAACGGTCATGGAACTAGAAGAAGAGAAGACTAATTTATTTCAGTTCAATAGATTATCTTTTAACAATTTGTAGATTTTTACGTTTATTAATAATCACAGATATATAATATAGCCATAATTGCTGTCATTGTTATCTTTATAAGACAACACCCTAATATGGGTTTTTGTAATTTCAGCATTTAATTTGCCTGGTACCGTTGGACCTGAAGATGTTTAGCACATTGTAGTAAGCGAAACCGGTAGATTTGGTGGTAAAATTAAATAAATTGTGAGTAACTCTTATTTTATTTCTTTTTACCTATTTCAAATCGACTCATACAGGCAACACATTTAGGATTTAATAAGAATTTCGTTAACAAGATAATACGTTTTTTCGACAAAGTAATATTTACACTGTGTATACATGCATTGTACACTATACATTTTCCCATACTTTTTGCCTTGTTACTCGATCATTGACCAAAATATCCGTACGAGGATCATCGTACATAGACCATACATCATACATCGATCTGTACATCTACCGAATATCCGTTCAGATAGTTTAATAATAAAGTCTTAAGTTATTTTCTTAATGTTGACTTTAAACTTCACTAGTAGACTTTAGCTTTCAGTAATATTGTTCCCAATGTTTAAAATACATGCATTGCACAGTAGGCATACCGTATCGATCATCGACCGACAGATCCGTAAAAGCGATGTGTAAGGTAAAGTCACCTATTACCGCACCAGTTAAGGAAAGTTAAATATTTCTTTGGATTATTTTTATATTTTTATAGTTACAAAAATTTCGTAGAGTTTATGTGAAGATAACTATATTACGTTTCCAAATAATTAAATTATTTTTCCAAATTTCAATTTTTATTGCTAAGAAAAAATACTAAATCAAAATCGAGCAAATTTTCCTAATACCAACCTAATAGTAATATTTTTTTCCGCAAATCGCCAGGAAATTTTGACATTCCTGTCAAAATTTCTTGAAGAAAAAGTCAGGACTTCCTTACTGTAAGGAAATGATATTTCCGTACAGTTGTTAGTGTTCTACATACATAAGCGTCAAGTTTGACAATTCAACCTCAATACGTTTCCATAGTAACCCAAGTAATTTTATTAGGAATTTCAAAGCACCATTTATTTGGGAATAAAATTATCGCGTTTTTTTTTAAATCAATCAATATCTGTCGAATTTTAAACGATTTGCGGAAAAATAGTATGTTTACCTCGTAGGAAAAGCCACATTCCTGGACTCTGTGTTGCTAAGTCTCGGCTTGCGCCTCGACTTAGCAATCTTCACAGTCGTCCAGGAATGTTAAGCTTTTCCTACCCGGTAAACAATGTACTATACCTATTACCGATTTTTTATAACCTATTACCGATTGTGAGATAACAACAAATGTTATCAACATTGTCTATATTCAGTAAAACACCTCTGACTATACAAAAGTGTTTATTATATTAAGCAAAACAAATAAAATGTATGAAATTAAACTAAAAAAAATTTCTATTACCTCATTCTCAAATTTTCATTATAAAAAATACAATTATACAAAATACTATTAAAAAGTTTAAGACAGTTTAAGATTTGCTAACATTTTTGGTCAATTCCTTCATTTCCGGTACGGAATAAATACCTCTTTATTTATTAATTTAGGGGGTACAATTTTGGAAATTATCTCCTTTACTGCATAAGTTAATACATCGTCCTTCTCTGGCCATTTCCAGTTTGGTCCAGTTGCCTCCATAGATTTCACTATAACTTTATTTTGTGCTCCATTACTATTTATATCACATACAATTTCTGGAATAAGTCGTCCTTCATATATTGTAACAACCAGAATCGTCTTTTACGTAAACAATGTACATACTATACCGTTTTTATAACTATTTTGTATAATGTTTAATTGTTTGGAGTTCGGTGAAACTATTTAGTTTACGGTTTCTTTTTCTCAGGCTCAGTCGCATGCTTTTGTACCAGACTTCTCCGTTGATGTTGCCACGGTTGCGTTTCGGGTTGCTTCTAGTTTTTTTTTGTATTAATACCAAGCCTAATTTCGTCCCCTTTTTGGATGTTCGTTCTATTTTCTTATTTTCTTTGTTTTCATGATCGACTTCAAGTCTTCTCTGATACTCGATAAATTCGTCAGACGTAGCAACGGTAGGGGTAATTCTTTTGGTAACTTTTTTGTTTGTCGATTGTTCCAATCTTTTAGGAAAATAAAACGACTTTTTAAACGGATTTGGTATATTTTTCAAAGGTGTTGGAAAGTTGGATAGGACACTATTTGAAATCTTATCCATTGCATCTGTGGAGTTTGCATTAATGTCGTTGTCTTTATAATTTTGTTGTTCTGGTTGTTGTTGGTTTATGGAGCCATGGATAAAAATAATCGCAATATATTCATAAAAAGCTTCCATATTCATCCAGCCGCTTTCTGTATACCCTAAACCCCAACCTTGTGGCACAGTTTTTGGAATATGCTTTGGAAGTCTTTTATATGGGAATAATATCATTGGTGGAGCAAGTGAAACCATTTGCCGATACATTAGCCAATACTGTCAAACACTCTTTTTCATCATTAGCTATTCTATTATACACCAGCTTTGTTCCTCTTCTTGCTAAGACTTGCTTCTCCTTTGGACATAAAAAGAAAGCTGTCTCATCGCAGTTAAATATTCGGGATCCATCCTCAAAAATATTCATAAGATTGTTGCTGGTGAAATAATCCCCAACCTTTCTGACCCACTCTCTAATACTTTGCTCACTGACATTACTCCTACTTGCGGTAAGATTTTGGGACACTCTTGTACTAACTTCAGGATGTCTTTCCATGAATTTTTGAAACCAGTGATTTCCCGGAATACCATCTTTAAATGGATTTTGTCGGTCCAAGTTTTTAATTAAATTAGCTACTATGTGTATTAATTGGGATTTTGTGACAGGGAACCCTTGTTGCGCCAAATAAAGAATCCAATCCACAACACACTTTTCTTCATTGGCAGCAAGCACAGGTTGCACTCCACACTTGGGATTTTTAAATCTTCCTGAACGTTTATCCCGTAAAGTGGTCTTTGGCACCCCGAATCTTTTAGATGCTTCGTAAACTGACATCCCATTTTTTATAGCTTCCAAGGCGCTAGACAATTTTTCTTTTGATTATTGTACACGTATTTTTGGTGCCATAATGCCTGAAAAGAAATATATAATTAATTAAAAATATCAGACGGTTTTAATGAGGGCAATGTCTGACTTAATAACGAACACCTTTTTTAATGCATCGGTATTAGGCTATGGCATTTGCTATTATCGACCCAATAGGTCGGTAAATTGATTTCAATATGGTCGCACTTATCCTAATACCGACTGTGTAAAACTTGAGACAAATGACGGAAACGCCTTCTTCTTGTTAATTTAAGATTTTAACAATTACCATAATTAAATATATCAAAAGTTATATCTATATTAACTACATTATCCAGGGGTATAGGACTTACATTAAAATATAAACATGTTTGTCGCTCCAGACAAAGAAATTTTTAGAATATTAAGTTACTCAGAACATAAACCATGGGTCGGAAATTGAAAAAAAGTCGACTTAATAATATCTGTACTTAGAGAACATGAACAATCACGGTGCAACTACACGGCAAAGCAAAATAATAAAATATTAAAATAAAGGTTTTCAAACCTAATACCGACCTTGGGTCGGTATTAGAAATATCTATACCTATTACCGACTCAATATATTTTTACGATTTTTTCATTAAATACTGCAAATTTTCGAAAAATGACTACATTATAGTATAGACAACATGTATGGAAATGTCTTTAAACTTTATAATAAATATATAAAAATATCTACTTAGATTTTATGCTTAATTTGTTTATTTGTTTACTTACCCCTTTAATGAATCGCAAGCGCACGTAACCTACACTCTACGAAATCTGACCATAAACTAATTCAAATGACATCAATTCAGGTACTTTCGTGCTAGACACTGGTAAATTAGCGCAAAACGATGTATTAGTCAGGATTAACTTTGTGCTAGTTTTAGGTATTAATTGTTATTATTGGATCAATAATAAACAGCAAATCTATCCTCTAATGGCAAATGTTAAGAAACAAAATAATACTGGATAAACAAAAGGGATCTAGACTCTATAATTCTTAAAAAACGTTTAAAGAAAAAAAATTATACAATGGAAAAACTTATAAAATTTTAAGTTAAAATGTATTTTAATAAATCGTTGAAAAACAAGTAAGCGCAAGGAAACAATTACATATAGAAATAAATAATATAAGATTGAACTGCTAAATCTAATGAAGAAAAATCAAAAAATCTTAAGTTTAAAAGTTTTTTGACTATTAAGAAAACAGATTTCAAAGTATTATGAAAATTATTGTTACAAACACGAAAGCTTTAAAGCTGTAACATCTAAAACCAAGTTCATTCTTTAGTGATATGGAGAGAGAGAGACGGTTTCTTATATACCCCCGCATTTTTGACATCTGACCTACTATATTTCATAAAATTCCTTGCGATGTTATAGATGAGGTCCCGTTATATTAGGCCTTAAAGCGCTTTTGGTGTCATTTTGGGGAGTTTTATTTCGGATATTGGCTCGTACGTTCCAGCATTAAATTTCTCTGTGCGAATCACCGTCCTATTTGCATTCTCATCATTTTTATATTGGAGGGCAATACTGTATGTTCCAGATCCTCTTCTTTTCAAACAAAAAACATATTTAGCATTTATTTGTGTCTCTCTACCTTTTTAGTCTGTAGTAATTTTTTTTCTTTACAAACTCGCATCAGCCTGTAAGGCTAATAAAAAAAATAAAAAAAATAGCCAGGGAATAGTACAGCAATAAATTTTCTAAAAGCAGTTTATTGCTTTTAAATATTAAATAATTACTTTAGTACTGCACTTTAAGTATAGTACGTTCAAATTTACCGGGATTCCGAATTTACCTCTTTCCGCACTGTGTAACGGGCACCCCACTAAAAGGTGTTTAATTATTAGCGGTATCTCGTAACCATAACACTCCTGTTGGGGATCTCTTGTCATCAGATGAACATGCGTAATTTGACTGACTATGTCCAAGCCGCAGTTGCGTGATGATCACCTAATAAAAACAATTGGTGAAAATATCAGACCATGGTTGAAATGCTGGTTTTACCTAAGTAATTTTACCTGTTTTGTGTGCCGTCTGCTATTTAATATCTTGCTTATTTCGTATTTTGCAATAGAAACATAATTTAAAATCTGTTGCTGGATTTTTTTGGATAAAACTCAATGGTTGCGTCCTCTTAGACTTTTTGTCCATATTTATCTTTCAGATCGTGTCCTGTGATTCCAATATGAGATGGCACTCCCAGGAAAGGAATGTTTGTGTTATTTAGATTATGCAATTGTGGTCTAACGAGTTTGGCCACAGGATGGGAAGAATATATTTAAGAGAATATAGTGAGTCTGTAATAATTAGATTATAATATTTCTTTACTTACTTTTTCAGAGTGTGTGACCAATTCAATCCCACTTTCTGGACTTTATTTGATGTTATACCCTTTTTGTTCGGTCCGATGTAGAAGATCTTCGTTTCTGATGATGTTTTGCCAGAAAATACGAAGAATTTATTAATAAAGATCTGCATTTACTGTAACGGTTTTTGTGTCACTTTCCAGGTTTCACATTCGTAGAGTAGAACAGACATGCCATTTTACTGAAATATGCAGGTCTTTGTCCTTGTAGTATATTCGCCAGATCTCCAAACAAGGTTGAGCATGCTGAATGCTTGTTGAGCTTTTCGTATCCTTATACGGATATCGTTCTCTGTACCTCCGCTTTCTGTTATGCAACTTTCAAGATGCGTCAAGTTTTCCATATTTTTAATCTACATGTTGTTGATAGTAAATAGCGTGTTGTTTCTTGCATTTACTCTCATAAATTTGATTTTACTAATATTGATTTTTATTCTGAGAGAATCATTCTCTCTCCTGTTGCCGACAAGAATGTAGCTTCCACTATTTTTTAAATAATTTTAAGCTGTTTGTCCTGGTTTAGTGTAGTATTATGTTCAATTGTTTGTTTAATTTTAAGTTTATGACATTCTACAATTGTTGGATAGCCCACAATTTGACGAAATGCCTCTGAATATGCTTTAGGAAACGAAAGTACTTGGGCAAGATTTAATTAATAAAACAGTGCTCGATATCTGCCTTTCATTTTATTAATCAAAGTTCATTTATTCGTGCATTCAACCTTATATCAAAGTATAGTAATTTATTAAAACTCTCTAGTTCTGTTCTGTTGTGCAGCTGTTTTAGCTTGTTTTGGCAGTTATTTTGTCCACTTATTTTCATTTCTTTTAACTGCTTAATTTATCGTTTCAAATTCTTGTTGTCGGTTAGTTCTTTCTTCTATAGTTTTAGCTTGCAAAATATCTTTCTTTGCCTCGCTAAGAGTTCAAGCTTCATCTGACATCCATTCTTTTTTATGTTTCTCTTTTTTATCCAGTTTATCTTCAGCTATTTCTGTTAAAACATCTGCCAAATCTTTCCAGCTATTCAAGTTCTATCGTTTTGAGTTGGAGTTTCTCCCTAAACATGTGTATTCCTGGAGTGGTTTTTAATTTATCTAGATTGTATGTTGGTCTGTAGGTGTTTCGCGTCATTTTGTTTTTGCCATCTTGATGTTAAATTGAGAAATTAAGGTTTTATTTTTAGAATTAAGTAGATAACGTTTGTTTTCATTCTTATGTTCTGAGAATATATTCAAATTTATGTGAGGAGAAGATATTAGCCAAGGACGGGGAGTTAGCATCTTGCTAGGATATATTTCGTTAAGGTTTTTTAATTTTTAATTTATTTATGACTCATCTGCATCTTTCATAAAAGGAAATGTGGGTTTTTGCGTGCTCATTATTCTAGTAGCGGATTGTTTGGTGACATTTTAAAGAGTAGCGCTTCGCTGATTATGCGAGTAATAATTCCTGTTTTCATAAATCTATTTGTAGTACACCGAGTTCGGCCTAAAGACTTATTATAGGGGTTGCTCTAAATGAACTCCATAATATCCTAAGAGCGTTTTTTAAATGATGTCTAATAGTTTTAGAGTTGTCGTTGATGTAGTCAAAGGCGGGTAAACATGGGTTTAATCTTTTGTGACATAATGCTGAAATATGTTTGATGTGGTTCTTCCAGATTAGGGTTTGGTCAAATATTAATCCTAGATATTTAATTGTTTTTACACATTCAAGCGTCTGACTCCTAAGTTTTAAAGTAGTAATTTCCTTTTCTGTTTTAATCTCTTTCAGAATATGATGCAGTGAGTTTTAGATGAAGCAAATTAAAAATTACTTCTTTTAGATCATGCAACAAATTTATCGAGTGGATTTTGTAGTAATTTAAGCATACACTATATACCTATCGTTTACCTTTAAGATATTATAAGATCATGCGCATACAATCTTGCTCAAATAGGTTTATTCATTGATTTGATTATATTAGTAGCTATATTTGTATATACAGCAAATAATATTCTTGGCAATTTTGCGAAACAATTAATCGTGTTAGTAATTATACTAATATGAAAATTTCAATCATGTTAAAATATGATTGAAATGTCACATGTTGGTATTTCAGATTTCTTTCCTAGGTGACGTAGTTACCCTACCGAACAAACAGTGTGACTTGTCGTCCTAACCTTTTATTCTACTTCTAATTCCATAACCATTACTCGACCGTTCTATATCATGTTGGCTACCATATTCGCTATCGTGACTTTATTGACAGCAGCTCTAAATAACGATGTAGTTGATTTTCCATACCATTGCCTTAGATTTTTCAGCCATGATGTTCTTCTTCTACCAGGACCACGATTACCTTGGATCTTTCCCTGAATGATCAGATGTAAAAGATCATATTTTTCAGGGTGTCTCATAATGTGACCGAAGTATTCCAGCTTGCGTTTCTTTATTATATTGACCAGTTGTGTTGTTTAGTTCAGCCGTCTAAGGACCTCCTCATTTCTAACTCTGTCGACCCAGCTCATTTTTAGTAGTCGTCTGTATACCCACATATCAAAGGCTGTCAAGCGTTTAAGGATAGCCTCAGTTAAAATCCACGCTTCCACTCCATACAGCAGGATCGAAAAGATGTAGCAAGATGTCATTTGGACTCTAAGGTCAATGCTAAGATCGTGACTGCAAAGTACGTTTCTCATTTTTACAAAGGCAGCTCGAGCTTGTTCTATTCGTATTTTAATTTCTGCGGTTGGATCCCAGCTCTCATTGATATTACTGCCGAGATACACGAGTTTCTCTACTCTGTCCAGTGTGATATCTCCGACTTTTATACCGTTATCCTGTATATAATTTTGTTTGCTAACTATCATATATTTAGTTTTCTTAACGTTGAGTTTTAATCCATACTGATCGCAAGTCTGTTTTATTTTGTTCATTAGATTTTGAAGGTCTTCTCCGCAATTAGCAAGCACTAAGGTATCGTCGACATATCTAATATTGTCGACGGTTAGTCCATTCACAATAATACCTTCGGTTGTCTCCATTAAGGCTTCCTTAAATATTTCCTCCGAATATAAGTTAAAAAGTAAAGGCGACAATATACAGCCTTGTCTCACTCCTCTTTTTATATTTATTTCATCCGACAGTTCTTGTTTAACCTTTATTCTTGCCACTTGATGCCAGTATAGATTTGTAATTATTCGTAGATCTTTATCGTCCAATCCAGCTGTTTCCAATATTTCTAGCATTTTGTTATGTCGGACATTGTCAAAAGCCTTTTCAAAATCAATTGCACAAACGTACATATTTTGATTTATATCTCTGCATCTCTGTACTAGCACCTGTATACTAAACAAGGCTTCTCTTGTACCCAAGCCAGTCCTAAACCCAAATTGAGTATTGCTAATTCTGTTCTCTAACAGCGTGTAAATTATGCTGTGTATTACTCGCAGGAAAATCTTCAAAACGTGACTCATCAGACTTATTGCCCGATAATCACCGCCTTCGGACGATGTTTCTTAGGTATTGTGAGAAATGTCGACTTTAACCAATCAGTTGGTAATATTCCAGTGTCATAAATGCTGTTAAAGAGATTACACAGAGCTCTAATTCCATTTTTTTCCAAAAACTTAAGTATTTCAGCACTTACTTCATCGGGGCCAAGTGCTTTTCCATTTTTTGCCGTTTGTATTGAACGTGTAACCTCACTTTCTGTTGGATGGACGTGATATAGTAATCGGTGTTTAGTGTTCTACTCTCTCATCTTCAAATAATTCAGAAATGTAGTTTTCCCATTCTTTTAACTGTTCATTTGTGTCTAATATTCTGTGTCCGTTTCTGTCTTCTATACTTTGGGATACTTGTTTCCGTTTGTTTCCAGCGACCTCTTTTAATTGTGTTTCTTTTCATATTGTTCAATTTCATTACATTCTTTACTATAAAATTGTGTTTTCGCGTGTCCTATCTTCTGCCTGATTATTGCGTGGATCCTCTTGTTTTCGTTTTTATCTTTATTAGTGACTTCTCCTATTTGATCCATGTCTCAGTATTTCTTCTCTAATTCACCATTGTTTTTTTCTTGCTATTAGCGCACTTAATTTTGTTTCTTGAACAGTCTTCAAGATGTCTTTAATTCTCGTCCAGTTTTCCTCAGTGCTTTCTTCTTTACTTGACGTTAACTTTATTTTTTGTTCTAATATACTGGTTATTTCTTATTATTTAACACCTTTTCTCTATCAATAGTAACTGTTTGCTTATTCGTCCTTGTAACTCTTTTTAATCTCAGTCATATTTTTCGTACTAAATTTCCTACTGAAATATTGTGATCAGTTGGTACCTCTGCGCCTAGATATGTTTTTACTGCTAATGCTGAATTTTTGTATCTCTTATTTATACATACGAAGTCTATTTGGTTACGAACAACTCATTTAGGTGTATCTGCTGGTGATTTCCAGGTGTAAAGACGATGTTTTGGAAGTTTGAAAATTGTCTTTGTTATTACTAATTGCTTTTCTACGCAAAAAGATGCCAACATATATCCTCTTTCATTTCGTATTCCCAGACCATATTTTCCTATGATATCTTCCTGTTCACGTTCACCAATCTTTGCATTAAAATCTTCCATGATAATATTGAGATCGTGTTTCTTTATAGGTGCTAATACTTTTTCTAAATCATGATAGAATTTTTCAATTTCTTCTTGTTTATAGTCTTGTGTGGGTACATATACTTGTAATATGTTCACATTGATTGTTGTTGATTGTATGTGTATCATCAGTATCCTGTCTGACAATAGGACGAAGTTTTTTACATCCTTATCTGTTTCCTTCGAGACAATTATTGCTACACCATTTTTGTGTTTTGAGCTGTCGTCTCCTGAATAGTATATAATGTGATCATCTACAGTTACTTCTCCAGACCCTGGCCATCTCATTTAACTTATTCCAAGGATACTTATATTTAGACGCTTCATTTTTTTATCGGTGTTGTGAATTTTTCCTGGTTCGTACATGCTTCTTATATTTCATGTACCTATTTTTCTTTTTTTAGAAAATGTGTTCATGTTTCTAGCTGATCGGGAGACTCTTAGCACCCTTGCTCCATTTAAGGAGCGCCTGTACTCGGGGCCGTTGTATTTATCAGCCATTTCCATGATTGTTTCTGGGAAAAATTATATATAGACCTTTTATATAAAAAGATTGTTATAAATTATTATAATTACACTCTCAGTTATTAAAGTCTTTATTATAAATATATTCAATAGAAAAAAACTAAAGCCTTTGCGATATCATTTTACCTGTAAGTTCACTTAGTCCCTATTATTAATTTTCTATTTTAATTTCTTATCAATAACATAACATAAAGCTATATATAGGAAACAAAACAAATTGGCTTTCTGAAAATTGTCTCAGTCCTTTTCAGATATCTAAAAATGTAGCAAATGAAACGTTTGTCTTAGAAAGCGACACACTGACAATATATCAGAAATATTGCGAGGCCAAATATTCAACTGTTTTATTGGATTTCTATTTGTGTCGTAAAAATCCGTTGAAACCCAAATTTAAAGATAAACAGGAGAAAATCTGAGCCTCGGCTTTCTCGTTGTTATCTGCTCGTTCTCATTATCCAACACAAACGACATGACCCAAAAAAAAGTACTGACTTAAATCTTGGTCTTACATTGGCGTGGATAAAAGTTTTAAAAATAGAAGGGTTATTTAAATATCAGTCCTTCATAAGTAATATTTAAGTGTTCTGCTTTAAAATTTTTTAAAAATTTCAAATTTATGGATCTATAGGGCTATGCAGTAAATGAAAAATCTGGTAACTTTACAAAGATTTGATAATAAAAAATACATTTGTTTATAATAAAAAACATTCTTATTGGAATAACGTTATAAGTATAGGTTATAAAATTATTTGTATTTCGAAAGAATATTTATCAAAAGTTTGCACGAAGCTGAAACATGTATTCTGCTAAATGGTTACCGGCTTAACAACATCAGATATTCAGATAACACCATAGTATTTGCGGACAACTTAGAAGACCTAAAAGTTCATATAAACAAAATCACGTATTACAGTCAACAATATGGACTTAATATAAACGTTAAGAAGACAAAGCTTATGATAATTAGCAAGAAAACGATAACAGAAGGTCAACTCTACGTCAACCACTCTCCTGTAGAAAGAGTGACGCACTACCTCGACACCCTAATAAATGAAGAATTGACCATCAACCAGGAGATTAGAGCACACATCGCAAAAGCTAGATCCACCTTCAATCGGATGAAGGCCTTCTTTAAGAGTCACAACCTCTCACTTAATACAAAAGTAAAAATGCTGCGTTTTTTCTGCCATTTTGGTGTTGAATCGTGGACCTTGAACAAAGATATGTGTAAAAAACCGAAAGCATTTGAGATGAGGCTATATCAGGGAATACCTAAAATGCCGTGGACTGACCGAGTCTTAAAGGAGGTCCTTAGAATAATAAATAAGAACCGAGAGATACTTCTTCTTCTTTAAGTTCCATCTTCTATCGAAGGTTGGAAATCATCATGGCTATGCGGACTCTGTTGACTGCCGCTCTAAAAAGTTCTGCACTACTGCATTCAAACCATTCCCTTAAGTTCTTAAGCCAGGATATTCTTCGTCTTCCCACATTTCGCTTTCCTCGGATTTTGCCCTGCATAATAAGTTGTAATAATGCGTATTTTTGCCCTCTCATCACATGTCCCAAGTACTCAAGTTTTCGTCTTTTAATAGTTAATATTATTTCCGCCTCATTTCCTATCCTTCTAGTTACTTCCATGTTTGACATTCTTTGAATCCATGATATTCGTAGGATTCTTCTGTAACACCAAAATTCAAAGGCGGCCAGCTTATTCAGATGAACTTGTTTTAGTGTCCAAGCTTCCATACCATAAAGAAGAGTAGAGAACACGTAACATCGAAGCATTCTCAGGCGTAGTTCTAACCTTATATCCCGACAACAAAGAAACTTTTTAAGTTTAATAAATGATGTACGTGCTATTTCAATACGTGTCTTAATTTCTTTGGTTTGGTAT
Source organism: Diabrotica balteata (assembly GCA_918026665.1). Taxonomy (NCBI): domain Eukaryota; kingdom Metazoa; phylum Arthropoda; class Insecta; order Coleoptera; family Chrysomelidae; genus Diabrotica; species Diabrotica balteata. Next base: position 115,182,735 of record OU898277.1, on the reverse strand, counting down.
ACATCTGATGTTATCCATGTTCCTAAATATTTATAGTTATTAACATTCTCAATTGCAGTATCTTCAATAGTCAATTGGATATTTGCATGTGCAGATTTAGTCATGATCATGCATTTAGTTTTCTTTAAATTTATCTTCAGTCCGTACTCATGACAGCGTTCATTAAGGCGTTGCATTAGGTTCTGTAAATCATTGTTGTTATCCGTAATTATTACTGTATCGTCTGCAAAACGTAAGTTATTCACAACTTCTCCATTGATAGATATACCTTCTATTGAGTCTGAGAGCGCTTCTTGAAATACCGCTTCACTGTAGACATTGAAAAGTAGTGGGGACAGCACGCAACCCTGGCGGACTCCTCTCTGTATTTTGATATTTTCGGTGTACTGGCTGTCAACTCTTATCTTGGCAGTTTGATTCCAATATAAATTAGATATAATTTTCAGATCACGACTGTCGATACGGCGAGAGATACTGGCCATCATTAAATCTAAAAAGTTACAATTCTTCGGACATATGCGAAATTAATCCAGATATGCTCTTTTTCAAGCCATCCCGCAGGGAAAAATATTTGGAAAGCAAGATCCAGAAAGAAAAAGAACATCTTGGTTAAAGAACCTTAGAATCTGGTTTAATACAATATCTGTGCAGCTTTTTCCCGCTGCTGCAGATACGATGAGGATTGCCATAATGATCTATAACATTCGTAATGATAGGCACATCAAAAAGAAGATAAAATTAGTAAAACTAACAAATATAAATTATCATAATACACGTCAGTAGCGCGTGTTACCGCCTCTACTTCGAATGATGGCTTTACATCGAAGAGATATACTCGAAATTAGGTTTGTTATTTGGTCTTAATTAATATTATTCCACATCTCTGGAGATACTGTCTGTACCTCTTTTAAGGTTAGGTTCGACGAGGTGGCAAATGCAGTCGTAGTGTTCTGCCAATTACGAGTATGCCCCAGAAACGTTTAATCAGGTTAAGATCTGGACAATGCAGTGGCCAATTCGAAATCCGAAGATTTACCTGTTGTAAATATTCGGTTACAGTTTGTGCAACGTGATCTTGCATTATGGTGTATTAGAAAAAAAAATATTTTTAATATAAGGAGCCAAAGATAAAATACGCTGAGAAAGAATATCAGTTATGTACTTTTCAATGTTTAAAGAACTTCCACGTAAAAGAACAAGATCTATCCTCGCTTTTAAAGAAAATCCTCTCCAATATCTGGATTCATCTGTTAACAGAACGTTTTCCCAGTTATCCTTATTTCAGTTTACATGTGCTCTGCAATTGTCTTCGTACTGTTATTTGAAATGCTTTAAGTTCTTTTTTAATAAGATGTAGAAGAGGTTGCCACAGTACAATTGGGTCAGTGAGGATAATGAACCTGGAGAATCTGTGATTATTATACACTTTTCTTTCTTTTTGTTTTGGATTAATGATAGTGCTTTTAGAATTACAAATACTTTAGCTGAAAATATAATTGTAATTGACGAAAATTTGAAACTAATCGAGGAGTTTACAAAATAAATTGCTGCTCCAACTCTGTCTTCATTTTTTAACGCATAGGTGTATACGTTGCAGGTATTGCCATAGGTATCTATTTAACAGTGTATAAAAGTCTTCTTTAATGACGCTTGAGGATATCTCTGATTTTCTTAGGTTGGTTAGACTGATGTCGATAGCAGAAAAAGATATTGTCTATGGTGCAGGGTTTTGGATTGAAGAGGCATCATAGGTTTTTGGAAATTGAAAATTTCATTTGGATAAGTATAATTGTATACGAAAGTAAAAAGGATGATCAATTTGATGTGTTTGTTAAAATTTATTTGTAATTAGATCAGCAAAAATGTTATGCAGTACTGGATTATTTCGGTTTGATGACACTGCTGCTGCATGGGTTAGGCTTAGATATTGTTTTCTAAAAAGAAAGAAGAAGTTCTCCACTTTTAATAGAGACTTTAAATGGGGCTTGTATAATGAGCACCTTAAAAAATATGTAGACATCTATTTTTGATAATATCCAGTGACTTTAAATGTGATTTTAGAGGAGTTGTAGACGATGGCTCCGTTGTCAAGTTTTGATCAAATTATGGATTTTTAAATAAATATTAAACTTGAATAATCAGCACCCCAGTTTTTAAAGGCAAGTGATTGTAGTAAATTCATATTAGGTAGATAGGATTTTTTGAGTTGTTGAATATGTGTCTTCCAAGTTAATTTTTTATCAAACGTCATACCCAAGAATCGGATTCCTTCTACATACTCTAGTTTTTATTCGTGTAGATATAATTTTTTTGTTTGGATTTTATTTCTCTTTGCTTCCATTTTTAAAGTGTTAAACTAAAGTCCTCTTGTAGCTGACTATTTCTCAATGTGTGTTAACTCTTTTTGAATGTGATTGTGAATCGTTGTTCCACAACAAAAAGTAACTAGGTGGTCTGCGTATAATCTAGCTTTAACGGGGATTTCAATTTGTGTTAATATCGAATTTATTGCTACTAATAATAAAGTTGTGCTTAAGGTTGATCCTTGTGGTATACCATTTTGTTGAATTTTTGTTTCAGAATATGTTCTGTCAACTTGAACTTGAAATTGTATGTTTTCAAGTAAATTTAAAATGTATTTTAATATGTTACTCCTTATTAATCACTTTTTGAGTATTTTATTGATTGAATATTTCCAAACTGTACCATACGTTTGCTTATATCAATAAATATTCCAACACAGTGCTGTTTTATTTCGAACGCTTCTTGGATTTCTGATTCTAAGTCAACAAGGTTGTCTAAAGTTGAGAGATGTTTTCGGAAACCACATTGTTCTGGAATAATTAATTTGTTTAATTCTAAATACCACATAAGCCTATTATTTATTATCTTTTCTAATACTTAACCTATGCTACATATATGAGTGATATGGGTCGGTAAGTTTGTGGATCTGATTTTGGTTTAGTGGGTTTTAGAGTAGGTATTATGATTGAATTTTTTCACTATTTAGGCAACCCGTTTCTGGTTAGGACTATATTGTTACGAACATGCATTCAGCGTGGCCCGCCTAACGGTCGCATCTCGAAGCACAGAGAAGTTTCCGAGTACAATATTATAGATTTTGAGTAGATGTCCTTTAGATTAAGGGCCTAAATTTTCAAGAAATATTAACGGTGTATTGTAGGGTCCAGGATAAGTGTTGTTACAATTCTGAAATACATTTTCCAATTCTCCCTCTGGTATTGGTATATTTAGATCGTTATTGTTTTGATGGTAATATTTCATAGGATTTTTTGCTTCTTTTATTTTGATACCTAAGAAACTGGAAGTATAATTTAAGTTACTTGAGTTATATTCATAAGTGGAGATTATAGTAGATGTTAGTATATTGGATATTTTTTCTGGGCTTTTATAAATAGTGTTATTTTGAATTAAAAAGTTGATTGATTTATAGGATTTAGATCTAGACATTTTGTTAACTTTATTCCATATAGTTGTTAGAGCAGTTGAACTATGTACTGTGGTGACATATTCTGTCTAAGAGACACGTTTGGTGTTTTTAATAGTTTACCTAGCGACTGTCATTATTTTTTAAATTCTATAGAAGTTTCTTGAGTTTTGTGTCGTTTGAATTTATTAGAAGCTTGTTTCGATTGTTTTAATGCTTCTTTGCAGTTATGATTCCACCAAGGTACCGACTGATTATTGTAATCGTACTTAATTACTCCAACGTACTTTTTTGCTGATTTTGTGATTACGTTTGCCAGAGTGTATACTGTTTTGTCTATATCTACAATTTCATTTACGTTTTGCAGATAATTTTCAACATAATTTTGAAATTCTCTTCAATTTGCGCCTTTTAAGTTCCATTTTAGTTGTTGCGAAGTAGTTGATTGTAGTTCATTGCTTATTATAATAGGGCAGTGATTACTATCATATAGATCTGGTAATCTGGATGGTTCGCAAATACATAGATTTATAATAGAGCTTTTGTCTGTTTTTATGCCAAAGCGCGTATGTTGTCCGTCATTAAGGATATTTAAGTTGGCTTCTTCTATTATTTTTTCCATTTTTCGACCTAAAGATGTTAGTTTTGCTGAACCTCATAACGAATTATGTGCACTGCTATCTCCAATTATTATTCGTAAAGCAGGTAGTTAATTTAATAGGTTTTAAATCTCTTTTGAATCGGGTTCTTTATTGGGGGGAATATAAATATTACAAATTGAAAAAGAAATTGTGTCTCTCTCTGTGAGTCTTATTCCTTAACTGCCTCTCTGTGACTCCGTAATTGCTTCGATAGTTATTATGAGTTTTATTGATTTAGCGTCATCTTTTGTCAAAAGTTATCTTTTGTGTATATTGCTACCCATTCGCTAACAATTTTCGCATGTGCTCGATTTCTAAAGAAACAATTCAAATTCTTTAAGTCATGAGCTTTGTTGTTTTTGAAGTTGGTTTCGTGTAAACATATCAAACTAGCTTTATGTTTTGAACTTAATAATTTTAACATTTCTAAACGAGGATAATACCCATTTATGTTCTATTTAATTAGAGAGTTGAAAATAATATATTAATAAGTTTCTGTGGATGCGTCTATTTTTAATTCTGTTTAAAGGTTTGACTTGATTTGCTTTAATATTTTATTTTTCATTAGAGTGCTGTTGACCTCTGCTGTTTCTACTGTATTTATTTTGACGATACTTAACGGATCTGGTGAGTTGTCAATGGAAAAAATTATATTCTTTATTATTATATTCTTTATTATATCTAAATTATATTTAAAAGATATAAAATATATTAACGATGAAACGGGAGAGATTATGGCGTTATTGAAATTGTTTAGGTGTACAAGCAGGTAATACCAGAAAATTACAAACCGGATACTCACCGGATACCAATTACTGAACAAACTATTGAAACCAAAACAAATTGTACTCCTTTTCCTTCTAAAGAACTAAATACTTTGCTCTGCAACTGAAACCATTCCTCTGCAAAAAACACAAAACGAATAAAACTTTTTTTGTCCAGTAAGTTGCACACCGCCGCTATGCTACAGGCTACATGGGATCACTTTAAGTCCTGATCGGAGTTGCCTATATCGTTAAACAGCGTGTCAGACCCCAAGTCCAGTTGCGCATGCCAAACTATATGATAGTTATAAACTTTAAATGTATATCGTAATATGATTTGCCTAAAGCGGAGTTTACATTGGTATAGTTACTTGCACCAGTTACTTGTACAAGTATATCCAGGACAGTTCATATACGCAAGTTGACATGCTAGTAAGAGTATACACATAAAAGATTATTTATTTACCAGTTCCCGACGAGCACCAGATGCGTAAAGATGAAACCTTTCTATTGCCGGCGCCGTGCTTTGTGCAATAATTCAAAATTAATAATTAAAAATCGTATTAAAAAAATTATGTTGCGAATATCGAGAATTTTAATTGAAGAAGCCGTTAATTTGATTGGAGAAGAAAAATGTCGTCCAAAAAGGATATGGGTTCGAAGGTGGATTGATAGAAGAAGTAATAGAGGAGCATCCACTCTTATTTTAAAAGAACTTCGTATGAAAGATCCTAAAGAATATAAATTATGCCTTCGGTTGACAACGAGTAAATTCAAATACTTGCTAAATATGGTTCTACCTAGAATTCAAAGAAGTAACACGCTGTTAAGAGGCGCCTTACCAGCGCACGTTAAATTAGAAGTTACCCTCAATTTTTTGGTAACAGAAAATAGCTATAGAACGCTTCAACATTTTTTTCGAGTTCCAAAAACGTCAATATCTAAGTTTGTACCAGAAGTTTACGACGCAATATCGCAAAAGTAAATCCCTTAACGCCCATGTGTTGAACTAATTGTTCTAAAGCTGCCGATCGCATTTGATTATTTCGATAACTTTGTTTGGTAACGTTCCAGACACATTCGTATTCCCGATAAAGTTCGACAAATTTAACAGTTTCTCCCTCGGACCACTTCATTTCACTTTTAACAGTAAAAGTAAAAAACAATATCGAAATAGAAAACCGCGACACTGCTCTCACAATGTTATTTGCCAGGACACTTGCACACCCGTCTACACTTGACTAGTTACCAAACCACTTGCCATGCTACTTGCGTCGAGGCGAAAATGTGGTGGAAAGGGAAGGACAGTAGGCAAGTAAATAGATGGGCTAGCTATTGACTTAACTGTCCTCGCTACTGGTATAAGCACTTGTACAAGTACTTACCCGGTAGGTTGACATTGGGTTAGTTGTTGCCTTACAAGCTACTGGTACAAGCAACTAACCCGTTTACTATACCAATGTAAACTCCGCTTTACTATTAGAGCTTATAAATGACTATTTATAATAAATAACTTATAGTGTCCGCAGTCATTTAAACACAAAAAACATCAACAAATAATTGTAATTAGAAATTGACGTACTTTTCTAATTTTTTGATTTTCTCATTTTGTTGCATGGCATGGCAAGGCATGACTCATTTATTCGAGAGATGTTCCTAACAAAACAATCAATCATTAAAAAGTTATTATATCAAGCATCCTTTTTATAAAAATAATGATAATAATCTAACTGGCAATCTACCGTAAGAGGCAGTAAAAGACATGAAAGAATTTCTGAAAATAATTTAGTCATAAAACGACTAAAACTTTTTAAGGATCAGGTTTAGCATTGACGTATCCGTAAAATGTTTGCTTTGAAAAATAATTCGTACAAATTACATTGTAATTAAAGAATATAGTTTGATCTTACGGTCTATCATGAAAGGGAACTGACTTTACAAGAGGTAAAAACAAGGAAATTTTAATAAGACGTACTTACATAATATATTTTAGAAGTACATTTTATTAAAATAAGAGGTACATAATTTAAACTTCATTCTATTCTAAGTAGTCCAAATAGTCACTATTTTTTTTTGTTGTATAACAGTAATCCTTTTAGCAAAATTCCTCTATAGGTCATGCACAATTTTCTTTCTTATGTATTGGTACAATTGGTATACTGTCATACCATTGAGACATTCTTACTTGTTTGCAGGCCTTTTATATTAATTGATATATCTATAGTTCGTCTAGAAATTATCCGGAAAAAAGAAAGCAGAATTATAATTTTACGGTATTTATTTCTATCACTTAAAATATAAAATTTCAACAAATAATGTATCTTATTTACTTATAAAACCTCCATTTAAATCTAAACACATAACTTAACGTCCAGGTACACCCGAAACTAGGTCAAGGTCATAATTTTCGGTAATGGTGTTCCAGGCCTGTAAAACTGACCAAATCAAACCTTCTTCACCTCGTGGTGCTGCTCGTTCCACTCCAATCTTCATCAGTCAATCAAATCAATCATCAATCTTCAACAAATCAATCTTCATATGTTTTCAGTGGGGATAAGCTCTGAAGATGCTGCTGGCCACGTAATTGTTGCCAATTCGTATTCTTGCATGTATACTTAAGTTTAAACAGAAGTATGACATCTTCTTACTGAAAACCCATCTGGATATAAAACATAAGCCGTTTCAAGAAGAAAACAATTTAGGATGCCACAATATTTCGCACTATCAACAGTACCATTAACTATATAGAGAGGTGCAGCATCACGCTGAGATTTTGCTCCCCAAACCATTATTTTAGTGGGAAATTTGTAAATTTGAACGGTAATATTTTCTCTTAATGGATCTTTTAGATGATTTGCACCAAGCTGAAAACAACTTTCATCAGATATAAAGACATTATTAAAATTATTTTCTTGAAAACGTTGACAAAAATCTATTCTTCGTTGCCTTTGCAGAGGTGTCATTGTAGAGATTTTTTTTGGATTCCTTGACATGAAGCCTTGCTTTTTCAGTGACATGTGGGCAGTTTCTGGGCACACTTTTATTCTTCGTTGATTTTCAAATCTGATCGCTATTTTTCGAAACCCTAGGCGCAGAGTTTGTCTTCTTAAAGCCACTTCTTCTTCTTTGGGTGCCGTGTCCGTATTTAGACGTTGGCCGTCATCATGTTTACAATTTCCTGAAACCTTTTTCTGTCGGCTGCTGGGCGAAATAAGTCTTCTACTGTGGAACCACACCATTGTCTAATATTACCCAGCCATGAAAGTTTCTTTCGACAAATCCATCTCTTTCCCTTCACTTTTCCTTGTATTATAAGACGAAGTAGATGGTATTTAGGTCCTACAATTATATGGCCGAAGTATTCTGTTTTTCTCCCCTTTATGGTGTTTATGAGCAGACGTTCTGAATTATATATTTGAAGAACATCTTCATTGGAAGCGTGCGAAACCCACGATATCTTTATAATTCGTCTATAGCACCACAATTCGAATGCTTCTAACTTGTTTAGCATTGTGGTTTTTAACGTCCATGTCTCACTACCATATAATGGGATGAACCACACATAACATTTCAGAACCTTCTTAAGAATATTCATCGACAGGTTTCTGTTACATAAAACTGGTTTCCACGTCATAAAAGCCTTACGTGATATTTCGATCCTGGTTATTATCTCTTCATCAGAGTCACAATTTACATTTAACCAGCTGCCAAGGTATTTGAAATGATTAACCCTTTCGATCTCCTCTCCATTAAGAGAAATCAGACCTTGATCTATATTGATCTTTCCAACTGCCATCCACTTTGTCTTTGAAATGTTGATTTTAAGGCCTCTCCGATAATTGGCTTCACTTACTAGATTTAGTAATGTTTGGAGATCTTGTAAATTTTCTGCAAGAATGGCTGTATCGTCAGCGTATCTAATATTGTTGACTACTTCTCCACCTAGTCTTACTCCCTCTTGTCTGTCATCCAAAGCCTCCCTAAAGATTTCTTCAGAGTACAGATTAAAAAGAGTGGATGACAAAACACAACCCTGCCGTACTCCACGTTTGATGGATATTTTTTCAGTAGGACTGGCTCCAATTTGGATAGAGGCTACTTGATTGTAATATAAGTATTTTAGCAGTCTTATATCATAGTGGTCAAGTTCTGCTGCCCGTAGGCAGTCGAAAAGTGTATCGTGTTGTACTCTGTCGAACGCCTTCTCGAAGTCGATGAAACAAACAGAAACATTCTTCCAGAATTCATAACTTTTTTGTAATAGAATGCGCATACAGAATAGTGCCTCTCTAGTTCCTAGACCGTATCTAAATCGAAATTGCTTATTATCCATCCTACTTTCGCATAGAAGGAATACTCGGTTTTGTATAATTCGTAAGAGTATCTTCAGTGTATGACTCATCAAACTGATTAGTATAAAATCGCTGCATTTGGTGGGCCTGCTTTTCTTTGGTGATGTTATAAACAGTGACTCTAACCAATCATGTGGTATCTTTCCTTCGTTGTAAATTTTGTTGAAGAAAGTGGTTAAGCAGGCAATGCTTTCCCCATCCAAAAGTTTAAGTAGTTCAGCAGGGATTTGATCTGGTGCAGGTGCTTTAGCCACTAAAGCATTTAAATTGTTTTCGCGAATCTTACGCGGTCTACCCGAAACTGGTCTGATATCTATGCCATTTTTTATCCTCTTTATTGTCTCATACACTGCAACTTTTCCGAGTTCAGTCAATTGCACTAATTTTTTTAACGTTTCGGACGCTTTATTTTATTCCACCAATTTTCTTTTTTTTACTGGCGACATTATTTCACAAAACTTAAGTCTGTTTAGAAACAACAATATTTGACAGATGGTGTTATCATATGATTTTGTCCATAACCTACTATCAGCACAACCTACTTGAGCATTACTGTTGTCTTAAACTCTTAAAATTGAGAAAAATATAAAATTCTGGATACTTTCTAGACGGACTATATTTTAGTTTAATGACCGAATCTTTTAATTAACTTAAATAACTACGTCAATGTTGTCCAGACCTTAATTTATTGTTTTAAGGGATTTTATTAAATTTTTTATTTCTCCTAGGATTTGTGGGGATAATTCTATTTTAACCATTTTTACCGTACTTCAAATACAAAGATTTTGATTCTATGAATCCCAAGGCAGTAATAGAAGCTTTGACCAAATAAACCGTACATAGAAAATTTAGCAAATATATACAGATAGCAAAAGCTAAAGTAAAATTGTATGAAAACACTTCAGAATGTCTCATCATCAGAAGTGTCCAACAAGGAGACTCAATATCACCAAAGCTCTTCACTGCAACTCTGGAAAATATATTTAGCAAAATGATCTGGTAGAACAAAAGAATACCCATTAATGAAGAACCTCAGCCATCTAAGATTTGCAGACGACATCGTTCTGATGGTAATATTGCTGTAGAAGTACAAGAACTTATTACCTGCCTGAATTCAGCTAGCAATAAAGTTGGCTTAAACCAAAAAAAAAACATGTTTTATGAGCTAGTATATGTTTAAGATGTAATAATAAACAACACTGCACTTAGACAGTAGACGAGTAAGTATACCTTAATTACAATTTATACATAAATCTGGCTATTTATTCCTAGAATACAACAGAAAAATGAACCTCGCTTCGGCATCTTTAGTAGAAATCTAGTTATATTCTCCATCTGAAGAAAAAATCATTAGATCAGTATATACTACCAATCATTAGATACAGCAGCAAAACTTAGACACTAAAGAAATAGGTAATATCAAAACTCAAAGTAATTCAATGATCAATGGAGCGATGCATGCTAGGTTTAACAAAGAAATATCGAAAAAGAGTAGAATGATCAGACAGCAAACCAAGGTACCTGAAGTAATCCATAGAATTAAATTTTTTAAGTAGCAGTGGGCAGGATATTTAGTGAGAAGAACTGAATAAGGCGTGAAGAGATCAAGAAAACGTCCAAATTTAAAATAAATAGAAAAAATATGCCAGTAAAATATGGCACAAAAAAGCGAATATTAGACAACAGTGGGCAGAACTGAATAATGACTATATAAGAGAGGCTGTACCATAATCGGTAAAATAGGCTGAAAATGATACTTTTCCGCAAATCGCCAGGAAATTTTGACATTCTTGTCAAATTTCTTGAAGAAAAAGTCAGGACTTCCTTACTGTAAGGAAATGATATTTCCGTACAGTTGTTAGTGTTCTACATAAATTAGACATAAGTTTGACAATTCAACCTCAATACGTTTTCATAGTAACCCAAGTAATTTTATTAGGAATTTTAAAGCACCATTTATTTGGGAATAAAATTATCGCGTTTTTTTTTTAATCAATCAATATCTGTCGAATTTTAAACGATTTGCGGAAAAATAGTATGTTTACCTCGTAGGAAAAGCCACATTCCTGGACTCTGTGTTGCTAAGTCTCGGCTTGTGCCTCGACTTAGCAATCTTCACAGTCGTCCAGGAATGTTAAGCTTTTCCTACCCGGTAAACAATGTACTATTAGTTTAGTTTTAAACTCAACTTTTTAGTTTGGTTGAACTGTTGTCAACATGAAAATGTTTAGAAATACTTATTCTTTTTCTCTTGTCAAACCTAGTAAATAATTAACATAAAAACGAAACGCTAATTGTATCCGAACCGCAAACGTTCGGATACAATTAGCGTCTCTTAGCAAAGACAATGACGTCGACTTTGCTAAGTATCAAGACAGTTACTCTACATACACACTATACTCTACAATAGGCACCTGACTATAAAAATTCACTGTACCATGCCAATGACGAACATTAGTTGTCGACGCATTAAACTCAATAAAAAAAAAATAATATTAACATCACGGTCTTATTTAAGAATGTATGTCAGTAATGTATGTATGTAAGTAATGTATGTCATTGTACCCGAATGATCATAGAAAACACAAAGTTACAAAATCATACCATGCAAATACTACTAATTAAGCGGACGTTATGCTCTTTTAATTACTTTTTTAAAATAATAATATTTATAATAGAAAGTTATATTACATATTTCTTAATTTTAATATTTGCTTTAAAATTTATTATATTTCCGTGGAACGTCTTCTTTATCTATCTGGAAATAAAATATCCCTGGAATATTACTAACGAAAGCAAAATATTTTATCTTTCTCGAAACAATTCTTATCGAATCCTAAACCGTACTGAATAAATTTTATTTTTTAACACTTCTATGATGCCTTTTTTCTGTCAAGCCAAGCAGTTTGTTTTATTGATTGCATTTATTTACATTTTGTGTCAGGACATAGGCGTTCCTAAAAATCTTAAAGGATTTGTCGAATCGATGATGGAAAAAATAATTTTAAAATTTAAAATAGGTATTCTTGAAATCTGTTATTGCTGATTTCACAAAAGTATTAGAAAATTTATAAGATACACAAAACTACAAATAGAATAAATTTACGTTAGCATCCAATATCTTAAATGTATTTATTTTTAATTGTTTGATTTAAACTTATTAAACGATTAAAACGATTCTTACTGTGAATGGACAGGAAAACAAAGGCAGGTATTATTTAACACAGTATATTGCTAAAAAAGCAGACACATTTGATAAGTTTTTTGCTTTTAATTATTTGTATCCTTTCAAACACAGATCAAGTAGCCCAGGCTGTGTGGGAAAGAGGGTGATTATACACTGTAATTCAAGAATTTATAGAATGTGGCCTGGGTTATAAAGGGTAACCTCAGGAGCAATCCCATAATTTTTTCAACAAAAAATTGTTGGTTATTGTTTATTTATGAGAGGTTATAGCTACAAAATACGTATTTTTTAAGTTTTTTCATTTTTGCCTAAAGTAAGTGTTGTGTTGGGTAATTTCTGTATGGGTTATAAAAGTATTCTAGAAGACCTTCAATTTGAGCCAGGATACGTTTAATTTAATTTATCTGTTATTGCCAAAATGACGAATGAAGGTCAAAATTAAAAAACGTTATATTTATTGCAAAATTGCTTTTTTATTTATTTTAAATGTATAACACTCAATAATATAAAATTACAAATCGAATGAACCATAGTAGGCCTAGATCGCTTAATTTATTGCTAAGATACGTTAATTAGTTTATACCACGACCTTCAACTGCTTATGGTAAGAGTACCAAAAAAAAACTGGTAGAGTGCAAATTCTTGTTTTAATCTTTTTCTAAAGCAGTATTTTTTTACACTCCACTAAAAAATTTCTACAAATTTTTAATTGGCAGATTATTATAGATAGCTTCGAGACGAAGATTACAAAAAAGGATTTTCTACGACCAATAGGAGAAGAGTTAGCATATATATATATATATATATATATATATATATATATATATATATATATATATATATATATATTTTAATCACAGAGGCTTTATTAATAATAATTAAGAAACGAATCTGGCGTCATTCACTACTTAAAAACCTACAATTTTCAAGTATTTGTATTATCCTTAAATTAAAATCATCATTTCTTATTAAAAATGACGAATAAATTTTACCTTTTTTTAAGCCATGGCACAGAAGTAGTGGTGGGGATGACTTTGCGCAACGAGAAAAAAACTGAATCGGAAAAATTTGCCATATCTCGGTGGAAAATAAACCGATTTCGATATTTTTTTTAATCTGGGGTAGCTTGCTAAAAGAATAACATCTAAAATACTTTCACCCTTAAAAAAACTAAACGCCCTATTTTTTTTTCTTTAAAGAATTGTTTTTCAATTCTTTTACTTTTACAATACTATTAAAAATCCCCATTTCTAAAAAAAATTAATATTCTAAAATATAGACTACTATTATTTCAGTATTTATTAATATTTTTTTAAATACTTACTCTGCCTCGCTGTGTAATCTCTTATCAGTGAAAAATTATGTTAAAGTAAAGTTCAAATGATTAAAATTTCTATTTAAAAACAATCTATTTTCCAAAAAAACTCAAGAAAATTGATTTTAAAAACGTTTGGTAAAACTAAATTTTAAGTACAATTAAATAATTGGTTTAATATATTAAAGTAAACATCATATACGTGTATCTTAAACTGAAAAGTACCTTGATAGAAGGAATAAATTAGTAAAACAAAGATATAAACAGTAAAATAATTGTAACTTATTTATGTAATTTTAAAATGAGATTCAATATTTATAAAATCAAAAATATGCTTAGTTCTTATTTATTTTTCTTTTTTTAGTAGGTTGCACAATTTCCGCAGAAATTTTGCATTTTTCGATGCAAAATTTAATGGCCGTCATATCGAAGAAGCAGATAACACCCTAGCAAATCGAAATGATTGGAATCCTTTCAACCCAAACGAAAGACAACCTACCATCGAAAACGTTGCCCAAGCCATTAAAAAGCTTAAAAATAATAAATCACCAGGAGTTGATCAAATTTGCAGTGCCTTGTGAATGGTCTCAAGGCGTGATATGCCCGTTACATAAAAAAGGTGACCAGCTCCAGTGTGACAACTATAGAGGTATAAGCCTGTTAAAAACTGCTTACAAAATACTAGCAAATATTCTCTACGAAAGGTTGCAAGTTTACACAGTGGGCATAATTGGTAAATATCAAGTTGGATTCACTCCAGAAAAATCAACAATTAACCAGATTCATTCAATAAGACAGATTCTCGAGAAAACATTAGAATTCAATATTGAAACCCATCACCTATTCGTCGACTTCAAGGCCGCATACGACAGTGTCAAGAGAACAGCGCTATACCAATCAATGCATGAGTTTGGTATACCAGAGAAACTTATTTGACTAACGAGAATGACAATGTCTAACTTAGAAGCCACTGTTATAATACAGGGAGAGAGTTCTAGATCCTTTGAGATAAAGGATGGACTCAGACAAGAAGATGCTCTGGCTTGCCTCCTATTTAATATTGCCTTAGAAAAGGCAGTCCGAGATACACGAATTAGGGATGGCGGTACTATTTACAATAGATCGATACAAGTCTTAGCATATGCTGATGACATTGACATAGTAGGGCGTAGCAAGCGAGATGTTGAGCAATATCTCCTAGAATTGGAAACAGCGGCGAAACAGGTCGGTCCAGTCATCAACGAAGACAAAACCAAGTACATGTTGGTTACGAAGGATCCGATAGCAAATGAGGAACGAGAAACAGTCTTTGGAATTCATACCTTTGGACGTGTTGACAACTTCACATACCTTGGGTCGCTATTGACTGCTATCAATAAAACAAGCGAAGAAATCAAAAGACGAATAAATCTTACAAATAGGGCATACTATGGACTCCAGAAGCATTTCCACTTAAGAAACATTCAAAGAAAACTAAAATTATTATATACAAAACATTGCTGAGGCCGATCCTCACATATGGAGCAGAAACATGGACTCTAACGCAAAAAGATGAAAGACTTTTGGGAATATTTGAGCGTAAAATACTCTGCAAAATATTTGGAGCTGTAAACGACCAAGGGAAGTGGCGCAGAAGATATAATTTTAAATTGTATCAGCTCTTTGATGAGCCAGATGTCATAACGTTCATTAAAATACAGCGTCTTAGATGGGCTGGACACAGAATACGAATGCCAGAAAATACCATTGCTAAAAAGCTAACCACAGGAACACCTGTAGGAAAAAGAAGGAAAGGCCGACCGCGAATTAGGTGGTTAGATGGAGTAGAAACCGACTTACTAATATTAAAAATCAGAATAAAAACCGAACAGAATGGCGACGAATCTTAGAGCAGGCCAAGATCCACAGAGAATTGTCGAGCCAAAGATGATGATGATGACAATTTCCGCAGAATCATACAACAATTCATCCAAAACATCCATGTCACTCTCACATTCTTTTTCTGCGTCATCTAGTTCATTCCATTACAAGTTTTGTAGATTCTCGTACATTTTAGGCCTTGCTTACGCACGTTTGTCACATGCGGTTTCGGTGCTACATTGAAAAAGGTAAACTTTATTCGTCTTTTTTAACAATAGATAGTGATTTTAATTTAAGAAAAATAAAAATACTTAAAAATACAGGTTTTTAAGTAGTAAATGACGCCAGATTCGTTTCTTTATTGTTATTAATAAAGTCTCTGTGATTTAAAAAAAATTATGCTTACTCGGCTCCTATTGGCCGTAGAAAACTCTTTTTTTACCTTTGTCTCGAAGCCAGCTACAATAATCTGCAAATTAGAAATTTGTAGGGTACATAGGGACTTCGCAGCTCTAAATGTTTCTAACTGTAATTTTACAACTTCATAAATAATTTTTTTTAACGGGTTAAAAAATTTTTCACTATTTTCTAGTGGATTATAAAAATATAGCTTTAGAATGAGTATGAAATAACAAGTAGCCCTCTACCATTTTTTTGGCAATCCTATGAGCATGCAAAGTTGAAGGTCGTGGGATAAACTAATTAACTTATCTCAGCAACAAATTAAGTGATCTAGGACTACTACAGCTCATTCGATTCATAATTTTATATTCTTGAAAAAAAAATAAATATTGCGTTCTTTAATTTTGACCTTCATTCATCATTTTTTCAATAGCAAATAAAATAAATTGAACATATCCCAGCTAAAATTAAAGGTCTTTTGGAGTATATCTTTAATCTATGCATAAATTACCTATTACAACACTTACTTTAGGCAACAAATGAAAAAAACTAAAAAATTCACAGCCTGGGCTAAAGGTTTTGCTGAACATATCTCTTTAAGGTTAATGCAATATCAATCCGTGATGTAAAATTTCGTTACATTTGAATATTTTTAATAATCCGTTACTTTAACTACTAATACCCGATACTTGTACGGCAATGACGTTTATGCGTTTCTGTCGTGTGTTGAAAAACTAAGGTTGAGTAATAAGAAAATTACTAACTGGTCAACCATATCTTACCACATAGCGTCAAGATAGGCGCTTTAGATTACTGACTGCAAGACCGTTTTGCTAATACGCGTAAATTGCTGACCAATGGTTTGAAGTAGTAGGTAGATCTGTTAGTATGCATAAACTATATCGTCGCATTCGAGCCTTTGAACGGTTTTATTCCGCCCACGACTAGTACTTCCCTTAATTGCGGACTACTTTCATTAACGTTTGAATTGCTGCAGAGAACGACAGCATTGGGTGGCAAAATGGATTATGTTTATGAATGCATGATGGGTAAATAGACAAATTGCAGGAGAAAAGATCCAGGTGGAAGGTGTGACTATGTTTGTCTAATCAAAAACTTTTGGAAATTGAATATTATGGAGAGAAAGATATCTTCTGATTCTCTCCTTAAAGGAAGTGTTTGTCGTTTTTTATTTATATAAGTTTCTTAAAAATATTTAGCGATAATATGATGGAAAGCGGGATGCGAATTTATTGCACATATGAATGATTGGTATGTTAAAGGTGGTTTTCCGGTAAAACATTCTAGATTATTAATGGGGCTAGTACAAAATGTTCACATAGATATTTTATATTTTGTATAACTTTTAGTTCAGCAAGAAGATTATTCTTTGCAGATGAGTATACAATAGTTCATAATCAAGTGTTGTTCGTACTACTGATTTATAAATATGAATCTGACTTTCAAAATCTAAGCCCCAACTACGATTCCACAGTTTTTGCATTAAATCGAGACCAGATTGACAAGATTGCCTAATTTGCATAATACGTTATTTCCATGATGGTTTCTTACCAATGATCATTCCTAAAAATTTTAAAGTTAAGTTGTTTCCATACAACTGAAGATATGTATTTGTAAAATGCCGTTATTTTAAAAATAAAATACACTTGGTTTTGGTTGCAGAAAATTAAAATCCCACAGCTTTTTTGCCGTTTTAAAGGTGATTTATAGCACATTGTAAGTTTTTTTTGTATAGATTTTTTTTTTAAATATATAACCAAATCATCAGCGTATAACTCGTCTTAACAAGTTTTGGAAAGTTTTGTTTTATTTAAAATTTATTATTTAAAAGATTTTGTTTATCGCTACCGAGAATATTGTTGAACTAATAACGTATCCTTAAGGTGTTCCATTTGTTTGATCTTTAGTGCTGGATATTGTACCGTTTATCTCAACTTTAAATTATTTCTGGCTAAGAAAATTATGAACAAAATACAGCATGTTACCATTGACACTCCAATAACTAAGTGTGTTAAGAATGTCGTATCTCCAAATCTCCAAACCATGTCAATCCCTTTTGTTATATCGAAAAAGACAGCAAGACATTTCTGTCCAATTGCAAATGATTCATGCATTTCAGACTCTAGGCCTATTAAATTATCTATGGTGAATCTGTTCCAGCGAAAGCCGCTGTGTGGATTGATTATTAAATTATTAGTCTCCAAAAATCATTTATGTCTATAACTCACCATTAATTAATTAAATAATTGATCTTAACTTTTGCACATTGTATTAGTAGGCTAAATTGGTCTGTAGGATACAGGATCAGTTCTTGATTTATTTGGTTTAAGTAACGAAATGATTATCGCCTGTGTCCATTTTGTGGGAAACTTATTATGTGTCCAAATTCTGTTGTATAGATTAAGAAGATATTTTTTCCATTATCTGGTAGTTTTGTAAGAAACTAACAGGAGTATCGTCTGGTCCTCGTACCGATTTTTTGCTGCTTTACTGCTATTTTAATCAGTATTTTGCTAAAATACAATCTTTATTGTGTCCTTTCAAAAAAAGACTTAGATGTTGCTAAACATGTTCTAACTGCTGTTGTCGATATAGATACAAAAGAATTTTGAGAAAAGCTAAAGTTTTATAATAGCGCTAAGTATGCCCAGATGGCTTTTATGTTTCCATAATATATTAAATCTGCAATAAATAAACATTTGGATAAACTAAAAGCTATATAAGGACAGTAAGATAAATTTTTAATGAACAGGATCTTGACTACAGAGGATAAATATTGCTGCTTTATATTTCAGGATTATGGAAGCTAAGAATTCATAAGCATAAACTTAACATATAATTTGCTTTTAACAGGGTTTTCATAAACTACGGAATGCAACTTGTAAATTTAAAACTCACTGTTAAAACTATAGTGCTTCCAGTGTAAAACAAAGCATCGTATTGACACAACACACTTTAGCGCAAAATTTTTGTTAATCGCTGCATGTTAGATCATTATGATTGGTACAGCGCATCCCCCATCTACCGAAACATGACATTAATTTCGTTCGGTTATTTCTCGAAAAAGCCTTTTACTCATTTTGTGGAAGTGAAAGCATTAGGTCATTTGTCGTGCATTTTAGACAATACATTGTTAGTACCTCTTTTTTGCAAAAATGGTTATAATTTATATTTCAAATCATTTTATCGTCTTTATTTTTTCCTTTTATTATGGTTTCTATTTTAAATTTCATTATATTTTATTTTATCAATTTATTTTAGTTGAAATCATTTCAGTATTGTTCGTATGATTCTTTTAAATCATTTTGTTACATTTCTTATTTATTTATAAATCAATTAGCACTGTGTTCCGTACTCCACACCGGCATCCACTTAACGAGTCCTAGGCACCCTTGTAACAGATAAAGGCATACCATTGGTGTTATATATAAAAGCTAATTATAATCTCAGAAAAGACTAAGCTAGACTAACCAATACGTGGTTGCACCATTTTTAATTGTTTGATGGACATTGTATAGTAAGCGGTCACACTTATATGTTTTTATTCCGTATGTGGATTTCTCCAACGGAGTGCTTAAGTTTTTTTTTTTTTGATTTATTCATTATGGCGTACAATACAATTTAGTTCTATTTGGCTACATGAAGCGTAGTAGATTTAATATTTAATTTTTATTTATATAAGTACCATAAGTATGTTAAATGGTAAAATGCTTACAAGCTAATATGCCGGGAACAAATAAGATGAGCTCATTTTAGTCTATCTCTATTTAGTTTAAAAATCTAGTATTTTAATTAAATATTAATATTAGGTAGTCTATTCTAGGATATCAAAGATCTATGTTCGTTTTTTTATGTTAACTTTAAATCATTTTATTACTTATATATTATTTTTTTTAATGTCTGGAAAAATAATCAAAAGAATTTAATAATAGATATAATGGTTAATTTTGTTACCGGACAATATAATAAATTTCCTTGTCTGTGTGGTACTATATATTTATTTTTGTTTTTATTAATTAGGTTTCCCAAAAGATCTTTAAAAATTCGGGTGGTGCCCAAGACGTATCTGTTTTATTTCGAAATTACGTCGTTTTAAAAGTATATTAATTATACTTTGTGTCTATTTTACAACTTATAATGGGCTAGATCTAACAAATAAAAGTTGAAATAAAAAAATGCTTGAAACAGTTTCTGGGATAGTAAGGGGAACTAAAATTACATGAAAGTTTAAATTGCAAACCCCTACTTGTGATATATCATTAAAAAGACTATAAAAAATGCTATCCGGTGGTATAAATAATAGTTATATAGGATAAAGCAATAATTGTAAAACTTTGGCGCAAATGCAAAATTGAATGAGGTTTTTGTTGAACTACATTGTTAAAAACGTCAATTAAGTAAATGTTCAAAGTAAGTTTCGCTGTTTTGTAAGCAATAAAACAGCCTATTTTCAATTTCTGCACGAACTTTGGCAACTTTTGTTCTAGAATAGCGCGACATGGTTGCGTAATTCTTTTTCGCAATTCCCAAAGTGACGCAGAATAATTTTTATTAACAACCCATAAACAAGGTAACCCCATAGAAAAAAGTCAGGTGGCGGTAAGTCTGGTGACCTCGTTGGCCAGTCGATAGGACCTCTTCTTCTAATCCATTTGTTTGGAGTAGTAGTATCCAACTCGTGCCTAACTGGAGCTGCATAGTGAGATGATGCTCCAGCTTGTTGGAAGTGCAGCAAATATTCGTCTAGAGCTAGGTTGCCTTGAACGTCCCTTTGGTTTCCTAATTTATGCACAATTAAGGATTTGATGCTGTTTTTCAGCATATCGAAATAAATGTCACCAATTAAATTGCCTGGTATGAACAAGGGGCCAATTAAAGCATCGCCTAATCACTCTAGTGTTCACATCACTCTAGTACCGACAGTTTTTTTATATTCTTTACCATTCTGCATAAAAGTACATTCATCAGTGAAACAAATATTTTTTAACATTCTTGGTTCAACGCGAATTCTTTCAGTCATGAGTTCACAAAACTTAATTCGTCGGTCTGGATCATCATCTCCTAGTTCTTGAAGAATTTGTGTTTTGTATTGGTAAAACTTATGTAATTTCAACACCTTTCTAATCGATTCATGTGAAAATCGTGTCATTGCAGATACTTGACGTGTTGATGCAGTATCTTTTTTTTATTTTGCGCTGATCCCATTTCTCTAAACTTTTTAAGTAAATCCCGGCGTACACATGACTTACATTTTTTATATATTTGAACTGTTCGTAAATAACACTGATTCTGGGAGGCAAATATGGTAATGATCTCCGCGCGTTCAGGTATATTGTAAACCATCGTGACAACTACAGCTGAATGAGAGTAATCGTACAAATTAACCCTTAACTTGACGGTGTGCACTCCAGGATACGTTATTTATTAAATTATACTTCCTCTAAATAAACTAAGTTTGCAGCAAGATTTTAAAAGTACCCTTTCCCTATAGCATTCGGCTAACCAACAAATTAATTTGAATGCCATACATAGAGTTTTGGCACAATTAGAGAGTGTTTTGTGTAGATGTGCTCAAAATGACTTCCAAAAAAGTGGTAATTTGTGTCATTCGGTAAGTAAATTAATTTTTTATGTGTTAATAGTTATTGTATGGATTGGCAAACTATAATTATAGTTAATTGTGTCTTCATTAAATAATTGTATAAAATAATATTCACAATTTGTATATAAACAAACAGATAGGATCACTGAAAAGTAGTATCTAGGAAGACACATTGCCAGTTAAGCGACAATTTAGTTTGTATCCTCGGGTGTACATGGCCAGGTACTGAAGAAAATTGAATAAGTATCTTTCTGGATACATTACCCGGTATACGGACAAATACTAATTGTATCTTATTAGATACTTTGCCCATTAGAGGATTAACAGAAAAGTGATAAGAACATTTGGTATATTATGCTTGTAACGATTTGTTCTATAATTTGCGATTTATGGTATACAGTCAGATTCAAAAATTTATTTTCCTTGTGGATTTTTGATTTATTGTTTGTACTCCAAAAGCTTGTGAATCAAATGCAACTATTGTTGATCTTCACATATATATATATATATATATATATATATATATATATATATATATATATATATATATATATACATATATTATATATATATATATATATATATATATATATATATATATATATATAATACATATATATCATTTGTTTACACATTTTGTAACAAAATAACCATCAAAAACGCTCCATTATTGAAATGTGTGAGATCCTAAAAAACCCATCTACAATAAACAAAAGAACTGACATCGACATTTTAAGCCAGGTTTACCGCTCTCTCATCTTACGAAATAAATAATACCAATATTGCTGCGAATATTATTTTTTGCAAAGTTTTTGTGTTCTTTGTTTCTGTTAAATTTTTGTTTAAGTTAGTTCTAAATTTATGAGTAAACTTAAGTACATAATAATATACAATAACATCTTTAATACTACATATTGAGTTATAAGTAATAAATTATTAGATCTGTATTTCTTATAAACTCTATGTCATCTTTGTATTTTAGAGAACTGATGAAGCTTTAAAAGTATAAAGCGAAACGTCTTCTATAAACTTATGAAGTAGTTGACTTCTGTTTTATTTTGCCAACCTGAATGACCGAATAAACCTCTGAATTCACTATTATAGTTGAATTATAGTTGAATTACTTTATAAATTGACGGTCGTAGTTTTTACAATATATATATATATATATATATATATATATATATATAATCTGAATATGTATATAAAGAAAAATTAATAGAGAAAAAGAAGACCAAAAAATGTTTGTAAAATCATGTTATAGTTATATCATATTTATATATACGGTTTAATTTTGTTGTGAAGTTATATTGTTTTGTAAAGAAAGGACACTTTTTCGATTTACGGTTTGCAGTTTTACTTTTCAAATTAGCATTTTATTTAAGATTAGTTTAAGTAAATAAAATGTTATATTGAAATATCAAATCTACCTACATTTTTCAAGGATTAATATCGGTTACCAGGAAACAAGTCATTAGTAGATAGTAGAAAGTCTTTGTCTGATATTTTTGTATAATACACAATTTTTGGGTGCAGACACGAATTGAGGATCAAAATAAAATTTTATGTAAGGGTTTACCCACAGTATAAAGAGTTTACCTTTATACCTGAAAAAAATCTTGTTCGGTCCGTAATTCGGTGCACTTATTTTGGCTGTTCAGGTAGCGGTCCTCAACTCGAGAACAGCGATTTTTGGAATTGGAATGTGTTGGCTTTTTGGAGAATTGAAAACATATGAATTATGAAATTGGCGTCGTTAATAAAATTTACTTACATATTCGTAATAAAATTCACTAAATATTTTTTTTTGTTTTAATTAGCTATTTGGATTTTGGATCATAATTAATTTAAATTGTTTTATCATATTTCAAAATTACAATATCATATTAATATATACATATATATATATATATATATATATATATATATATATATATATATATATATAGTGTTAATCACAGCTGCTAAGTTAAAAAATAAAGTAAACAATAAGACTCTTTGGGTACAAACAGCTGAAAGGATAGGCTAAGTGTACTCTTTAGTCCTTTATTAATCCAATATTTCGTCGATAGTCATCGACATCATCAGGGATGAGCTACAAATAGTTTCACATGAAAATTGACAATCTAGTTTAATTAAGTTGATGTTACTTACCATTTTGAGAATATTGCCGTAAAAGCTGGTCAAAGTTGTAAAAATTTTTTTGTGAAAAATTGTATGTTTTTCTCACAAAAAGAAAAACATGTAATGTAAATTTACAAAAACTGTTTCTCCTTTATCAAGTTAATATGCTCTTTTCCTAACTTGGCTGCACCGTACTGAAGACGACCAATAGTCAGAAATACCAATACACCATCTTATACACATATATTATTATATATATATATATATATATATATATATATATATATATATTATATACCCTGTCCATCAATTATCAAACATTACAATGCACATATGGGTGGCGTAGATTTGGCAGATATGCTAGTTGCGCTTTATCGAACACCTTTTAAAAGCCACACGTGGTAACTTTCAATTTTTTCCCAAATACTGGATATATGTGTCAACAACGCTTGGATTTTATATCGCGGAGATAATAATTTACTGGAGGACGAAGAAAATGGTATGGGTCTAAAGGAATTTAGAATATTACTTGTCGATTCCCTTCTATTTAAAAATTGAAAAAACAGATCCGACGAAATTAATACACCGAAAAAAAAAAGATTCCTACTCACGTCCAGAATATACCTGGAGAAGATGTTAGAAGAGATCTTTTTGGACACTTTTTTGCAACTTTTACAACCAAAGGACGATGTCGAAACTGTTGCAAAGGACAAACAACTATGAGTTGTTCAAAATGTAGAGCGAGGTTATGTTTAGTGGAATCCCGTAATTGTTTTTATGATTTTCATAACTAAATTTTTTAATTTTTTAACAAATTATAATTATTACTTTTTACTTTTATTTTTTGAGTGTTCTAATTTTTATTTAAAGTTTTGAATTTAAGCTGTAAAAATAAATGTTTGATCATCTTTGTAGTTTATTGAATAAACTAAATGATAAAATATTGTTATGTTACTAAAAGTAAATGATAAAATATTATGTTTATGGTTTAAACCCCTACTTTATGGTATATGTTCATAATAACTGAAGTAAAACACAGTTCCACAAAACGTAGTAAAAACATTAAACAAATCTACAATTGTTTAATGTTTTTATTATATTTTGGGAAAATTTGATAATTTCCATTTAATCCAACACTATTTAATATATTGGTCCAAACGACAAATATATGTCTTGGCAATGTATCTTTCTAGATACGGAGGTATTTTTCTAATAACCTGGCAATGTATCTATTGGTCATCAGTACTTGTTTTATAGTATACCTGGCAATGTGTCTTGCGAGATACATTGTAATATACCGTACGCCTAGCAGTGTATCTTATGAGATACGTCAATAAAATGTCAAAAAAATTAAAATAGAAACAAAAATGTAATTGACTCTGAAAATGGAGCCCTCAAAAGATAATATTCAGTAAGCAAAAACATTTTTCTTACAGCGGTTATGTGCGTGCCAAGTTAAGGGTTAAATCAATTTGTCAATTGAATCGTACAAACCAAAAATTATTGAATCTGACAGAACCCAATAAACAGATGTTTTTAACTTGTTTTGCAAAAACTTTGTAAAAAGTTTGTATTAAAAAAAAATCTGACGGGCAGTTACAATTAAAAATAATAGTCCGGGAAATAGCATTACAAATGCAAAAGTCATAGTAAGCCAGCTGATATTACCACCCTGTATAATTATTAAACAATAATTATTAAACAATAATTATTAAACAATAATTATACACTGTCATTAACAAAATTAACAAAAACCTAATTAAATTTTCTATTTAAACCATAGTTTCACAATTATTGCTTCACCCTGTATAATTATTATTTATACCATTGGATATAATTTTTTATAGTCTTTTTAATGATGTATCACAAGTAGAGGTTTGCAATTTACACTTTTTTGGTTGTGGTGGGTGGAGATTAGGGGGTTAATGGGGGTGAGTTCTCTTTATTTTTATTTCAGATCCCCCTTACTATTCTAAAAACGTTTTCAAGCATTTTTTGATATCAGCTTTTTTTCGTAAGATGTACACTGTATATGTTATCCTCTGGTCAATATCTTTTCTAAAGAATCCCCCCATATCTCTTCCGAACTGAGCTACCGGGAATACGTTACTCATTTGTGTTCACCTACAGGGAGATCTCGTGATCTCTGTATAACCTGAGTGGTACAAAATTACATTTCTTGTAGACTCTAGTATGTCATAATTTGATAGAGATCTTTATTATTAGATTCAACATTCTACATATTTTTTTTTTGCACAAGATGATTTTGGTTGTTACAAATCTTGATTTAAGCTACTAAGGAATTTTACCTGTACTACAGATGTCGCTAAATTTTGCTGCAAATAATTTTATTTCTTTTTCGTCAATTAATTTAAGCAATCCTGAAAATTACTGGAACCTAAAGCGTTGTTGTCCATTGTTGACTTCGGGATGTGTAAGTGAAGTGCCCATTCTTCCCTGATCATTCATGTTTAAAAACTTTCGTTAAGGTATTTGCTCCATTTTTTTTTTGTTTTTGTAGTTATTATAATAAAATAAGTTATATTCTAAGTGAAAAAGAAATCAGCGGAAAATATTAAAAAAGAATTAAAGACGATATTTGCAAAATAACTGGATATTATAATACTGTATAATTATGAATAACATACTTTTCTGGAAATATTTAATAAATTTGTGTTTGTGTAACGAAAAATAAATTTCTATTTAACAAAACAGTATTAGACAAACCATCTACCTTTTTCATTTTCTTGAAAAACAATCTCCTTTGATGTTTCTAACGTAATAAATATATCTTGTTTGCTCTATTTCCGTAACTTATTACAAATCTTCAAGAGGGCTTTTCTTTCACCGGAAAAATCTGAATTGAATTCGATTTTCTTACTTCCACTGGCGACTTAAAGAGAATAGAAGAGATTGTAACAAAAACTAGATTTATATATTTGTTCAAAGAGTTCGCTTTCTGCTTTGACCGGGGCAATTTTATATTTTTACGAAAAACCAACTCAATAAAGTCAAATGAATGTCCCGAACAATGCACTTTGTCTTTTTAAGGGCTCTGTGTTTTGTGTCTATTGGCCAATCGGCTCTTTTGTGAGAAAAGTTTTATATTTTCCATTGTCTGGTTAATCGCTCTGTGGTGGTTATACTCTCGATATAAAAAAGGTTAGTTTATTGATATTAAAAAAGTGACTTGTGAAAAAGCGAGCGTCATCGTTTAAATACCTGTTTTACGAGTGATTTTTTTAAGTTGATGGATTTGAACGTTTAGCTACTTACATCCAAACAACTACAAATTTTTTAATTAAAAAAATTGTTATTAACTCTAGAACCAATGTCATTTTTAAACTATTTTATAGATTTCGGAGTAGACAATTATAAATTTACATGTATATGTTTAAAATTATATTAAATATTGGATCTTTGCTTTCCGTTTTTTTATTCTATTTTAACACTTTAATTGCCATGTGTACCATATACGAAGACAGTCGATTTTTATCCAACACCATCAGTGGACATTATGGCGTTTCTCTGTCACAGCCATGTGTAGGTGAGACGATTATACTTGGCATTGATTTAAATTGATGTATTTGTTGGCGTGGGGTAGAACATGACCTTAATATAAATGTCCAGGAAAATTTTTACATTTTTGTAAATAATATGGCACACATTATTAATGTTTGTAAACAGTTCGTTTATTTTTTCGATACCAAGTAAATTTAAATATGCTATCGTTATTTGTACTTACAGAATGTATGTTCTTGTGGAAAACTTAATCTTTAAAATACAAAATTACAGTAAAGACTTATAAACATATATTTCTGAAAAAGGTAATTCTTAAAAATTCTAATTTTAAGTTTACAATTACAGATCTTAAAACATATTTTGACAAAAACAATCTCTACACATAAAAATATATTTAGATCACAACCCGAGCATAGAGAAGTATTACTGTTCCTATTTTTCACTACATAATAACTTCCAAGTTGGTGTAAATTGTTTTCGTAGCAATATTTTGCAGCTCCACTGATCAAGTTGTCTACCGGTACCCAGTTTTTGGCATGTCTCCTATCAGCCTGCTTCTTGTACACTTAAATTTATTTAAATCCAAATTTGTAAGAGGTTGCTAAGGTTTTTTTTATTTTCAAAATTTATTGAGTTCTGCACAACATGGATACTTAACCCTCTAACTGGTAAAAGGTCCCTGAGTGCCCCACCGCTTATTATTTATTTAAGCTCAGGTAGTCGCAAACTGTTTTGGATCCCCCCACTACTTCGTCTAAAGACGTTTTAAATGCATTCTAAATTCAGTAAACATCATCGTTACATTTTTTTTTTTTCAGTTTTGTGCGACCGGTTGAGGTAAACGCCGAACAATTATCTCTCGTTAATTTCTTTTTGAAGTAAAATTATAATACTGCAAATAATCTGAATTTAGCGCAAACATTTTTTTATGAGCTTCAAGTTTTACTATATTGGAACTATTACAAGACAAGTATTCTGAGTGTGCTTTAGAAGTGAAAATAAAAAGGGTTCCTTGGGGACCCCTTGCCGGTTTATGTGATCTGTATCCCACTTTGTTATGATTGTTGTGTTGTGTTGTGTTGTGTTATTTTTTTTTCAACGTTTCGTCACTTATTTGTATCTTTTGCTTCTTAAAATGGCAGCCAATAACAACTGGAAAAAGAAAAAGTTTTATTTGTCGGTAATGACCAAAGGTGAAATCCATGAACTTATGGACTTTGTTGAAACGAAAGAAGGTGATTATAGCAGTGATGATCCAGACATCGACCCAGATTATGAGCCGGACGAGATCGCTTCTGAGGAAATGATTACAGAGTGTATCTGTGATATGCAAGTAGGTGAAACAAGCGACTACTTCATTCAAAACGTAAACATGTCGCTAAATATCAGTGACTTAGAAGCACCTGCTGCATCATCAGCAATGGCAACGGCCGTGTAAATCAAAGCTGATAAATGTGTCAAATCTTTAGGAAAGGAGGAAGCTGGGCCATCTACATGTATAAAAACAACTCAATTTATTTTAGCCGCCGATGCCACACACGCTGCAAGTTTTAAGACGACGAAACTACCCCGACCGCCATTATCTATAAATGGAAGATCCTATTGGTGCTTTTTAAACGAGATTTTTTTTATAATTTTGTATATAAGATTTTGCTGCTGGTTAACGTTGAAAAAAAAGTAAGTCACCCAAAAATTTAATTCACTGAATAATGAGTGAGATGAATGAGACCTACATTATATGATGAAAGGGAAGTTAGATGTTTTGTGGTCTTTTCTTTTAAGGGTTAGTTCTATTCTGTACACATCGTTTCCTTTAACACTGATGAAGTTGCAATTAGTTTAATGCAAAAATTGCTTAAAATGTGGAAGAGGCCTTTAAAGAAAGAACAGCTTGCTCCGATGTTCTTAAAATTAATAAACCTCCTAAACAAGCCACAAAAAAGAAGTATCTTTTATGTGTCTAAGCTGACATGTTGTTACAGTGACTAAGTCACAGTGTTTTTTTATTAAATATTTGCCTTCCTGGTTCTTGTAAGGTATATCCTGTTACATTTAATGAGGTATCTAATCATATTTTTCTAATTTATTGAAATAATTAAAAACATGTTTTAGTTTTCTGCAATAAATTCTAAAAAAAAATTATATTTTTTGTTTTTTCTTAATTTAGTTTGTGGGATAAGGAAAACTGAACAAAATGTGTTCTTAATTTTGTGCATGTGACGTAAAAAACAGCGATTATACGTTATTTTATCACGTGGAGCAAAGTAACCTTTGGCTATGAGAGAAGTATTACATAGTGATAGCAAATTCAGTGTACAAAAGATTAGGGACATACTTTACTCACTTAACAGGAATAGTTAAAAAACTGGATAACTTTAATTTAGTGTATTCTATTCCATGTGGTTCTTGTTCGGAAGTGTATGTCGGTCAAACCAGCCAGAAACTCTCAAAAAGAATAGCTTTTCACAAGAGCGATGTTGTGAGGAAGCTAACTAGTACAGATTTTAGCCAACATATTAAGAATACTGAACACATTGCTAACTATGAAAATGTGCAAGTACTAAAAAGGGTTGAAAACCAATTTAAGAGAAATTTCATAGAAATGTGCTACATCCATAACTGTAGGTCTTCTATAAACTGTAAGAAAGATGTTGAGAATTTAAGTTGTATTTATTCTTTTTTACTTCAGCAGGACTTGACAAGATGTAACAGATTGGAGAATATAGGAAACTTATCATAACATACACAGATGACCTACCTGCATTTGAGAAAAAGACTTCATTTGCCTGCTGATTTTGGTTATTAAAAGAATTCCTTCTAACTTCCATAAAGTGCAGATGTAAATATAACCTTGTTACATAATGACATCGGGATATTGAGAGAAATCAGAAACATTTTCATTAAAAAAGAAGAATAATTCTTTTTTTATACCTTTAACAGTTGAGGTTTTTGTGGGTTTTTAGATTTTAGATTTTTTTGTTGTGTTGTATTTGAAAAATATTTTTTTCCGCAAATCGCCAGCAAATTTTGACATTCCTGTCAAAATTTCTTGAAGAAAAAGTCAGGACTTCCTTACTGTAAGGATATTTCATTTCCTTACTTTAAGGAAATGATATTTCCGTACAGTTATAATGTTATAAGCGTCAAGTTTGACAATTCAACCTCAATACGTTTCCATAGTAACCCAAGTAATTTTATTAGGAATTTCAAAGCACCATTTATTTGGGAATAGAATTATTGCGTTTTTTTTTAAGTCAATCAATATCTGTCGAATTTTAAACGATTTGCGGAAAAATAGTATGTTTACCTCGTAGGAAAAGCCACATTCCTGGACTCTGTCCATCTTCACAGTCGTCCAGGAATGTTAAGCTTTTCCTACCCGGTAAACAATGTACTATTGTGTTGTAATGTTTTTATTTAAAATTTTAAATGTATTTTTTAATATTTTTAACATGTTTGTGACAGTGTTCTTCACCACTAGGAACAACTGAACATTTTCATGAACATGTAGATTTTTAAATGTTGATTTTTACCACTTGAACTAAATAGGTTTTCCGTATAGGTGCTGATGAAGGTGACAGACTATCACCAAAAAATTTCACATTTAGAATAAAGTTCTACACCAAACTGGCTTATACCTTCTCTAGCCGATCCTTGATTTGACGCTTTCCCGAAAGTTACCTACCAAAGAATTGTATTCTTAGCGTCGTTATATACATATATATATATATATATATATATATATATATATATATATATATGTATATATATATATATATATATATATATATATACATATATATTTATTGTGTTTGGAATATCGGGTATGCGGTCTGTTATTATTAAAAAAAAACTATCTTTACTTTTAATCCTCTATATTTCGCTGATTTTTTGTCAGCTTCATCAGGAGACAAAGATTTCGAGTGGAAAGTATTTAAACAAGTTGTTGAACATAATTTGTTCAAAACAGTAATTTTCTCCTAAATAATAACAGACCGCATACCCAATATTCCAAACACAATAAATTGTTATTTACGTTTCGGTCGATAATCTAACCAGTTTTGCTATATATATATATATATATATATATATATATATATATATATATATATATATATATATATATATGTATATAGTTTGGTTTAGGTTGGAATATGTTGAGTTCCCTTCCTGGGGTGTAAGATGACCTACCGACGTCTGTAGGACATCGGTAGGTCATCTCACACGCCAGGTAGGGAACTCGTATGTTTTTATCTTAATAATATACACCGATTATTATATTTTATCTTAATTTTCGTTTAGGTTAGAATAGGTTGTTGGGGTATGAGATGAGGAATACCCCAGGAAAGTACTCATATATTTTATATTATTTTTTTCATTTAGGTTAGGATAGGTCATTTTGCACCCCAGGAAGAAAACTTGTATATTTATCCTAATAATATACACCCATTAATATATTTTATCTTAATTAGTTTCGTTTAACCTTCCACGGCTGGCGCTTATAATCTGGACACTGCGGCTGGCGCGCGGAGTATTTGTCCGCATATATTTTTGTCAAACCTTTTGGCTTAAATTTGTTTTACTATCTTCGGAAATGATTTAAGTAGGTGTTAGTCAAATATTTGAAAATAATAAAATACAGCTTGAGCATTTATTCTGAGTAAAATTTTATAAAATTTCAAAATATGTAATATCGGGAATACATTCTAAAAAAAATTATTAAAAATCAAAACAACTGATTAAAATATAAAAGTTTTAATGTTTGTTAAGAAAATACATATATATGTTTTAAATCTATTCAAAAAAATTATCCTCAAAACAATTTGGGCAAGTATAGATAGTGTGTTCACCACACATAAATTTTCCACATTGTTTGCATTTGCGACTGGTAGGTCTGTTTTTTATTCTGTCACAAAAGTCACATATGCCTCTAATACGTTCTGGAATATTTTGAGGGTGATTTACAGGATCTACCTTAGTGATTTCTTTTATTCTCGCTGACATGATACGTGGTATATTGGCTTGACAAGCACGAACGTTAAGCTGGGGTTCAATCAGAGCGAATGCTAAATTGTGCAAAAACTGTCTTCATGGTAAACGAATCTCGTTATTATTACAATAAAAAAGGACCATTGAGTTTATACCAGCTACATTTAGCATGGAATAAAAAATTACCATAGGCCATCGTCGAGTATTCGTAGCGCAGTCATAGGCAGCACATAACTTGTCTACTGTGTCAACTCCTCCTTTTGTAGAATTGTAGTCAAGAATCATTTCGGGTTTTATGGAATCCTCATCAATTGTATCGTCATGATGTAAACTAGACAGGAGGAGTACGTTTTTGTTTCTTTTTGGTATGTAGGACACCAAAGTAATATCATCATAAAAAGCAAACATGCTGGATCGAATAGGTCTGCTTATAGGTTTAGAAAATTCATGGGGTAATTCCTTCTTATTCTTGCGACACGTTCCTAAAAATGTAAGTTTGTAATCACGAAGCAAGATTTGGACTATTGGTATGCTTGAAAACCAATTGTCCGCAGTAATGCTCCGTTTTGTTCCTCTTAGAGGCTCACATAATCTCTTTACAACTTCCGATGGAGAATTACTTAGAACAAAAGGACCTGGTGGTTGTTGTCCCAAATATGGCTCCAAATTGCAGGTATAAAAGGTCTTGGAATCTGCTAGCGCAAAAATTTTTAATCCATTTTTATTTGGTTTATTAGGTATATACTGTTTAAAACTGCATCGACCTCTAAATGCCTCCAATTTTTCATCTATTGTGACGTATTCAAACGGCGTATAACCATTTTTGCAATTAAAAGTAAACATTTCAAAAATCTCTCGTATGGGACAAAATTTATCTAATAGTTTTCTTTCCTCACGTGAATCTATATCATCAAACCTTAGGTGTTGTAGTAAAAATTTAAATCGGTACCTGGACATTGTTAGTCGAAACATCTCAATTCCTGTACCGTCTTTATTCCAAAGTTCGTCTGTGCTTAACCTGCCACTTTTCAAAACACCTGCCAAATAGAGTAAACCAATAAAAGCACGAATTTCTAAAGCATCTGTTTCCTTTGCGTTTCTCTCTCGATTATAGTTTTCTTGGGAGTGTCTAATATGTTTGTTTGTACATTCAACAATAATGTTTATCATGGTATCGTTCAAAAAATATTTTCAAATATCTAGTTCACCTTTTAAATTCTTGGTAACTTCTTTAGCACCTGGCAAATGCGTAATTAAGTTTTCTTAACGTGTTCTAACATTTCTTGGAGGAATATGTTTCGTCCATTTAGTAGTTGTGTCTTTAACAAGAAAGAAAGGCCCAGCAGAAACCATCAATTCAGCACCTTCCGTATCAGAAATTTCTTGTTTTGTATTACTATTTTCATTCATTTGTTCTATGTTATTTTCTTCTTCGTCATCGTCGTACTCAATATTTTCATTCTCGTCGTCGATTCGAAGGCATTCGTCCATTATATGTTGCAAACGTTCTTGTTCTGCCTCATATGCATACATTTTAAAATTCACAATAACTAACAAACGTTCAAAATTTCAAAACAACACGGTTGGCGCGCGGAGAATAATCACTAATACCTTCACATCAACGAACAGGATGCGACTGACGCTTGGTATGAATAGAATAAATCAATTATCATTTGTGGGAGGTACATGGGCGGACCAGAAAAAAGGGTGGGTAGTTTTTGAAATATTGATAAGTTTAGATCGGTGCGGAGATTTTGTCCGCGCGCCAGCCGTGGAAGGTTAATTAAGGATATATTCAGTTCTCTTCCTGGGATCTGAAATGACCTACCGACGTTTGTAGATCATCATCTGTCTGCTAGACGTAACAAGACGTTCAATATATTGTTTTTAACATTTTTCACAATTTTCCGTATCTACCCCTTGCACAAGTAACCTATTAGTCTATTGCATATAGTTCCAATTGTTGTATATTTACCACTGAAGCTAGTATAATAACGTAAAGTGTTCCTCATTTAAAAATGGATCATTAATATATAATATTATTGAATTGTCAATTTTTTTATAATAACACCGCACATTTAAGTTCTTTAGTATTGAGGAGAATTACAGGGTTTACGCTCGGAGATCAAAAGATAAGTGACATTAAAAGAAAATGTAACGTACAGTCTATAAATGAATTAACACAAAATAGAAAA
Organism: Diabrotica balteata; assembly: GCA_918026665.1. NCBI lineage: Eukaryota > Metazoa > Arthropoda > Insecta > Coleoptera > Chrysomelidae > Diabrotica > Diabrotica balteata. The sequence continues at coordinate 115,148,313 of OU898277.1, read as the reverse complement.
AAAGAATGGAATAACAATCTAAGCAGTATGGAGGAGACCAGTGTCATTAAAATAGCAAGAGATAAGTGGAATGACAACCTTTCATAGAGGTATTAATCCGCCAATGAACAAGTAGAATTGCTTATAACGAGGAATAAGAAGAATTTCAGTTCTTTAAAATTTAAGAAAACCTATTTTTTTCTTTAAAAAATTTATTTAATGATTTAAGTAATTCCTAAAATTTGTTAAATACAATACAGAATTTATTGATCAGTTTTATTTTACATTATTATCGAGTATTTATGTTTAATTACTGCATTTAGACTATCATTAAGTTCTAAAATAGTATGCATATAAGTCGATGAGAAGAGTAATAAGTGGTTATGAATGTATATTACGTAAAAAGAAGTATTACCTTAAAAAAATATATCATAAAATTTAAAGTATAGAGAATACTTGTGGTACTATACATTTTTATAGACTTGGAAACGTCGCAGTCAACTCAATATATTTTCAAGTTTTACAAAAATTTTTCCCGAAAGCGCGTGGAGGATAAATGCACCGGAACCATTAGTTTATATAGTTTATGAATATTTTTGCAATTTTATGGATTTATTGTTACTTGTATTTTTTCGATAATTCCGTCACACATAAATTTAATGTTACTGTCTGGTTTAAATATGAGATCTGCGATATCATTTTCTGCGCATAGAGCTTTTAATATATCCTTCCGCTACGGAGGATGATTTCCAATCCCCGTTTTGCTTCAGGGTCAAGAAATCTGCTACCGACTCGATTAAGAGGGAAGCAGACAACCGTGCCCTGTATATTTATCGTATATTGGCAACTTCTAAAACTTCGCAATTTTACTTGGGGCTGGTTCAATTTTTATTAATTCTCATCACTTGTAAACTACGTGTACCAAATACAAAATGCTAAGAAGGCACTTTTTTGTTAGAATTGTTGGAAATGAGAAATACATTTTTCATAAACAATTTTTTAGTTTAAAAATATATATCTAATATAAAAACTTAAATGTATGAAATTAAATATCAATACTTAACATATTTAGGTTTACCTAACTGTTTTATTAAACTATTAATTATTTATCCAGATCCAGAAACTAGAGCAATAAAAAACATGTTAATTGGAAAAAAATCTTAAACGATACTTTAGTTTAGATACCATTTCTTTTTTCGATTTCAATGCTGAGTCGTAAGCTATAGCCGCGTAGTCTAGCTGTGATCGTGTAATAGTTCTGTATATAATTAAGAATGTGCTCCTGTCTGAACCCCAATTCTTATGTTCTAGAATTTTAAGTAAATTTAATCTTCTGTAACATTTACATGTTAGATTATTGATATGTTTTTTTCAATTCATCTTTCTGTCAAAAGTAACTCCTAGCAATTTTAGCAAATCTTTTTGTTGTAGTGATTGGTTATATAGATATGAGACTGGTGTACTGACTTGGTTTTTAGAAAATACTATATATTTAGTTTTAGTTGTTAAAAAGATAAATCCAATTTCCTGTGACCATTTTTTAATATCTAACAAGAAACTCTGTGCAAGTTGTGAGAGGTTGTTTAAGTTTTTGCTTACCAAATATTACGAGATCGTCTGCATATAAGCGACCTTTAAGTGAAAGTTTTAAATTTCGTAGAGCATCATTTGTGGTTATTATAAATAGCATATAACTTATAACAGATCCCTGAGGAGATCCATTTTTTAATTCTACTTTTGAAAACAAGTAACCATTTACTCTAACTTGTATATACCTTTTATATAAGAAGTTTTTTATTAATCAAGGCAATGTCCTTTAATTTCTAAATCATATAGTAATCTGATAATACGGTGGTGCCAAGCTGTATCAAAGGCTCTTTCAATGTCGAAGAATATTAAAATACATTTTTGATCGAGGGAGAAGGATTCATGTACACTACTTTCTAGGTCTATAATATTGTCTAGAGTTGATCTAGTTTGTCGGAAACCACTTTGTTCTGGAATAATAATATTTCGATCTTTAAATGTCCAGAGGAGACGACGGTTGACCATTTTTTCTAAGACTTTGCATGCAGTACATGTTAGTGCATGCAAAGTTGATCATTAAAGTGCATTAGTTTAGTAAAATGATCAATTGGGACCACAGAGGAGTAACGATAGACGGCGAAAAGCTTAACTATCTCCGTTTCGCAGATGACATTGTCCTTATCACAGATAATTTAGGAGAAGCTACAGATATGATAAAGGAATTGGATTTTGCATGTTCGAAGGTGGGCCTGAGAATGAACTTGAACAAAACTAAGTTTATGACAAATTTGGTCCCCAATAACCATTTGACTATTCAAGACAAAGTGGTAGAACTGGTGGAGAAATATACGTATTTGGGTCATGAAATAAGAATCCGCAGGGATAACCAAACATGTGAGATCCAAAGACGAATCACTTTAACATGGGCAGCCTTTGGAAAACTGCGAGACACACTTAGGGCCAACATACCAATCAGCCTCAAAAGAAAAGTGTTTGACCAATGCGTATTACCGGTCATGACCTGTGGGGCGGAAACTATGACTTTAACCAACACCACGGCTTCGAAACTGAGAGTGGCACAGAGTCGAATGGAACGGTCTATGCTGGGAGGGACGTTGAGGGACCGAATAAGAAACGAAGATCTGCGAAGAAGGACGAGTATTACTGATGCTGTGGAACGCATAGCGGAACTAAAATGGAACTGGGCAGGCCATATAGCGAGAATGCACGATTCACGATGGACGAGCAAAATTACAAATCGGAGGCCAAGAGCAGACAAACGCAGTAGAGGAAGACCACCTACACGTTGGGCCGACGACATCAGGCGTATCACTAAAAATTGGCAACACAGAGCACAAAATCGTGAGGAATGGAGGAGTATAAGGGAGGCCTATGTCCAGCAGTGGACGTGATAAATAGAGGCTGGATGATGATGATGATGATGATGACATGTTAGTGCAATTGGTCCATGACTCAGGATCTGTTTTGGGACCTTTTAGTTTTAATATTGGTATTATAATAGAATCTCTCCACGCTGTTGGAAATTTCTGCTCTGTCCAAATAATAATAAATATGTTAAAAAGATAATTGTGTCCATTCTCAGGTAAATGCTTAAGAAAAACCATTGGAACACTGTCTGGACTTTCACTAGTCTCTTTAAATGACTTTAATGTATCTTTGTATTCATTTATATTAAATGTTTCGTTTAAAGAATCTGTATAATCTACAAACGGTATAATTACATTGTATTCTTCGTTCTGTTTAACGTTGACAAAATTAATATTATAATTGCTTGTATTAGATCTATTTTTATAAGTAATACCAAATTCTTTTGCTATTTCTAGGTCATCTGTAATTATTCTATTATTTTTCTTTAGTTAAGTGATTTTGTTATAAGCCGGTATTCCAGATATTTTTTTGACATTCTTCCACATTTCAGGTATAGGGGTCCTACATAGGGGTTTACTTTCTAGTTATAAAAAAGTTTTAATTTTATTAAGACTCTGAGTCAGTGTTAAGGAAAAGGTCATTTTCGTTGTCGGTAGAAGAGAGTTCGTCATTTAGGTGTTTTGTGATTTTTTTTCTAAGTTTGGTACATTTGATTTTAAGAGATCTATCTATTATGTGAGCATATAAGTTACTAATCATTGCTAGTAATCCAGTAAAATCCTGTGTATAATTAGTTATAGTGGTGATAATATTTGGAGAATATTGATGCGATATATGGTGGTGAATGTTTATTTATTATTGTTTTTAGGTCAGTATCAGAACTTTTCTTAAGTTTTTTTGTTGGGTTTTTGTGTAGGTTTCGTAAAATTAATTTCTGTTTCTTTGTCTTTTTCTGACAGATTTGGTGTATATGTTGGTAAAGGTGATATAATTACATCTACGTCACGTTTACGGTTTGTCTGTTGAGTAATATTTAGTGATATAGCGCTGTTATTTTCTGAATGTGCAATGGTATTGGTAACTGAGAATTCTTTTAGTTCGACATGTTCAGGATTTGTACTGTATGTAAAATAAGTAGATTGCTGATTGGAAAATTTGTCTGTGGTGTCCATTTCTGAAGGAGTGTTTAACGATGTTAAAATAGTTGGAGGTGTGGGTGATTGTTGAGAGTTTGTGGGATTTTTACAATTATTAGCATTATGTCCTTGCTGTTTGCAGTTAAAGCATAACTGATTATCTCGGGATAAGAAAATTCGATAGGATTTGTTACCGTAATTATTCAAAAAAAATTCAATTTAAGGATTTATAACAGGGTTTATAAAAACTTGTCTTCTAAAACTGTAAATATGACTTAATTCCAGTAAGATAGAGCTAATACAAAGAAAAGTCATTGATGACATTAGCTTGAGACCTAGCTTTTCTATTTCGTAAATAAGAATATAATGGAGAATTGATGCACATACATGTGATAGAAGTAACCTATCCCCTGAAGTAATATATTTTTTTTGCTTGAACTGGTTCATCATTTATTATTATTACACCATCATGGACCTGTATAAAGTTATTCACAATTTCTTTGCTAGCTAGATACATGCATACTCGATTATTTGACAGCCTTGAAGAAAATAAGATGTTTTTGGGCTGTATAAGTGCTCCTAGTGGTATGAGGTAGTCCTGAGGCGTAATCCATCCTTTAAAGAGAAAATGATCGCTTGTTCAGAACTAGGGTATGTATGTTGGCTTAGAATTTTTGAGTAGGATTTAACTATGTTGGTATGTTGTGGTACAAACCTGATTACGTTGGAACTTCCATCTGATGTTGGCTAATGTCCAACAAGACCGGCACAACTCAAAGTTCCTCAATTAAGAGATTTCTATGCCGCTAGATTTTGAAAACGGCGTAGAAATTATCTACAGTTTCCTTTATCTAATTTGCAGTCGTATTAGCTAGATTACGCTTCTGCAAATCGGTATATTTTAACAAGACGAAGCATGTATTGTGGACAAAAACGTATAAATTTAGTTTGGTCGTGACTTTTAGTGTCGAACTTTGCATGCAAGATTGTGACAATTCAAAAATATTCATAGCAGTTTTAAATTTTTACATATATATTTCTGTAACAATTACTAAAAATGAAAAGTTCCAATGAGAAATGGTGGTTTTATACACAAAATTGCGCCGTTTCATTTTGAGTCGTTCTTGTTCATAAATATAGGTATTTGTTTTTAAAAGATATCGTAATATTTCGCTTTGTTACAATTTTTTTCGAAAATTATCTCTAAATGGAGTTAAATTAAATGTAGTTTAAAAGTGTTGGTCTAAATTCATAATGTCTTGTATTAAAACCAAACAAAAAATTCTCATGGCTTATTTCGGACGATATCGAATCACTCTAAGATGTACCATTTTTGCCAGAAAATAACTTAAATATGTAATAACTTTTTATATTAACAATCCAACGGCCCTTTTTTTATTTTATACACATTATAATATACATTACAATATAAATTATTCATTTTTACTTAAACGATACCTTAATGTAGAATCCAGTTATACTTCATTTTATAACTACTATTTATACTGTAATTATTTAGGTAATCAACGTAATCATGTCAAAAAGAGAAGAAAGAAGATCCTTAATTTTAAAACTAACAAGAAGAAACTTGGAGGTACACAACAGTGATAAACCTTTGTGGAAACTTCACCGATATTTGAATAGGTCAAACGCTAGCGGAGCCTGCCGTGACAATCAGGATTATAACGGTAAGTTTTTTGATTTGGTACAAAAATCGGAACAATAGGTATTTTCAGTCCCTGAAAATGGAATAGAAATATTAGTACACCCCAGCAAATCACTGGTTTTTCAGAAAGAAGTTAATCCTGATGAATGTATTTTCAAATTCTTAATACAGGACAGCCAATAGGACTTAAGAGTAACCAATTCATGCAGTATAACGAAACCACGGGCTATTAGCCAAGAAACGTTAAAAGCAATTAATACATAAAAATACTTGGCAATAAAAATATTTTCTACGCCACTTACCAAGGTTATTCTATGCGGTAGTATTTGTTATGCACCGGTTACTATTAAGTTCCATAGTATGTTTAAAGATACACCTAATTCACCAGTTAACCCTGATTCATACAGCCAGCATGTACATTGGTGTTAGGTTGAGTTTTTTTATATAAAGATCATTAGATTTCGATGGATTTTTATCTGAAAATTTATGAAATTTATTTTATATGTAAAATATTTTTATTTATATACTCATTATTTTCAGATTTTAATGCTTGTGAGATGAAACCGAATCGTACTGAAGCTAATACAGATTGTTTGTCTCAAGTACCTCAAGTAACTCTTTAAGCCGCCAGTCTGAGTCATATATGGTTCTGGAAACTCTATTGCTGATCAAAACTGCGAAGCTCAGTCCTCGTCAGAATCAGAGTCCAACAATAGTAGTAGCAGACTCTTGTAAAAAGAGTACAAAGAAAATTTTCTTGTTACAAATAGAGGAGAAAAAAAAATAACGCGTCAAATTGGAAAAGAAACATGCCCGAGCAGTTGAGAAATAGTAGACAACCGTATGATTCGGTTAAGGTAATCCATGACGAAGATAAAAATAAAATTAATACGCAAGTCTCTCGAAATGCAAAGCAAATTCTTCCTCCCTGTATTAATATTTGTCGTCTTAAATGTATAGAAAAAATAGCAAAAGAACAGTGAAAAATAATATTTAAAGAATATTGGGCTATGGGCAATCTACAACGACAAAGAGATTTCATGGCAAGCTCAATGACCATTATCTGTCCTAAATATAAATACTCTAATCTTGAATCTCATCGGCGAGCAAACCACGCTGTCCACTTTCCAATCGGAGGAGTAAGAATTAGAGTATGCAGAAAGTTTTTTGTATATACTCTAGAAATAACAGTTCGACGCTTAAGGACAATTATAGAAAAACAGGAATTACGTCAAACTGACGGAATCATTAAAGACGAACTTAGGGGCAAGCACAAACATCATGTTTCTCGTAATAGAAGGATCAAAAAGTATCGCTTATCTTCACCGAGACTATAAATTATTATGCCAGGAACAAAACTTGCCTGTTGCGTGCTATCGAACGTATTACGATATATTCACAAAAGAATACAATATTGGATTCTTTTTTCCAAAAAAAAAGATCAATGCGATCTATGTACGAAATTTAAAAATGCATCAGAGGATTTGATCCATTTGATAGAAAAAGATTTAAGTAGAAAAGATAAAGACAATGCAAAATACAAGTAGATAAAGACCTACAAGCAAAGAAACTCGTCACCTTTTTTGATCTAAAAGCAGGCCTTCTTTACCCGATTGGAAAAGCGTCTTCTATTTATTACATTTCATTAAGTTAAACACTTAAAATTTGACGTTTGCATCCCCCATTGATTCTGAGGTACCTTGCTATTTTTGGCACTAGAGGGAGATGCCGGTAGAGGAGCAAATAAAATTGGTTCTTGTGTCTGGTATCACCTTGTTAAGTTAAATGATTAAGCCTTGGCACTAAATAAAATGATCGACACCATTTTCTATATAGACAATTGTACCGCCCAAAATAAGAATAAATATTTATTTGCTTTATATTTATATGCCGTTACAAAAGTTTCTAATGTTATTACAATCTTGCACAAATACTTAATCAGTAGTCATACACAAAATATTGCTGATAATGTACATTCCGTCATAATTTCTATATATCAGATAACGGATGGAATTTATGCTCAAGACTAATATTTTATACTAATAAGACAAGCAAAAAATCTGGAAAGTTGTACCGAGTAAGGGAAATAAATTACTCCGATTTTTTAAATTTGAAGAATCTTTCAAAACAAATGAGGTTAAAAAATATCTATAAGAATGAAAATGGGGAGGTTGTAAAAACTACAGAAAAAAAATTTTTGAAGTGCGTAAAAATAAATGTAATGGTTTTTTCTTCAAGAAGTCCTACAAAGACAACGAGTATTTACGAGCAAATTTGTTGTTTACACGATCATTAGTTAATACTGCAAACATAAATCTGCATAAAGTTTATGCTCACAAACCTGGAATATCAGGGACTAAGAAATGGGCTATATTAGGCCTAATTGAAAAAAAGTATTGTGCCTCGCTTTTATTACGATTTCTATACTAATATTCCAGTAGCTGTTAATAAAGGCACAAAAGGAGGAGAAAGTGCAAAAAAATAGATTTGTAGTTTTTATATAAAAAGTAAGGCATATAGTTTCCATTCCTATTTTTATACCTACAATGTTTTTTGTGTATTTTAGTATGAATTATATTCGATCAGTTATATATGCATTACATTAAAAACTTTATATCTTGTTTTGTAAAAAAATAATAAATCCGTTTTTCAATATTTGATAAAATGATTTCAAACGTAAATTAGTAACGTATATAATTTTCTTCAAAGAACGACACTTCTATTTTTTTTAATGAAAAAAAACCTAAATTTATGATAACCGTAGTAAAATTTTGACTTACATAACTTTTAATTATAAGAACAAAAGAAATTTTGATTTTATCTTGTATAATGCTAGTCTAAAAACATATTATTTATCATAAATTGCGACAAAAAAACTTTAACTGGTTCTACTAAAAACATGAAATTTTGACTTGTGCCAGTTTTGTTCGAAAGCAGCGAATTGTTGATGGTCAGTTTACCTAAATTATAACAAAGAATATCAAATAAGCTTATAATTATTACTGATAAAATTGTATTGAGTAATTCATTGCTTATTTGATAAATTTGGATCCTAATTCCAGTTTTTTTGTTATTCTTAACGACTGATTTCTAACCTGAAATTAATGTCATTTTAATGTGTTTACACCCTTATTAAAATTAAGTAAAAATTATAAACAACAATAATTATAGTAAGTACATTTTTTAGTTAGTTCATTTGATTCGTTGAAGTTTATATCGTTCATATCGTAGTTCATATCGGTTGTTATTCTCGTTTTTGTGTTATTACGATTGAATTCATTAATTGAGAACAGTACTCCGAAACATAGTGAATTATTGTGTAAATCAACGAAATGATTTACTTTCAAAAATAATACAACCAGTGGCAGTAGAAACCGGCATTTCCGAAAAGCCAATTTACTCTATAGGAATAGAAAATTCCTCGGCACTTGGATTACAACCAGCAAAGAGACGATTCAAGAACAAGCTAACTTCATTATCGCGCGATAAAACTTACGACGACGGAACAAAGAGTAGCATTCGTCGAATAGTGCATGTTTTTTTTTCGTAAGAATACACCCCCAACATTACATTGTCTATTAACAGTAGTAAATAAAGACGAACATCTACCTAATTTTTCTAGAACTACACTGAACAGACTAATTAAGGACATGGATTTGTGTACACACAACGGTACAGAAAGTCAATGTTGATAAAAAAACCCGAAATAAATTTCTTGGTGCCTTTAATAGTTGCGAGAAATTTGTACATTTCGGGAACAAAACTATAACATTGTATATTTGGACGAATCATGGGTAAATATTGGTCACAGTGTCAATTATGTCAATTAGGAATGCATTTGTTCGTGGACTTACTACAGGCTTGAAACCCTCTACTGCACGTGACTGCAATTCTGACAATAAGGAAGAAATAAAGGGGTGGTTGCGTTCAAAGGATATTTATTTCGAAAAAATTTACCTTAAATCTGAACTATTGAATGTTGTAACTCATTTTAAATTGCAGTCTGATGAGCATATCGTAGATAAAATGGCAAAAAGTAGGAGTATTCAGTTGCTAAAATTACCTCCATATCACTGTGAGCTAAATTCGATATAGCTGGTATGAAGTGAAATAAAAAGATTCGTGGCAAGACATAACACAAACTGAAGGAACCAGTAGAAAATCTAATATATAAAGTGTACTCTTAAGTTACTCCACAAAAATGGAATAATTACGTGCAACACGTAATTAGTATAGAACACAGATGTGGAATATCGATAATTTACTGACCCAGTTCTAATAAACCTTAATGACAACAGTGGTAGTGAAAGTAGAGAAGACTGGACTATAGTAGAAATATAAAATACACAGTTTAAATACAGTATAATTATTTTTGTAGTTACTCACGTATTTATTAAGGTTTGTCATATTTATGCGCTTAAATACATTATTATATAAATGTTTTATATAAAATTATTTTTACTTTATTTATAAAAAGGTATTTTTCGAAAAAAAAAACTGTTTTAGAACTCCTGACACCCACAAAATGTCAATAACAGTAATTCCTTAATTATTTATAGTTATCCTATAGAAAAAGGTATATTTATCTTACACCTGTTTTTGATAAAGTTTACTATCACTGTTGGTCATAAGACCCTGCACTGTAAAGTCAAGGTTGGACAGCTACAGACCTAAAATAGCTAAGACTTAACCATGACCCACGAAAGTTGTTTACAAAATGATTATAAAGCTACTTATAGCTGTCATCAGTAGAGTTATGTCTTTAAAAGTTTCCATTTTTTTAGTCATACCTGCTCCTAACTTTACATTCTGCTGTGGCATGTTATTTTTATGCCATTACGTAAACTATTTATATTTCGTCGAACTACGCCGTAGTTTCAAGTTTCTGAATCTATGTTTTTGTTTAAAAAAATATGTATTAGTTTTGCCGTAAAAGCACTATTATATTATAAACACATACCGCGCACTTTATGTCTCGGATTACCCATTAAAATATTGATAATAACACTTCGTCTTAAGTAATCTGGCTCAATATTATTCTGAAAAAAAAAATTCATGTGGCATCCTAATGGAAATGACTATTTTAATTGGAAATAGGCAACAATTAAAAATTAGTTAATTTGACTTTTTGACTTCCACTTCGAAAATCGTTCTGAACTTTAGTAAAAGTAAAATTTTGGCTCATTCCCAAGAAAACTAGTAATTTGGATTAAGATACCATAAGAGAATATCTGTACAACAATATTAGGAAACCGATATGGACCTAGTGTCATAAAAATTTTAGGAGATTAAAAGTTCTATACGAAAGACGTAGGAATAATAACTTAATACAAATGGCTTAAAACTACTTCCGGCATATGCAAGCAGATGGTTACAAAAAATACTACACAAAGCCAGCTTATCGATGACAATACAACTTCCGAAATGTAAATCAAAACCTCAAAAAGGTAAACTTATTTTAAAGTACAATTGTAGCATACTTCCAACAAAAATATTAATTTAATTTGGTTGGACACAAAGTGCCCAACGCCTTTTAAGTATAGGTTTCTGTTGATAAATCGTACAAGCGTTAATTTTTTTTTATTTCTGTTTACCTTTGTTTGATCGAGACAGTATAGAATAGAATTATCTTTGTATAGAGTCCTGGCGTAGAGGCGAATCCAAAGGTTGCTCGGCCCACATTTTCAAGTCAGACTCTAATTATAATAGAAATAAAAAAAATGTTTCCACGTGGTACGCACAAATCAATTACCTTAGAATGATGTTATATAATATTTTGGTAACTTACGTAAACTTAAGGAGTGGCTACTCAATTCGTCCTTGCACAACTTTCTTGTTGATTTGCAAAATGAATGCTAAATACTTTCATCATAAAAGCACCAAAAAGCTTGTTGCAGACGGTACTCTAATACTACTTAAAACCAACACTACGTAGTAGTACCTTCTTCGACATCTTAAGTTTGCCTACTACGCCTTATTTACCGATGAGTTTGACGATTGACATGAAGGTTTAGTAGAAATGTAGCTTCATCAGAGAAAATAATCATTTTTGAAAACATCGGATCTCTGTTATTTCGTTCCATTATAATGTCACAAAATTCAATTCGTGTATCAAAATCATCTTCCATAAGTTCTTGTACTAAACTTACTTTGTAGGGATTTCAGTTTTCCTTCTTTAGCTGTTTAAGAACTGTTGAATGGTCCATGTCATTATCTAATGCTACTTGCCGTGAATTGTTATGAGGATTATGTTGAAAAGCTAACAGAACGTCTACTTGTTGGTTTTCAGATATTGGTTTTCTACTACCTTTAGGAAAGTCTTTAACATGACCCGTTTTTCTAAATCATTTCTCAATTTTGCTTACAGTGGATTGTCAAATTGGTTCTCGACGGGTGTATTTATTATTAAATAACGCACATACTTCTTTCTGAGTACGTGTTTTATCTCCATAACCAATAATTATGAGAATTTCAATTCTTTGCGTTTCAGTTAGCTTTATGTTCAAAGATACAAAGACTTTTTGAATACGTTTACTACAATAATGCTATTAATTACTTGACAGAAAGATAATTAAGTTTGAATGTCCAACTACCAATGTTTATATTGATAAGGTAACTAGTTTTTTTAAAAAGGTAAAAAGTAGATAAAAAAGACATTTCATTACCAGTGATGGTTTTTATAAAATTTATTTTTGGGTGTCAATAATACATCACATCAATACCTAATAAATATTTATTGTAATAATAAATATTTAATAATTTTTTTAAACAATTACAAACATCAAATACGCAGACATATTGATATTGCTGAATAGGTATTTAAAAGACCTTTCAAATCGTCGGCTTAGTAACACAAAAATGTAACTACATTTTTTCACGTTTTGACATATTTACACCATTGAACTTACCTTAGTGAGTTCTATTGACCGACACAAAATTGTATCTCTCCGAGCACTCAAAACCCCAATAAGGAGTTTTCGTAACTACATTTTTTAACAATCTTTTAGTGTCACAGAAATGTAAGTGCTGTTACATTTCTGTGATACTACGTTTTCGTACTATAAATAAGCTGATATTGAGTTACCTTTTTTTGGCATAAATTTTATTGCACTGAATAGTGGTTGCAGGTAGTATCTGTGGATTTGATAATTTGTTTATTATGTTTAGCAGGGTGGTCTGTTGTATTTGTAGTTTTGTTATAGCTGTGAAACACGTGAATCAGTTTATAATTTGTTTATTATATTTATCAGGGTGGTCCGTTGCCTTTCCAGTTCTGTTACAACTGTGAAGACGTTATAAACACGTGAATCAGTTTTAAGTTAATTATAGTAGAGATTGTTATAATTATCGTTATAATACTGTTTTATAATTTTATTATTACACAATAATGGATTCAAGAGGGAAGAAGTTAGTTTTGTTAGCTCTTAACAAATCGGTACGAGATGATGGAACGCATAGTCATAATTTAGCGCTTTCATCACAACAAGTGACATTCAGATAGTGCCTCTCATGTTTCTACCAGTGAACCTAATTTATCAGGGTATGAACAAAGTGAGAATATATTTTTTGATGTCGATTCTGATTAAACACATTCATAATTTACCGTTCTTATCATAAGTGATACATTCAAATAGTGCCTCGCATATTCTACCAGTGAACCTAATGGATCAGGATATGAACAAGAGTTGTGTAATAAAGGCATTATTCCTTCCCAGTATCATCTCTTCTTTAAGTCGTTGGTCACCAACAATATGGACAATCAATCAGATGTGCAAAGTGATTAACATAATTAAAATTATTGTTTGAAAATGTTTTTAAAATTTATGTTTAATCAAAAAAAAAATATTTTATGATTTAAATAATGGTATAAACGTCTCAATGGAAATAACCACAATCTATTTATTAAAAAAAACTTTATTGACGTTTCTCCATCTAATTCAGAAATCGTTATCTAAACATTTTATAAAGTTTCTTTTTTTAATAAATAATATTGTGGTTATTTCCATCGAGACTTTTAAATAGTATTTAATGCCACAAGAAAATATCGTCAGAACAATAAAAACTTATAAAATGAATTACGATTATTAGTTTTATTTTATTATTAGTAAATTGTTATATATTATAATATTGGTTATAACGCTATAGCAACAAATTACAAGTAGGTACCATTTCATTTTAGAAAAGCTTAGTCTGAATCCTATTAAAAATCATTTGTATTTAAATGGCGTGGTTAAGTTTTCGGACTAGGTAGAGATTAATAAATTTTAATCTATTGTACTTTTATTTATTATACCTGCCACTCAGTTTGTTCATCTCTCGAAATTTATCGATAACACTCCAATACAAATGACTAATAGGATTAAGATTCAGCTTTTCTAAAATTAAATGGTACCCACGTAAGTCTCAATAGACTTTTCAGGTAGGGACACAAAAATGTATCTCCGCTACTTTATCTAATTGTTGAAATTTTAAGAACAGAATTTATTCATTGTTGCGTATGATTGTATTACGGCAATGAAAACATTCCTAAGATTAATAATTCGGAACAAAAAAGTTGAGAATAAACCTTAAAAACCTTAAACCTTAAAAACCTTAAATATGCTCTCCTGAAAAGTAATCATTTTTGAGATACATTTTTGTGTCACTAAGCCGACGAAATGATGTATTACAATACCCTCCTTTCTATTTAAAAACTTAAGCAATGTCGTCATCACGCTCACATAGATGACATCAAAAATTAAAATGTATTCTTACGAATAGCTTGTGTAAAGATAAAAATCGACGGGTTTCAGGATTTTGTCTCCGGTTTACGAAATAACGAATTTATTCCTTTCATTTCCACCATACCATATATATATATATATATATATATATATATATATATATATATATATATATATATATATATATAGTGGAACTGCTTCTTTGGTATTTGTGGATGCCTCCCTGAACTGGTAAAACCTGGATATGGTCTCAGCAGCTCTCATTGCTTCTTGGATTGTAGGACAAGCAACGATGTCTTCTTCTTCTTCAGCTTCATCGACATCCATTTCCACGTTTTGCACCAGTTCAACAATTTTTTTATCACTTAGGACTTGAAATGTTTCCACCTCATCGTCTACTGAAATGTAGGAGTCAAGATCAGTTCCGAACGCTCCCTGATTCACATTAAATTTTTGTATCCACTCTGACAAAGGCATTTCGTCATCTTTATCAACGTCCTCAACATTGAGAGAAGCTACAGTCAATTTTGCTTGACGAAAACACTTATGAATTGTCACTGACGTAACCGCACTCCACGCATTGTCTAAAAACTGAACAGCATCCAGGATGGTAATGTTCACAGGTTCTCCATTAACCATACAAAAAATCATTCTTTTTAAAAGCTGTTTTCGATAATGGCACTTTAAACTTCGTATAGAATCTAAAACACTAGATTTATATTAGTCAAATTAAGTTTGGGATGCTGCACAGTTGTCAACTAGGAGAAGAATTTTTCTTTTTTTGAAAGAGAGTTCCTTGTCCCACTTTCTCAATTCTTCTTCAAAAATAGCAGAAGTCATCCATGCTTTTTTATTAGCTGTGTAGTTTACAGGTAGTGTTTTAATGTTTTTGAAACATCTAGGATGTAAACTTTTCCCAATAACCAAAAGCTTTCTTTTCTCTGTACCTGTCATATTTGCACAAACAAAAGCCGACACTCTTTGCTTGGAAAGTTTTCCACCGACACATTTTTGATTTTTGAAATTTAAAGTTTTGTCTGGCGTTATTTATAAAAGACACCTGTCTCGTCACCAATAAAGATATCTTCATCTTTGTATGGTTGGCTTACATTATGCCTCTCCAACAATTTTCGAGAAGGAAATTGAGTGCCTGGCTTTAAACCGATCTAACCAGCCGTTAAAGCATGTGAAATCTTCACCAAACAATTTTCCGAACTCTGTAGCTTTCTCCTTTAAAAGTGGCCCGGACACGGGGATATCAGAACTGCGACACTGCTTGAACCATTTGAGTAGAGCTGAATCTACATCACTACGAATGCACTTCCTAATCTTTTCAACATTGTTTCCGTCCTCTTTAAAGGCTTTTAAAATTTTGTCCTTGTTTTTTATGATTGAGCCGACAATCGAATTAACAAGTCCAAATTGCCGGCATACATCAGCAATTTTTCGACCACTTTCAAATGCTCTTATAACACGCACTTTTTCTTTAATAGGCAAAACTTTCCTTTTAGTGCTACAACTTGCCATATTAAAAAATAAAAGCTAATTACCAAATTAAAATAAAAAAAAAACAAAACGATCCGAACACAATTTCACGGTAGCGAAAATTTCTTAAACCGACTGTTCCGAAACAGAAAATTTGACTGTTAGGAGTGTTAGGACGGCACTGATAAATGCGAAATTATAGATTGTCAGGGTAACATAACTGTATACAGAAGGGATAATGGATCTTTCTTACATTCTTGGAAGGAACAAATGCCGCAAAGCCAGAAACGCATTGCACTTTATTCTTCATAAAATAAAAAAAGGATAACCTACTATAAAATTTTATGACGCTATAACCGAGGGTTAGTTTATTTTTAGCCGATAAAACCGGGTTTTTAATAACGCTATGGAATAGTTTTTGACCGGACCTATTAAAAATTGGCGTTATAACCGAGATGACGTAACTACCGAGGCCGTAATAAGCGAGTTCCACTGTATATATATATATATATATATATATATATATATATATATATATATATATATAGGTATGCTCGAAATATGGGAAAGAAAGGTTTTGAGAAAGATATTTGGAGGCAAGATAGTAGACAATACATGGAAAAGAAGAACAAATAAAGAATTAGAAGATATGTACAAGAATCCTAGTATAGTGGGAGTAGTAAAGGCTCAGAGACTCAGGTGGCTAGGGCACATAGAAAGAATGACAAATTCTCGAGTACCAAAAATGATTCTGATGCATACAATGGGTACAAAAAAAAGAAGAGGAAGGCCGAGAAGTAGATGGAAGCAAGAAGTAGAGAAAGACCTAGAAACACTGGGAATAGAAAGATGGAAGGACAAGGCTAATAATAGGAAGAAATGGAAAACAATAACAGCTCAAGCCATGGGCCTACTAGGCTCGTAGTGCTATTATATATATATATATATATATATATATATATATATATATATATATATATATATATATATATATATATATATATAACAATTTATTGTGTTGGAATATCGGGTATGCGGTCTGTTATTATTAAAAAAAAATCTTTTTTCTTTTAATCCTCTATATTTCGCTGATTTTTTGTCAGCTTCATCAGGAGACAAAGATTTAGAGTGGAAAGTATTTAAGCAAGTTGTTGAACATAATTTGTTTAAATCAGTACTGTTTTAAACAGTAAGTTTTTCCTTTAAATAAACTTTTAAAAACCGAATATATAAAACAGTAGAATCTCTTGCATCATTTTTTGCGATTTTGCTACTTAAAAAAAACTTCATGGCACAATTAAAATCAATTTGCATAAAATTCCGTTTTTATTTCCTCCATTTTTAAGTGATAACATAAATCAGGATAATCTAAAAAAATGTGGGCTAAACTCAATTGAAATATTCATCATTCGGATTAAAATGAAATTGATAAAATATTTTAAAAAGGATTAATTTAATTGGTTTGAATTAAATAAACCTGTTAAATATAGTTTTTTTTTATAAAGAGTCTCAATAAATTGCTTGTCGTTTATGAAAAATATATTAAAAAACGGTGTTAAAAATGAAAATAAAAATCAAATCAAACAGCTTCCTATTTTTCTTATTCCTCAGTGCCCTCCAGATTTAAAACTTAATTTCCTTATTGAATGATGTATTTTTTGTTTGTATATTTTGTTTTTTATCCACTATTTTAGCAACTAGTAGAAGTGATTTCCTATCTCTTTGTTGATTATTTCTACATTTTTAACATCATAATATCACGTAGACTGCGTATGTCACCTTTTCGTACATATGTAATTTTATGTTTTTTGTTTCGTAATATGTATAGTTTATTGACCCTAGTTTTATTTTTTACGTTTTATTGTTTACCCTAGTCTAGGATTGAATTTCTACTACTGTGTGCATTTTTTTTATTATAAAAACTATTATACAAACAGTGATCTTCTGAAGCAACAAAGTTCCAATACTTTGACACAATGGATTACCTATGCTCAGACGTCACAATGGGCGGGGCTTTTAAAAACCTTTTTAAACATTTTTAATTTGTGCCATAAGTTAGTAATATTGTTTTTTTAATTGTTCTGTGCAATTGATATTATTTCCTGTTCGTGAGTTTATGTGGAAAAATAGCAATATATTCAGATATTTACCATCAAATTAATCAATAAATCATTAAATTCATTAAAAAATCTATTTAAATTATTGTTTAATTATTTTAAGACCTAGTGATTTTATTTCCTGAAAGACTAATGTTAGTTCTGTCGTAGTTCAAATAGTTAATAGTAGTTTGGTTGTCATTGCTAAAAAATTCAGTGATATTGGATATATTCAACATATGCTTACCAGTCATTATATTCCCAGATCTAAAAAAATAATAAACTCAAAAACTATTACAACATTTAAAAACATCTTTTTAAACGCTCATTATAACAATTTGATAGAAAGATTTTCACAGAATGTTATATTCCATCTTAAACTACGAGAAAACGAATATGTGAACTGTTTTACGGGATAAAATCACTGGCAAGGAAAAAAATAAACAATAATTTAAAAATTGTTTAACTTCTTAAATAAATTCAATAATTTATTTATTTATTTTAAAATAACCTTCGTAAAAACAACAAGAAATTACTTGGAAATATAGTAAAAAAACAATTGAAGGTTTAATAAAAAAATAACAATAAAAGTAAATATCTTAGTAATTTGACATTATTACCTCACAAGTTTACGAAAAACTAATAATACCAGTCGCCATAATAAAGTAAAGTACCAGCACATAATGAATTTTTATAACCAAAAGTACAAACAATTCAAAACATCAATATTTCCAACATCGTATGGGACAAATACACAAAAATTAGAAATGTTTGAAAAGATTTTCTAAGCCCCTTCTGATGTCATATTTAGGTAGTTCATTCTGTACCCCCTTTTTAGTTTAATTGCGATTTTGGTGTAGACTTGGTATTTTTAATTGTACCCAACTCACGGTAATTGCCTTATAATATTTAAGTTGTCGTTCTCTTTTCTTCATTCCCCGTTGTTTATTGCCTTCGATTTTTAGTTTGTAATGTCCATTTTTTTCGTCCAGTCTCATCCCTTACCAGCCTATTATTTGCCTTTGTTGTATTTAACTACGTATAGATTTTTAATAATTAATAATTCTTTGTAAATATCCCAATGACCTTCACCATCATTTTTCTGTTTTTCATATGCAGGCTCGGCTTTCAACCTGTTAGCCAACTTAATTATGTCTCATAAAGCTATCCACACTTCTTCAAGAAGATCATCTAGTCTAACTGCTTAACCTTTCTTTAATTTTGCGATGCTTAAAGAACTTCCCGTTTGTTATTTTGGTGACTATTGCTGTTATCCTTTCTGTTAACTTAACTAGATTTCATGAATGTGTTGCTTGTGTGAGTCCATTTCAAATAGGCAAAGAAATAATAAGTAAGACTTACTCACAATCAATTTAATTTAATCAAAGCATCTTCAGGTCTCGATACAAAATTAAATAAATGCTGAAATGATAAAAACCCATATTAGGGTGTTGTCTAATAATTCTTTATTAATAAATCTTTATTAGACAACAACCTAATATGGGTTTTTATCATTTCAGCATTTATTTAACTTTGTATCGAGACCTGAAAATGCTTTGCATATTGTAGAAAGCGAAACCGGTCGTCTGAATAGTTAAATTAAATTGATTGTAAGTCTTATTTATTATTTCTTTACCTATTAACTAGGTTTCTTCCAAATTTATTATTTTATCTCAGATACATCTACGGTGCCTTTTTGGTGTATAGATCACTTTATTTTTTTTTTATCTCTTTTCTCGTGAATTTTTAAAAACTGGTCATATTTGTCCAAATTTTATTGGGACTTGTCCTCTATGCATTGCTTTATATAAGCAAAGGGGTGTAAAGTTAGTTTGTGTCCATAGTAGACTACTACACCTGCATCATGGACAATGCTAAATGAACTAGCACAATAGGCAGCTAGATAATCTAGAATCTCTAGATTTCCTGACAAGAGCCTCATCAAGAATATAAGATATGCCTTCAACCAACAATTTAAATGAACCTTCTTGGGACCAAGCGACAAAAGAACTAAGACCAAGCATCGGAATATGTTATTTAAATATAGAGGATATAAGTAGAAGGAAATGTGAGTACCTTTAAAAGGTACTCTATTTTAAAAATTATATCAACGTGGTCGCAAATTAGGAAACTCATGTAAAACGAAGCAAAAATTCTTGTTAGAGGAAGAATTCATGATTATGATTTATTGGGTGCAACTTACCATCCAGCTTACGGAGTGGCAACCTATATTCCAAACATAACAGAAAATTTACACATATGTTCTACATTAGACATAAATAACATTCATACGGTTACTACATAAATTGGAAAAATTACTGTGAGCAATATTTATAAATCCCTCTTCGATCCTATGATCTCCGCATGATATTGACGCACACCCACAACGGCCAGTTTATATTTTAGACTTCAACAGTCATTATAAACTCTGTACGTGTATGCACACTTATCAAAATGGCAAGGCTCTGCTAAACTACATCGAAAAGGCTAACACTTATTTAGTATTTGACGCTAAAGATCGGGGAACTTTTCGATCTGCAGCCTGGAGGCTAGAATACAACCCAGACCTATGTTTCATTTTCACAAATGAAATTAATCAACTACTGGCAGATGTACATACAGTACTCCCAAATTTTCCACATAGCTAACATAGACCAGTTGTAATACGAGTTGGCATCAAAATACCATTAATATTGTCTTTTTCTATACCCAAGTACCTGATACGGGAGTCTATACCCGTGCTACCCAGGTACCGGCATTGTTTCGGTAAACTTCGCTTGTACATTCCGAAAATAACAGACAATTGGGATTGTTTTTTTGTTTGCTATCAGTGTTTATTTAACTGTGCTTACAAGTTGTTAATATTTTTGTGACTATATGCGTGTTTTATATTGTAATTACTTGTAATAATGGCAAGAAGAGAAGGGAGTGCTAGCGAATTTAGAAGGTAAGTTATTACTGTTTATTTTTACAATGTTTTATACATAGATCATTCAATTTTAGAATGACGTATGAAAACCAACAGAAGTACTTGCAACAATTTATAGACGATATAGATGAGGAAGTAGACAAAAATATCGAAAACCAGGAATCAGATGAGGGCTATGTTTCGCAAAGCAAACCGGATGGAGATGAAGCTTCTGACGTAGAGGACGTTTTTACTGATATTAATAATAAGATTGAAATCGATACCGACGGCGACGATAGTAGTGATGAAAATTTTGATGATTTTCAAGGAAGTCCTTCCCAAACTGATGTTCTGGTTGCAAAAGGTAAAACGATTTGGCAACGAAAACCGTTTACTGCAAGTCGAACACTGAAACGTAACCTTTTGCGTGAAATTTTTCAAAGAAAGCAACAAACATCCATTGCTTTTATTTACCCATCAGCTGCATACGACTTTGTCTGGAGACAAGGACTAATCGGCAAACTAGTCCGTGCCATCCTGAGTCAAAAGGTAACTAAACTCATTGATAGCATGCTTACTGATAGACCTTTTCAAGTCACAATGGGTAACTTTAAATGTGTAAAAATAAAGCTCAGCAATGGACTGCTACAGGGATCCGTTTTGGCACTATTACTGTTTAATTTGTATTTGTGCATCGCGGACCTGCCTAGGACAATTTCGCAAAAATTTAGCTACACTGACGACTGGGCCATTGCAGTAAGACATAATAACATTGATATTACAGAAAAATACTAAAGAATGACTTCGCCGTTATGAGAGAATACTTTTACAAATGTAGGGTACAGCCCAATATTATAACAAAAACGAAGTGTGCTGTTTTTATCTGAATAATGCCCAAGACAACAAAAAACTCTCAGTTCACTTTGAAAACAGACTGCTCACTTATAACTCAACACCAAAATATCTTGGAGTGACTCTGGACAAAACATTAAGTTACACCTACAAAGAATAGCAGCGAAACTGAAAACGCGAAATAATATAGTCCAAAAGGTATGTGGTATTACATGGGGGTCCTCAAGCTCCATACTCAGATTATTCGCCCTCGGACTTGTATACTCGGCGGCTTAATATGCTTTCCTGGTATGGCTTAACAGCAAACATATGAAGATTATTGACACCCAACTAAACCAGAGAATACAAATTATCTCTTATGCAATTAGACCCATACTCAACTATTGGCTACTATTGGTCACATTTCCCCGCTAAGACTACGAAGAAGTCATTCTCTTCTTAAAGAATATCAAAAAATTAAGGCTATCGATTAATTACCCTTCCACCATAATAAGCTTGACATCGAAATAAACAGACTGCGTTTCAGATATCCTCCATTGTTAAGAGCCAACTGCTTACATCGAAAACATTTTAACCTTTTCAACGCTTGGAGAAGACAATGGGAGAGCGATTCACCACAGGAAGCACACTAAATAGCCTGTATCGATCAGAAACCGCCAGACTTTAAATTGGCCCGCAAAACATAAACAACGCCAAACAGATTAAGAGCAAGCAGCATTAGATATGCTGACAGCTTAAATATAGATCGGGAAAAGTCCTTACTTCTGAGTGTGACTGTGATGCGCAACGACAGACCGTGCGTCACATTGTTGAAGAATGCCCACAAAGGAGATTTCTTAAAGTTTTCAATGAGTTTCTGAATGCGACCGAAAATGTTTTAGGCTATATTAATAATACGTTAGATGTTTGTTTGTAATACTCCACGTAACATTTTATATTTATTTTTAATTATGTGTTCTTATTATAAATATAAGCACTTAGATGGGTTATATTGGTTCATATGTGCATTAAAATCACCTCATATTACTATTCTCTTATTTAACGGAATATCACTTACAATGTCTTCTAACTGATCATAAAATGCTTTTTTTATATACCAATTCCATTCCTAATAATAATATTATCTACATGTCACAATTTGTATTACTTGTCTCTTAAATGCAAGCAATTCGTACTCTACTTCTTTTAAGGACATCTCCCAACTTTATATTCTTATCTGTAAGACTTCCAAGATTCCAAGAGTCTGTCCTGATTTTTCTAAACTATAATGGTGTTCCATCTTAGTAGTCTTAATCTGTAAATCCAAAAGAAGGTTCTATTTAACTTCGAAACATTTTATCTTAGGGGATACCATCATTTCATACAACATAGATATGTCTGTACAGACCAGAATGCCTACTGTACATACTGCTTTATGCCTATATATTGTACACCCGATCCCGCTAGTAGGATCATTAGTATATTGATTTCATTTTCTTTTTTCTTATGCGCATAATACTTGTTACATCCTATTTTCAAGTGGTGTTTGTTATCAGTAGTAGAGATAATTTCATGACAATCGAAAGCTCGTTCCTTGGTAACAGCACAAAGCCAAACGCTAAGTGCTGTTACCAAGCAACGAGCTTGAGAAATTTGTCATCAAATAATGAGGCATTCATCAATGTCCGAGGGATATTCGGCGGATAATTTTTCGAAAAAAAAATCATAACTCAACATAACGAAACATTTATTTATTAAAAGTACAGTTAGTGAAAGTACAATTGTAAAAATTTAAGTTAACATTAGATTCGTTGCTGTTCTCTACTATAGAAGATCTATTACCACGCATAATATTTATAATCTTGTTGTGGTGTTCTTGATCGAGATTCAAGTAAATTTATTTAGATGAAGTTGTCAAACTCGATGGTGTCGTCATAAGTAATAAGGATAACGTAGCAGTTTAAAATTCTAGATGAATCTGCGACTTAGACAAGAATATGCTGGTGTCTAATCGGCCTATGGTGGAGCAGTACGGCAAGAGATAGGGGCTTGCGGCTCGGTGATACTCCTTTATAAATGCCTACAGAAAGGGCATGCTGCCTAAATACCGGTGTATATATAATTATGCACCCCTTGAAATATGTGCTTTTTATTAGCGTATTTAAAGCCAAAAGCACTTAATTTTACTTGATGGTCTATTTGATTACATTACTGTTACTGTTTTTCCTGTTGTGATCATTTTGACGTAATGTAACCTTTTGTGAAGCGAAACTTTTTTTCCTTTAGAGCTTTTATATTAATTAAAAAAAAATTGTGAATAAAGATTTTACTCGTATTGTGAAAGTTACACAAATTTTGTTTTCACAATCTCTTTATTACTTATATGATAAAACCAACTTATAAAATATTGAATTAAGTAATGATAAAATCTTGAGGACTGTCAGCTATTGCAGCAGATATTTTGTAATGTTATGTTATTCTAGGCTATTGTAGGCCATTGTTGTTTGTACGATTACCCTCAATCATTTCTTCTATGAGTCTCCTTCGTTTTAGGTCAGACCATATACGTTAGTCTCTGGCACTTGGTAATAAGACCTTTGTATATGCCATATGCTGTTTTTTCTAATAAACTTCAATGCTTCCTTCAATATGCAATAGTTTCCTCATTGGTAGTTTTGAGTTCTCTTTTCTTTAAATCCTCAGTTGACTAGTGAATTCCTGACTCATATTTATAACATTTCAGTGGCATAAGATATGTATGGGTAGGCACTCTCTGCTTCCATTTCACTTTTTCTGCACCATGGTTCATATACTTTACCTGTTTTGCATACATATTTTCATAAAAGACACTGTCCAGTCAAAATTTCAGCGACCGTTCTGATCTCTTGTTTATTAAGGTTTATCAGATTGTATGCGAGATTTATACCAATATTATTAATTATTATTTTTTTGGTCTGGATTTAACCTTAAGCGACTCTTAATTTGTTTATTATTCCTTAACAGACACATTTAAACCTCGTTTCTTGCAGTATCGTTGGTAATGCCACAAAATAGTTTAAAAGTCACTTTATTCTTTAGTTATTGTCAGGTTATTGAGGAGCTCTTTGCTGTTCTAGATTATACAGAAAGAAAGGCCAGAACAGTCGCTTGGCTTTTTGTTTAAATATTTATTCTCTTTGCTTTAAAGTCTCCATCCATGATTTCATTATTGCAGGTCATCAAAGGAAAGTTTATCTTAGAACATAGTATGTTGACCTGGATTGTAAAATTTTTTTTAATTACATGATTTCTCAAAGAATCCTGATTTAGTGCCATGGACAATAATTTTAGATCTATCAGTGAACTATACTAAAGTACCATTATTGTTTAAGACATTTTGTGTGTCTAGATGGTATAATTATGTTAAGTCTTCTCAGTGGGGATTAGTTTTGTTGTCATCTTATCTAAGTTTATCTAAAAGATGAATTACCAATAATATTTTTGTAACTATTTAATACATAATTTGACCGTCAAGTATTATTTGTTTTACGTCTCAAAATGGTCACAAAGGCTACCGCTGACATATATAATTCCCACAGGAAAAAACCTGTGTACTATTCATAACTCCTGTCTTATTGAAAAGCGCTTGTCTTTATAGAGTGGTGAGAGAGATCAGATTATTTTTTTTATTAAGTTATTATCTGAAAAATACCTTAATCTAAAAGAAATGTACCCTAGATAAGTAAATCTGTAACTGTTTCTGCGTTGTATTTCTATAATTAGTATTAGGTTTAAGTTAATTTTATTATTCTGGTAATTATCGTAGTTAATACGACAAATACAATTTAATATTTGGTTTATTTCTTCATGATTAAGCCATTCCGATTTCGTTTTTCTTTTTGTTTTGTCATTTCCATATAACTTTTTGGATTTACATTGCTCTGTTCCCCTTTCCGCCTTTTCCGCCTTTCCGTCAATAATTATCCAGAGTTAAAAATTAATTACGTTAATTGCGCGTATAGTCTCTTCTTTATATTATCATCCTGACTAAATGGAAAACTTTTAAGGTCGATAAATATAGAATAGAATTATTTAATTAAGAAACCGTTAACAACTAACCCAGTTTGTTGACGAATGAGTCGGTTTTGCCCAATTTTAGAAGTTGGGGCTCGAGGACGTATCAAAGGAAATTAATAATAGCTGAGACAGCGTGGTCTCATTGGTTGATCAATTATTGTTTGGGGAACAATGTAATTCTGTGTATTACATGTAGGGATTTTGGCTTTGGCGGAGACGTTCTAAGGAAACTTTGGTAATTAGACACAGGATGAATACAGTTGAATCAAATCTGTGTTGGGAAGTGAAGGTGAGGATGAATAACAAATTTGGTATCGACATGTTTGATGGGTTGTTGCCTTTTATTCGATGTGCTTCTAAATTAGCGACAGTTAAACGTTGAGGGAGAAGTTTTCGCGGTAAATACATTTCTACAGCTGTTAGTTTAATAACGTGGGAGGTATTTAGTCAGTTAATAAGAAGTTAACAGAAGTTTAAGTTATTAATGAAAATGAATTAAACTATTCGCAAATACCTAAACGACATTATGACAAAATATTATTTTGATTATATCAAATTATTATTTATCTCAAGTTGTTTACATGTTTAAAAAATAAAAGTTTAAGTGAGAACATTACTGTTGCTAAGGGTGACTGTACTAGTGTAAACTGTACTGTACTGTAGACTGTAACAGTGTAAACGTTTGGGGTGAAAACCTTAAATTTTATCCGTTAAATAACACTTACTAAAACACCGAGACAGGTCGATGTTTAAAATTGGGTTTGCTTTTACTTTGGTTAAGCGCAGCTGTAATTACTTCACCATGACATCGTAATGTTGTTCTCCGTTTGTTTTTAAAATGAAAACCTAAATTTTTCCCCAAAATTAAATATACAATAAAATTCTAAAAACAGCAATATCTAACACTGTTGTCATTAGATTAGCAGTTTTTGATATAATAGAGTTTCAAGAAACTCTTTAAATTTTTTTATTTTTTTTATTAAGTCAACCGCGTCAATCATGAAAGGTTATTGGCGGGAAAGAATTGTACATACAATGAGATATTTGCTTATAACTACTATTTACAATTAATAACTTAAGTCTATTTTTATATTAGATTATACAATTTAGTTAGTTTTAGAAACTTAGTAACTTTATCACATTTACTATAGTTCAGGCCACTTTTCAGATCACTTAGTAAATCACTTTGAAGTCGTTCCAGGTGATAGAGTGGGCAACTAACAGTAATGTGTTCGATTTTCAGAGGAATATCACAAATATACTAGTTTTTGTTGTTCTTTCTTCATAAGGTACTGGTGGGTTAAACTGGAATGTCCTATTCTTAAGCGGTGTTGTACGACTGGATCTCGTCGTGTTTGTGGCATTATTCCTTTTTGTGACAAATTTGGGTTAATACGTTGTAGTTTGTTGTCGTCAATTTTTTTCCATCTTTGATCGAGCCATATTCGAGCCATATTCTCATTGAAAATTTTTGATGTTTTGAATTTTGGAGTGAGGAATTTCTAGGAGCTTATACGTATAGCAGGCTTTTTTAGCTTCCCGATCAGCTTTTTCATTACCTATTATGCCTACATAAGATGGAATCCAAACAGGTTCTACCCTTTTATTCTTACTGTAAAGTTCGTCTAGATCAATTTTATTTTGGTAAAGTAATTGTGCTGCGCTTAAAGAATCTGTGAAAATAGCTGCTTCCAATTTAAGCTGGTTTGATATATGTTGTAGGGCTTTAGATATGGCATACAATTCGGCGGAATATATGGAGTACTCTTTAAGTAGCTGAAACTGATGTTTAATTGTTTCGTCAACGAAAGTTACGCCTACCGTTTCCATTTCAGAAGTTTTTGACGCATCTGTATATATTTGGTAGTATCTTTTGTCCTTGTCTTTAATCGCTTGAAACCGTTGTAGAATTATATGTGATAAAGTATCAGATTTAGGATACAGTAGAAGATTTGTATTGCATGTGGGGAGTTTTATGGTCCAAGGAGGAGGGTAGTTTATTTCATTGGAAATTTCGGGAAGTTGAAACCTATGATTCTTTTACTATATGATGCAGAAAGAAAGGGTTTTTGTCCAAAAATTAAATGAAAATTGTCATAAAATGTGTAGGGGTAAGCAGGGTTATTAGAGTTTGCTCCAATTTTAGCCGCATATTGTAGGCTTAGTCTGTGTCTTCTAATTGAAAGAGGTAATTCATTAGCTTTAACATAACAACTTTCTACTGGACTGGTCCTGTAGGCTCCAAGTGCAAGCCATAATCCGGTATTTTGTATGATGCCCAATTGCTTTTATGTTAGAACTTGTAAAGCACGAATTATATCCGTATGCAGAAGTACATTTTTTAAAATACTTTTAATAAGAAGGGCCGAATAAGGGGGTCTTTCATCGTTATCATCGTACCGGAGAAATTTATACTGAAACTAGAGTTGTTGATTAAAGTATGAAAAGTAATAAGACTTTTAAATGTGTTAAATCTTATTACAATAACGCAAAACTAATTTGAAAGTATATACCTTCTGAACTTAATATCTCCAAAATATACATGATGTACAAAGAGTCATATCCAAATACACTTTGTAAGCTCTAGGTATGAAAAATTAGGTATGAGCAAAATGAGCATGAAAAGATAAATTTAGTTGTGAACAAATGAGTCCATAAACTAGGGACAGAAGCTTTTTATCAATTGTTAAAAGAGAAGAAGCTGTATTTAAAAACAATAACGTTTGACTGCCAGAAAAACCAGCAAAACAAAACTGCCAGAAAAAGTTCCTGACTAGTCTGTCTATTACTCACGCCAATTATTATATATTTATAATTTTATCATTGTGGAAAGTCAAAAAGACAAAAAGCCAACACAAAACAAGTTCGAATGAGATAGCAAGCTGTGTTTATCACTTTTGAAAAAATGTTAATTTACGGGGTAAGTATAAAATTTTGCATCTTGCATCTGACGATTGCGGGGGTCAAAATAAAAACTCGATTTTTTTAACAATGTGCATAAACTGGTGGATTACAGAAGCTTCTGATACAATTGACAAGATAGTTACATGACATGATATGAAAAGAGTTTGTATTTCCAGTAACGGTACATTCGTATCTTTCCTCTGACAGGGTGTGCGGGGTTATAAAAAAAATTTTAAAAATGGAGACCATTGTATCTCTAGACGGATATGGAAAACTTTTTGAAAAAACTGCAACAACGTACGAAGTTCACTATATTTATACTAGAGTTTAAAGATAAAGCAAAGGCTGCTCTAAAAAACTTTTGTTTCCAACATAATGTAAAAGATTTATTATTACATGTTCTCGCTAATCTGTGTTGGTCTCCGGCAAAGAGTTTTAAAAATCTGAAATTACCATGGCTCGAAATCTTTTAAAAAAAGTGTAACCTTTACTTCATTTACACCAAAAAGACTAAAAAGTGGAGTGTCAGTTAATGCTGCTAAAATTGCGATGTTAAAAAGCTGAGAAACACTATGGAGTGGACTGGATTAATGGAGGAGTCAAAAACACAAAATTAGCATTTTAGTTAAACGTTATTAATAACACAACCTTGACAGAGGTCATTGAAGAAGATGCACCTTGCTGCAATCAGAATCAAAACAACGAAAGTGTACGAGTTTAATATTTATGAAATGTTGATTTTTTCTGAATTCAATAAATTTTAGTTAATATTTATTTAATAATCCTATTAATAAATCTGAAAGAATCATGGCATGATACCATAGTATAAGAAATGGCAGGATTCGTACCTGTTTATAGTGGCATTTTGTTAGTTTCAGATTTAGGCAAATCCATTATTTTAATTTTCAAAAGGAGCCAAATCCTCTGACATCCAGTAAAAAATTTTCAAAACTGTAATTTATTAGTAGCATTTTTTGTGCATTAAAGTATTTAAACAATAAAATCGATGTTGTTCTTTAATAAATTACACTCATATAAGAAAATAAAATGTATCACGAAATGCCAGTCTATTGTGTTTGTCACATACACGTGTTTATCTTCATTGTTGTAAAAATGGAGTAGGCCATTTTTAATCCCATGGTACAGATATAGATAGAGCATAAAATTAGAAAAAAAAATAATGCGACTTTTTGTCGGGTGAGGACCATTAGCGGTATTTTTTAAGTTTCGTGTATTTTTTTTAAGTCACAGTGAAATTACATGATCTCCAAAATAGCACATTCTCGAAAATCTTGTTAATATATACCAGTTAGAAGCAAAAAGAATCATAGAGAATGATCAAAGGACAAAGAAAAGAGATGAACGTACAAACAAAAGCGAAACACATTCAGTAGGGTAGACTACTTTCGGTCCCTATTTGCTAGAAGTGATGACAAACGAATTAATTTAGATTAAGGAAGAAGATTTAAAGAAAGCATTAATGAAATTAAAAAATAAAAAATCACCAGGAGAGGTCAGAATACCTAACGAACTCCGAAAGTACGGAGGAGCAGATCTGACCAAACAACTAATATAACTAATCCAAAAAATAATGGAACACAACAGAATTCCTCAGAAATGGAGATTAAGCTAATACCTCTCTTTAAAAAGGGAGACAAATCAGACCGGAAAATTGCAGAAAAATTAATTTAAACACACACTAAATTAACACCCAAAGTGATAACAAATAAACTGAATAAAATTTTAACACTAGCAGAAGAACGTCGAAGAACGTATGTTTTAAGTCGAGAAATCCATGCAACAACGCTATATTTAATGAGGCAAGTGCAAGAGTAATCATTAGAATAGAACAAACCAGCATATATATGTTTCGTTAACTGTAAGAAGGCATTTGACCATGTCACATTAAAAGACGTTATCCACCTGCTGTACGAAAGTGAGATACTTCTAGGAATAATCAAAACGATCGAAAATATCTACTAAAACAACACAATAAAAGTAAAAGTAGAAAAAGAAATAACCGACTCTATTGAAGCTAAATATAGGATAAGACATGGAGATTCCCTGAGTCTATATAAAGGTATATTTATTATTAACAATTATATTTGTATAGTATACAGTAGTGTAATGTACAGGTACTTTGTCAATACTTTGTTTTGTATTTGGTCTGATCTATTTATAAGGTCTTAAATTTTTATGTTTTTAAAATGTATAATAAATTCTAATTATTGTCTGCTTACATATAATTGATGCAAAATGAAGTACCATTACCACAATCCTAAATAAACTGATAATATTTTTAATATTTTAGTATGTTACTTTAAAACAACACGTTTACTCTAAAAAACCAGCATTTCATTACAATCCAATTTAGAAACAATAACAAAATCCAATATCATATCGAAATCCCCAAATGCTTAACGAATAAACCCATAGTAATATATTTTCCGAACGTTTATTGAATTTATAAATAAATATCTGCCAAACTAAGGGATGTAGTAGCCATTCTTTATTGATAACTGTGACGTAATCGCTGATAAACCGAACACGGTATTATATGACAGAATCAAAATCAGATTAGATTTAATTTATAGGTCGGGGAATATCATTTTAGTGTAGACAGTTCAAAGTTAAATGTTGCTTTTGTTATTTAGGCCTATTAAAATTTTTGGTAGATATGTAATAACGTCTCATTAAGATAGAAATACGTAAGATATAATATATATATATATATATATATATATATATATATATATATATATATATAATATATATATATAAATATATATATAAGTATATATATATATATATTATATATATATATATATATATATATATATATATATATATATTTATATTATATATATATATTATATATATATATATATATATATATATAAGAAATACCTGATATTAGTGCCTGAAATAAACAACACAGTTTGTTGTGTTGTCAGTAGAGGCATGGACGCTCTCTGAAGTTTCGAAATGAAAAGCTCCAGGCCTTCGAAATGAAATGTTACAAGCGCATCTTACGAATTTTATGGGTCTATCGTGTGACTAAATATTGAGGTCCTACGTAGAATAGGCAAGGAGTGCGAGATCATTAACAAAATGGAAGAGAGCAAGTTAGAATATTTTAGCCATGTTATGAGAAATTAACACAGATATGACTTCTTGCAGCATATTCTTCACTGTAAGGTATTTGGAAAGAGAGGACAAGGGAGAAGAAGAATATCTTGACTTCAAAATCTAAGGAAAATGGTTTAATGCATCTACAACCGGACCATTCCGAATAGCTGCAAGTAAAGTTAGGATAGCTATGCTGATCGCCAACATCCGAAACGGATAGAAACCATAAGAAAAAGATGCAAAGCCCCTTTCATAGGTAGGTATTGTTTTATAAAATACCGCATGTCTGCAGAAGATAATTGTTCGTCAATTACCGGTTTCCGTTCAAGTGGAACTGATGAATATACATGATTTAAATGTTCCACTACTGGTTTTAGTTTGTGGATCCGATCATGATTTAGATTATCTCTTGGTAAATGCAATTCATTATTGTTAAAATGTAAGAATTTTCTAATTTTCTTAAATCCATTTAGCGTCATCAAGTTTTTTATAATTTCTAAAACAACGTCACAACGACTGATCATAATATAATTTTAGTGTTGCGTTTAAATTAATTCCTCTGTAATTTTTTGCCATTCTCCATTCATCTCATTTTTTTTTAATTTTCCCAATGCTTCCTTTACCTCCTTCTTCTCAATATTTGTTTCTTCGTTTGCCATCCTCTCTAGTATTGGTGGATCGTTTTAGTCAACTTTAGCAAATAGGGATTGGAAGTAATTTGTCTATATTTTCTTGTGAATGTGTTTTTATTAGTCGTGCATCTCTTTTCTTCGTCCTGTGATTATTCTTTATATTTCTTTTTGTGTTCCGTAAAAGTCGTGTTTTATCTGTTTTGAGAAGCTCTGCCAGTGTTCTCTTTTTATTTGTCCAACTAAAGTATTCGTTTTATTTCTGATTCCTTTATGGTGGCTATATAAATGTTATATTTTAATTGTGTTCTGCATTGTAAAAGTCTCTCTTCTTTTCTTCACATTTTTCTTCACTACCACTCTAAACCACGGGGTTTTCTTATATGTTACTGTTTGGCACTTTGGTCTCTACAAGTGATTATGTTGCTGCGTATATTATGTAATTTTTGAGTTTTCCCAGCTTTTCTAGATGTTATTATTTTCTAATATTTTATTCCCGGTGATCTTCTCTAAAATTCTTTTTGTATAAGTATTCCGTATTTAGTCCTTCGACTTTGATTTTTATTTGTGTTGTGGCTGCTCTCTTAGATATGAAGTAATTTATGATGATGACGAAATGCCCCTGAGGATGATCAATTGATCGAAAGTACTTGGGCAAGATTTAATTAATTACTGTGTTCGATATTTGCCTTGTATACCATCAAAGTTCAATTATTCGAACATTCAACCTTATATTGAAAAATGGTATTACCTATTAAAAACAGAGTTATTACCCCAGTTTTTCAGTCATAGTTTTTGTTCACCTAGCCAAAATATTGTGTAGATAGTGCAGTAGGTGACACCGTTAAAATGAATGATCCATTTTTAAGAACTCAAATAGTGGAGCAAGCAGTAGTTATTTATGACAAATTATTCGCATGTTCTGCATCACCAATTGTATGTAATATATACTTATTGTCAACCGTTAAAAATAAAAATGTCTTAGATTTCATCAAAACTTGGAATATGTATATTTACCTTTAGTATAAAAAATTTAATTAAAAGTTTATTTACCGATAAACTTCGTATTCTAAATCCAAGGTAGTTTGGGGCTACAAAACTGTAGTTAGAATTATTTCTACACTTTAACTAAATTACTGACGATGCACCCACCAGAGCATGATAATCTGAGAACTAGCAATTAATTCTCAGCAAATAAAGCTACCTTTAAACGCTGATCTGCATGCACATTGGTTTAATGTCCGCTTGAATCAGGAAGTTACAAGTGCTATTTTATATTAAATGCCCATGCACACAGTTGTGAGAAATGTAACGCTTTACTTGATTATTTCTTGAATAATAACAGAAATTATTATTTTGTCACACCATTAATGTTTCTTTTATAATCGCTGAATAGAAAATAAAGGTTTTTTTTTTAAATGAAGTAAAATAATCAGAAGACACAAGACGACTTGTAGAACATCAAAAATTAAAAGTTTTTAAAAATAAAGTGAAAGTACCTATAGCAAAAATAGTAAATAATAAAATTAAAACGTAATGGCATGTATTGCAACAAGGAATAAAAACAAAAAACAATATAGGTATAGAGAGGGAAGATAATCATTTGTACGTATTTCCAACTATTTGGTCGTCATCAGTACGGTGTAGCAAAGTTGGAAGAGAAGATCGTTAACTTGGGAAAGGGTCACTATATGAGAAATACGACCAGTTTGTGGCAGTAAAATAAGAAGACTCTGAGGACTCAGAGCAACAACAAACATATTCACGGAGGAAGCCGGAGTAAAAAAATCTTCCATATAGATAGGGTGGTCCTTAAGTAATTGTACAACAAGAAACAATACATTATACATTTTAAAATATTACGATTTATGTTAACTTGTTTTTTATAAAATGTTGATATTAAGGAAGATACAGACTTAAAAATTTTATTTTTGGCTATAACTTTCATGTTTGTCAACATTTATGTATTAAAAAATCAACTGGGTGTTCTTGAAACGAAAAATTATAATTTGTTGCACAATTTAATGTAGCTAATAGAGGGCGCCACTTATGCCATACATCTTGCATACATGTGCGTATGCGTATTTGTGTACTTTAACCCATTTTGAAAGATAAAATTGAAGAAAAAAGGGCCAAAGGACAAAGAAGAATATCCTGGCTTGCTAACCTGAAAGTATAATATAGAAAGACATCAACACAGCTATTTCGTATAGCAACCAATAAAGTCATCATAGCCAGAATGATCGACGACTTTCGGAATGGACAGGCACCCTAAGAAGAAGAACATGTACGCTGAACTTTTTTACTCTTTAAGATAGCGCTGAATATTAACGATACATTTTTTACACAACAAAACTATACCTGATAATAATTTAACAACTCAACAGTTTTCAAGATAATCGCATTTTATAAATCAGATGCATAATTATGATTTAACCCAATTACTCCAGGCAACGTAGAAAAAATAGACAAAAACATCAATACTACCGAATTTTGGTATAAAATACTTTAAACTAAAGTAACAGTAAGATAATTAATAATATGATTTTACATAAAACATTTTACGTTTTATATTACATTAAAATCATAATCAAAACATTTTATTTACAAACCAAATTAAAAAATAGTTAAACTAAATAACATCAAACTTTATGCCAAAGTGTTTGATATGTCCATTATTTTGCTTTAATGCATTTATCAATACATTCCATAAAAGATCTACTCATTTTAAATAGCAATATTGGTTCAAAAGAAACTGCTGTTGTATTTATTTCCTCAATAAACTGGTTGCAAATATTTATGGGATTCTTGTAGAGAGGTTGATTAAATGCGCCTTACACGTTAATCTTAAATTCATGTTGGAAATGCCTTTCATCTACGAAAGAGTGGTCAAGATTTTCATTGTATTGGATATTATTTGCAAATTTGCAGCATAAAGGTAAATCTGCTGGTAAAAAGTAAAAATTTTCTTGGTGTAGAAACTCAAACTTTGCTTATTTCTAACGCTGAAGACAAACATCGTGTACTTATTTAAGAATCATCGTCAACGTGTAACCAATCTTCTTCATTGGCGTAACGATTTTTGGCCGGTCTTAAGCTATGGTTTATTAGAAAAGTGAGCGACGCATAACTCTCAGTCAGTCGAACGCCGCATAACTCACAGTCAGTCGAACGCCGCGCACGTTTGTTAAATTCAAAGAAATGGTTCTCTATGATAACGGTTTGTTAGGTTCTGCTAAGCTACGCGCACTCCAGACCGATAGCCGTGTACGTCGACGGTGTGCGCTGGAATTAACTGCGATTTGATTTGGACGCAAACGTTCAGCTGAGCTCACAACGTACACATAATATACCCAAATTATAATTGTATTTTTATATAGTTATTAATATTGTAATAATTAAGTCATGTCTACTAAAATTTCTCCCGATGAAGATGAAAGACTAGTGGATTTAGTACAAATTGCAGTTCCAAATAAATTCCTGGAAAGTCTAAAATATTCTCGAAATTTTTCCTTGTATTGAAACAATCTTTCTTCGACTGTTAATTTAAAAACACCTTCTGTATTAAGAAATGACAAAATTTCGTTTACCTTTATATTTATTTTATTTACATTTAACGTTAGTAACTCTTCTTCCTCCTCCTCTTCTTGGAGTAATAAAATTATTGCATTAAGTTTGCGAGAATTTATTTTTTCTGTACAATCTTTGAGAGAATAAACTTAAAACCAATTTCTAAACTTGTGTTCAGAGCGATGAATATTTATGCGAAACAATCTAACACCCAAAACTGCCGTGAGTGGAGTACAACAGATTCTGCTGTGCGCTGCGCACTGTTCTAACAAACCGTAGCTTTAGTTGTCTCGTTTTGGACGAAATAAACCACTTTCGAAATAATGTTTGAATGTTAGCTATTAGGTTACAGCCTATTTGGGTATCTTTTTAATTGCAACCTTTTCGCTGCACGATAGTTTCTGACAAATAGCAATCATATCTTTCATATCCATGTTGGAAAAATTAATATGCATCAGCATTTTCTGCTTTTTCTTTAATAAAACAAAATAGACTATGTAGATATTACAGAAATCACTAATTATTTAAAAAAGACTTATAATTAGTTATCAAAAGCATTCGTGGCATCGGCCTAATTTGTTAAAATGATGACATCAAAACTAGCTTCAAAAAAAGGTAGTAGGTACAGTAGCTACAACTGTAGACTAGCGCAAAGCTTGATAAAGCATATAATTTTGCAAATCATCTATGTGAGGTATTTCAACTGCATTAGTTCTCAGTTGAAGAAGAGCAGGCTATTCATGAAGTCGTAAATACATCAAATGGCTTCACCTATAAAATCTATTAAGAAATCTAAAATACAAGAAATAATTGATAATATGGAAATTAAAAAAATACCTCACACTCAATATTTCCTCATAAAGCTCTCTTAAGATCCTACCTAACAGATCGATTCTCTCAAGTCAAAAAAGGTGTAGAAATCACTAACATGTTTCCAATTTGTTTCGGAGTTCCACAAGGAAACATACTTGGACCCACCATTTACTTAATATACACATCAGATCTCCCAACGAAGGCCAATACAAAAATTGCCAAATATGCCGATGACACACTTATTATTTGTTTAAATTCCACAGCAACTGAAGCATCCCAGGTAATTCAAAACCATCTACCGTCGTTAAATACTTGGAAATTTATGTGGATAGCAAATTAATTTGGGGTATCCACATCTAGAAGAAACGCCTTCAACTCATCTCAATGTACAGGAAAATGTATTGGTACATGAGTTGAAAATCAAATCTTAGCCTGGAGAACAAACTTCTGATAGATAAATGTATTTTAAAACCGGT
This sequence comes from Diabrotica balteata, assembly GCA_918026665.1. NCBI lineage: Eukaryota > Metazoa > Arthropoda > Insecta > Coleoptera > Chrysomelidae > Diabrotica > Diabrotica balteata. The sequence continues at coordinate 115,110,996 of OU898277.1, read as the reverse complement.
ATGGCAATATGCAGCACAAATCTGGGGTACAGCAAATAATAGCAACATACAAAAAATTTAACGATTCCAGTCGAAAGTACTGCTCCAGATCTGCAATGCTACTTGGTACATTACGATCCACAGATTACACCACGATTTAGTCACCAACAGTTAGCGAAGCAATATCTGCTGTAAACTCTGTATACAAGACCAGACTATCCTGCCATTCAAACCCGCTGGCCACGGATCTGCTCAACATTTCACACGAAAGAAGATTAATACGACCAGACCTTTTGGACCTCTAGTAAATATGGATAAACAGAGGATGGTGTCATAGTGTGGTGAAATAACAAGTTTTTATTCTGGTGTTTTCAAAATCTTTTCTTGATTTATTTTTTTCCATTTTTTTTTAGTCTTGTAATACTTATATGTGATGTTTATCTGTATTAAAGTTTGTTAAGTATACGTTTAAATTAATTGTTAAATCATATATTACCTATATTTATATTATGTTTTACATTGGATGTTAAATAAATAAAAAAAAATGAGTCTTAAGTCAAATATGATGGAGTTGATTTAGTGATGACATTATTACAACAGCATAATTATTTATTTTCTCTATACGTGTAATTCGTTTTAACTTTAATTAAATATTTTTGTAATACGTATCCGATAATAAAATACTTGAAGTAAATACCAATTTTCCTTTTTTTAAGTATTTTATATAAACTGAACATAAACGCTAATATTTCAAAGTAAATTTTGGTTGCTATGAAATCCGATGCCATAAATCTATAAAAATGATTAACCACTGGTATTCAGCCTCTGTCACCGTAACCATAACCAATTTATATCCTTTTGTTCAAGCTGTCTCATTAATTTATTTGAGCTAAAGTTCAAGTTTATACATGCGAAATGTTGCTATAAATTATACGAGAATAAACCTTGCAAAACAGATTGAGCGCTGAATATTAGAAACAAATTAAAATTCTCGATTTATAATAAAAAAAAATATACGACATAATAAAATGTTCTACGTATCTCAACAAAAATTTAATTTTTAAATTAGAATAATTCATAATCATAATCATTAGGATGATTTTTTATAATCTACAGAATTGGCATTTATTTTACAGGAATTTAATAAAAAAACTTAAGAGCAAAGTTGAGAAAACTTGAGGGTACTGACAAATTCGACGAATATGTATTTAAAAGAAGCTCTGCAAATTAATACACTCATGGACAAAAATATCGAATAATTTGGAATTTTCCAATTTTCTTTTGTAGTCAGTAATTTCAAAACAATTTTAGATTACTGATGACATTCATATAGTAGGCTGACTCAACTGGTTAAAATTTTTTTGACCTTTGTTTTGACGTTTATTCAGCGTTTAGTGTCATTCGTACATTGTATCATAAAAAACTTTCTTCACGTAAAGGAAAAATCATAATAATTCGGTTATTTTTAGTTTAATTTATTGAGCTAAGAAAAATATTGTTTTGATTTAACCAAGTACAGATGGTAATTTTGTAAGAGGAAGGATATGAACAAAAAGATATCGCACGACGTCTCAGAAGAAGTCAATCTAGTTACGAATACTTTAAAAAGGTACCGCGAAATAGGAAATTTCGTACAAATGCCTGCTCATGGACGCCCAAGTTGTACAGACGCAGTTAATGAGCGTTTTTTGGGTTCTAATTTCTACACTAAATCATTCATTGTAATCGATAAACCTCAGAAGTGAGGTAAATGTTATACAAGTTAATGTAAGTTCAGAAACAGTTGGACGACGATTAAAAGAAGCAAACTTAAATCCCAGACGCCCAGCCAAAGTTCCACGTTTTCTCCAAAATTATAAATCTCTTCGTTTAGAATTTGCAAGGACACATATTTAGTGGAATATCGGCAACTGGAAAAATGTTCTTTTCACTGATGAGATCAAAATCCTATTATGGAAGCTAGATGGTCAGAACTACATTTACCAAGAGTTGTAGAATGATTCGCCAGCCTTAATCTCGCCCAGACCATTAGTTTTTGAAGTGAAGGCATAATTCTTTGAAAAGGTATTAGTTAGGAGGTACGCACCGCAATTGTGGAAGTGATTGGATTGATTACTGGTAACTCTTATGTTTAAAACATCCTGTAAGATTATGTTTTGCCATATGTTGGTAACATTGGATATAAAAGATTTATGTTAATGCACGATAATGTTTGACCACATGCCGCTGACATAGTGAGTAATTATCTTCATTGATGAGGATCAAATTCGATCATCGAAGATTGGATTGACCACCGTTTAGCCCGGATTTAAATCCAATAGAGCACATGTAAAATAACCAAAAACGCCGCATACGACAAATAACTCTCTTTTCAAATACGATAGAGCAGCTTCGACTTGCTGCACAGGATAAGTGGAATGCAATTTCCCAAGGATATGTCCAAAATTCACTTGAAAGCATACCGAGAAGGATTCAAGTAGTAATAAGAGCTAGAGGGGAGACTACTCGTTACTGATCAAGTTTAAAGTAAAATAACTTTATTTACCCAATATTAATCATTTATTTTCTTCGCAATTTTCTCCACATAAAAAACCATTGTTAAAATAAACTCTATTTCACAAACAGTTTTATTATTATAATTATAATGATATCGGAGTATAAGAAGATAACCTATAAAAATTGGAAGAGGAAAACTAGTTCTACTACGAACTATGGAGACTGTTTGCCAAGACCATACTGCAATTAACCTTCTATTGTAACCGTTATGACCGTCAGTACACGATGTTAACTGTTTCTAGTTAAATCCGGATTTGACAATACATATTGTTTAAGTGGTATTGGGTCTATTGAATAAAAATAAGTGTTACCTTAGAAATAGTAACTTTCAAACGAAAGCTAGTATTTATAAGGATAGGATATTACCTATTTATATTTAAATAAAACTCAGTTTTATCTGATAAGGTAATACTGGAAAAACATTCTGGAAGAAAAGAAGATCTAACTGTAGGACAGATCACTACTTTTTTTTAGCTAATCTTTTGCGCCCCTTTAAACAATACTATAAACAGAACATAGAAAGTGAGAGAAACAATACTACACAGTTCAAAACGGAGAGATATAAATTGTACCTAATATTTCAACCAAGTATTAAACATTTTTTTCAATCTAGATTAGAAAAAAAACTAAATCAGATGGAAAGAAATATGGATGTAGAACAAGAATACAACAACCTTAAAACGATATTACAAAAATTGCTTATGACGTATTAGAAACAGAGAACAATAGCAAAAAATACTTCGAACCACCATGGATGGCAGAAAACGTAAAAGAAATTATACAAGAAAAAAACAAAATATATAAGAAATGGCTAACAAATAAAACATCTACTAATAGAGCAACATATTAAAGAAAAAACGGAGAAGTACGCAATGAAATAAAAGAACCAAAAATAATTTCTGGGGACAAAAATATCTCCAAGAAAATTTAATTGGTGGTTCTCAGATTACGGAAGCATGGGGAACTATCTTTAATCTAAAAAAAACACACTCATAACTCCTTTAACAACTTAATTCCTATAGAAAAATAGAAAAATCAATATAAAAATTTACTCCAAGAGTCCAGATTGGAATATATGGAAGAGAAATACAGTATGCAGAGAAAAAGAAATAGTAACATTATTATTACTAATAACGAGGTCCGTACTGCGTTGATTAAAATGAAAATTGGGCGATCTCCAGGACCTGGCAATATAGCTGTAGAGTTACTTAACGCAGGAGGTCTACTTCTAATAGACTGAATAACTTTTCTAATAAATCAATGCTGCCAATAAATTAAAGTACCATCTGGCTGGAAAACCGCTCACCAACTGTCCATCTTTAAAAAGGGTAATCAAAGATCCTAACTACTACAGAGGATTAGGTGTCCTACCTACTTTCGGGAGATTGTTTGAAAAGATAATAAATGAAAAAATACAAGATGATGTAGGACATCTAATTGTCATCATAACATCATAACCAAAGTGGATTTACGCCTGGTAGATCTTGCACTGATAACTTGTTTATACTCCAACAATTAATAGAAAAAAGGACAGCGGTTGGTACCGAAGAAAAGTGACAATGGCGAAGATGCTATCAGCAGTAAAAATTTTAAACAACTCGTAAACCCCATTTGAAATACATAGGTGGTTAAGGCAAGGAGGTGCGCTGGCGTGTCAAATTTTTAATGTCGCCTTAGAAAAACTTGTACGAGACGCTAATGTAGATAGCAGGGGAACAATATTAAATTTAATAGAGCAGTCCAAATTCTAGCATATGTAGACGACTTGGACATTATAACAAGAACAAGGGCGAGAACTGTGGAAATCCTAACCAAGCAAGTAGCAGCAGCAGAGCGAATGGGGTTACATATAAATCAAAATAAAACCAAATTCATGGCGACTAACACAAACACAAGAGCTGGAAATGTTGATTCAAATTTAATCATCAATGACCAAAACTTCGAAGCAGTCAAAGAGTTCATATATCTAGGGACATCGGTTAACCCGAATAATAACACATCTGAGGAAATAAAAAGGCGAACAATAATTTCAAACAGGTGTTATGATGGTCTATCAAAATACTTGTGTAACAAACTTCTGTCTCAATATATATGGATCACAGGCATGGACGCTAACTAAAACAGATAAATCCGCTCTATCGATTTTTAAAAGAAAGGTGCTACGCAATACATTCGAAGCGGTCTGTCAGAACGGAATATGGAGGCGTAGATAGACCTTTGAACTGCAGAATATCTACAAGTATACGTTTGGTGGTAAAGATATTACCACTATAATTAAGCGATACCGCCTGCAATGGGCAGGACATGTAGCCCGGGCCCCTGAATCAAACATGATACAAGATATTCTAACAGCCCAACCCGTAGGAATGAGAAGACGGGGTAGACCAAAGCTGAGGTGGATGGATGGGGTAACACAAAATGCAGAGAAGATCTAAGTCGGCAACTAGAAAATGCAAGCAAGGGACAAAACAGAATGGCGTAGAAAGCTTGAGAAGGTCGAGGTTCTCTAAGGGCTGTAGTAGCAAATAAATGATGATGAGGTTGGTACCTCACTACTGAGATTTGTAGAATGTCTGAACATCCTTATGGTAGGATCGCACCATTTCCAAAAGGAACAAAAGAGAAAAGGGCAAACCATGGTTAAATCAGTTCTTTGTTATGGCTCTAAAGTATGAACAATTAATGCAGACCTAAAGAGAAGATTGTTGGCAGTTAAAATGGATTATTTGAGAAGAAGTGCTAGAACATCAAAGCTGGTAAGGAAGAGCAACGAATCTATAAGAAATAACATGAATGCTACAGATACGGTCATTGACAGAATAGAAGGAAGAGGTTTAAAATGGTTTGGACACCTATTGAGAATGCCTGACAAACGTTGGCCAGAAAAACTTTACAGGTGGAAGCCCCCTGGAAGTAGAAGTTAGTTTCATCTGTAAGACAGGCTTTCATCAATTCAATATCCACTATCTTCAAGAAGGCAAAAATTGTCTCTAAACCTATGTAAAATTTAATAAATCAAATTCTTGATTAATAAGCACTTCCAGGCTACTGAGTCTATACTTCATCACTTCATTTACATCACACGTTACTTGTACATTTATGCTAGAAAATCCTTTTCTATTAATAGTCACCAAAACTGAAGGTGTTTCAATACGAACATGGGTACAATCCAGTGCACAAATGACTAGGTATTTGGAATCGATTTGCCCATTTTATCCTGGATTCTTGCATTCCTTCCATGTCAGATGGAAACTTTATCCACTAATGTCATTTCTCAAAAATTATGTCAGCAACATTATCTATAGTTTTACATACCGTCTTATGGTGAACGCCGAAATCTTCAGCAATACCTGGTCGAAATCTAGTATTACTAACGTATCGCAGAATAATCCTCATTTTTTATCAAGAACAAAGTGCACTTTCTCTGGTTGCATCTAGCTTGGGAAAAATTATATGATAAAAAGTGTGTATACTTTCGCTTTTAAAACACAATAGAACCTTAGACTTATTAAGACTTATGCTTTTTCATTTTCTTGTAGTGTTTATTTTTACGAATATACAATAACCGACACGAAAAACGGAGCACTTGAATTTTTAAAATAAAAACTTTCTTTTTTTCTTATTGATGTGAGAAAACTGTTAAGTCGAATCAAATGTAAAACACAATTTGAGGTTAAATTGCGTTGATTTAATCTCCAGAATTATAGTTGCAAATCCCGAAACAGCGGCTGCTATTGTTGTATTGCGTCAAGACGAAAGAAGTGAGCAATTTGTTGTTCAAAAGTATGAAATAACCAATAGTACTATGCTCCATATATTTACACGTTTTTTGGCGACCAAAGCCTACACTAGACGACCTAAAACCAGTCCCAAACCAGTCCCCACGAAGAACTAGTGGTCGTGCAATCTACCAAATCCACGTTCCACGGCTGTACAAATCCGAAATCAACTTCAGTACGTCTGGAGCCTCTTCTGGTGGCTGCGTCTTAGGAGCTATCGAGTTGTGCGGCTTTAGTTTGCCAGAAAATATGCTTATTTTGCTGTAAATAATTTAAGGCACATTTTATTTACCGATGAGCCCAGGTTCACCTTGCGGTCTAAAGATGGCCGTGAGAGAGTATTGTGAAAGACCAAATGAGCGTTTTGCAGAATGTACCTTCAGTCCTAGTGTGGGATATTAAGCTGCTCAATGATGATTTTAGTAGGAATTTCTTTAGAGGTACGTACAGAATTGTATATCGTTCCGAAAGGCTTCATAACATCTGCAGGCACATTGATAAAATTCTCCATGATTTTGTTGTGCCTTGTGTTGGTTTTGTTGTAAATTCCTTTGTTCTCAGTTTTTACCTAAAGTAAACATTCCTGTAATGGATTGGCCAGCATTGTGTCCAAACGTAAACTCAATAGAACATGTTTTTGACATGCTTGGGCGAAGTATACGAAGTCGTGTTCCTGCCCCTTTAACCTTAAATCAGTTACAAGAATCCCTTTGAGAGGAAGGGGTACTTATTCCTCAAGAGGACATTGCTTATTTGATTTTAAGCATGCCAAGGAGAATTCAGATAATAATTCGAGAAGGTAGAGGAAACATTCATTGTTAAAATCAGTTTGTCCAGACACATGATTTAAGTTTTCATTACTTGAACGTCATTTTGTTATAACATTTACGTTTTTTTCCTTAATTTTTAAAATGTTACCTACTGAAACAGTTCTTTGTTCAAAAATTAAACATTTATTAAAAATTACCTTAAAACAGTTTGTTTCGTTTGTGTTTACATTATTATATTAAAAAAGTTTAAAGAGAATTAAAATTTTAAGTGTTTATTTTAAAAATGCAAGTTCTCCCTTTTTCGTGGCGGTAGGTGTATATAAAGTCAACCATAATAATTATAACAAAGTAAAAAATGTTTAGAACCAACACTCTACTAGTATAAGTATGCACACTCTACTGGCGTAAGTAGTTATTTGAAATCCCTTAAAAAATATTAAATTATTACTTACTAATTGTAGAAAAGTCTTCTTTTTATTCAACTAAAACGAAGTAAGAACTGGAAGAATTGATAATATAATCTTATACTTTTAGTAACTACTTGAAAATAACAGCTTTACCACCGTAAAGTTTATATTGCAATATTGTTCTGAAGCTACTTCTTTGTGGTATCTTATGCAATTTGCTATTTTACTTGGGAAATAATAAAAACGATTTCTGAAGTGGAAGGCAAAACGTCAATAAATTTAATTTTCAACTTAAATAATTGTGGTTTATTCACTACGTAAAACAGTAAATGGTATTACAATAAACATAATATTTTGTTCATTGATTATTGTTTTTCTTTCATTTCCAGTTATAGGTCATTGACATGAAGTCCCCTCAATTCAAAAACATAACATGATAACAAAACGAAATTCAACTGTATATAAATGAAATAGTTTTCAAATCATGAATGTGTTGCTTGTGTGAGTTCATTTCAAATAGGTAAAGAAATAATAAATAAGACTTACTCACAATCAATTTATTTTAACTATCAGATGACCGGTTTCGCTTTCTACAATATGCAAAGCATCCTCAGGTCTCGATACAAAGTTAAACAAATGCTGAAATGATAAAAACCCATATTAGGGTGTTGTCTAATAAAGATAAACAAAGTAGATGTTGTAAACTACAATAATCATGCCAATATTACATGTCTGTCGTTTGATTTAAAAGAGTAAGTTGAATGAAAAGGTATAAAAGTTTTAAAAGTTTAAACAGACAAGGTAAGGTCCACAAATTGTTAGAAAATCGTCTATTAGATTGTAATAAATTAATAAATGAATGATAAATATATTAATGAATTAATAAATGAGCAAATATATATATATTATATATATATATATATATATATATATATATATATATAAGTATAAATAACTTTTAATAATACAATGGTATATTACATCACTTTCATTTAACAAACAATCACACACATATCTTTTCTTCATTGGATCAAATCTATCTCCTCAAGAACTTCCCGTTTACTGTCAAACAACTGCAATAACAGAATTGAGTTCTCCAGTCAACAATACATAGTAGTTTTAATTATGTTCTACCATCCATCAATTAATAGAGTACCGGCATGTAAGTAATGTTTATTTTATTTATTTGCTCATTTATTAATTTACTACAATCTAATAGACTATTTTATAACAATTTGTGGACCTTACCTTGTCTGTTTAAACTTTTAAAACTTTTATACCTTTTTATTCAACTTACTCTTTTAAATAAAACCACAGACATGTAATATTGGCATAATTATTGTAATTTACAACATCTACTTTGTTTATCTTTATTAGACAACACCCTAATATGGGTTTTTATCATTTCAGCATTTGTTTAACTTTGTATCAAGACCTGAGGATGCTTTGCATATTGTAGAAAGCGAAACCGGTCGTCTGGTAGTTAAATTAAATTGATTGTGAGTAAGTCTTATTTATTATTTCTTTACCTATTTCTTTATCTATTTGAAATAGTTTTCCTTTGTGACAGCTCTTTGCCTAGAATATTGCAATATCTAAAAACAGTAATGCAATATTTTTATTATTTGCCCAAAAAAGAAATTTTCCAGTTGATTGCTTAAGAAACAAATAGAGTTGTGCTTTAAGCGAATATCAACACCATCTTTTCTGTGACTTAAATACAAATTCTACAATATATTGGCAAACTGTTATACATGTCTTTGTACAGGTATCAACGTTAAGAAAGCTATTGGAGCACAATCGCATTTAAACAGATTCGCAGTGCAATCACCTGTCGGTTCAGGGGGCCTGTTCAGAACTGTTCGTGCACGGGGTATTTATTCACTGGGAACTATTTAAGCCAGTCGAATTAGTAACTGTAAATTATCAGCTGGTAAAGATAAGCAGCTGACCAAAGAAGAAAGGATATGCTGTGGGATATACAGGGATGATGTATGGTATTGATCTATATACTGTGTTTTGGAAGGATACAAAAAATGTAACACTAGTTTACACTTATGTGGGACATTAGCTGTATAAACGAGGACTTGATCAACATCAATCAAACAAAGCAGTTCGTTATGATAGAACAGCGGTATATATATTGACGTGGACTGTCCACAGATCATCAAAGAATACAACAGTAATATGGGTGGCGTTGATCTTATGGATGGTCTAATGGGGAGATACCACATTCAACTGAAGACCCTAAGTCCCATGTTTAAATGATCTAAGTGTCACTATTTTGCGAGCAGATAGCTAAGGGTGTCTGCAAATACTCACCGACTGTACTATAGGAAGACCTCCAAATTGATCAGCCCAACCTCATATGTCTAGAACTGAAACCAACTACTCGCTTTGGCCACCAGATGATGTGCGATATGACGGTTTGGATCATGATCCAAGTATGCATAGCAAAACCGGAAAAAGAAGATCTTAATATTGTAAAAAGTCTGATACTTAAGTGTATTGCATGAAGTACAGTCTGAATTGTTAGTTCAGTTGAAGTACAGACTGAAAGTTGTTGAAGTGCAATAGGTAAAGTTTTTGCATATATTTTGATTTTTTGTATTGTTTTTTTTTATTTTAACAATAAAAATTATTTATTTCATTATTCTATTCACATAACACCTCTTCTAATTTTTTACGCCTAAATCTTTATTAGTGTCTAGAAGTAATCTACCTTCTTTCTCATCTGCAGATCAAATTTTAATAGATAAATATTGAAAAAATAAACATAAAATTAATTTTACCACCCACCTTACCTTAATTAGAAATTATCAGATATTTTCAACAATTTTAAAAAATAAACGGTAACAGGGTTAATCAAATGATAACTTTAAATAAATAACCCCCTCTGTGGCTCAGTGGTAAGAGCGCCTGCCTTTAAACCTAAAGGTCGTGAGTTCGAATCCCACCTGGGTGGAAATTTTCGTTTATTAAAAAAATTAATAAATGAAAATAATTTCTATCCTTGTGTAATCGGTACACACCGGAGGGACCGCAGACGTTCGGATACAATTAGCGTCTCTTAGCAAAGACAATGACGTCGACTTTGCTAAGTATCAAGACAATTACTCTACACACACACACACACACACACTACACCTCAAATTGTAAGATTGGCGAATGGATTTAGTGTCCGCAGTCATTTAAACACAAACAAACAACAATAACTTTAAATAAATATTATTTTATAATTATATTACTAATAAGACAGCATATCTTCTCTTTTAATCGACTTAATGGATCGCCTAGATATCCTTTGATAAACAATAAATCACCACACACCAATATTTACGTCAAAGAAAAAAGCAAACAAGCAAAAAAATTACCAAACTAGAAGATTACCTTTCTCCTCTAAGTATTCTGATATAACCAACCCACATTATTTTCTGTTTAAGATTATCAAATAAAAAAGTATGTTTATATTGAGCAAATAAAAAACTTGTTGAGGATTTTATGAGCAAAAATGAGAAAATTAGAATACACCAACAACTCTTAAAGTCTCGCAGACTAGTTAGTTGCAGTCTATGATTAGTATTGTCCAATGTCTGTCCCTCAATACTGAATTAAATCTTCTGTCGCCTTTAACATTCCGTAAAATAGCCACTTATGACCAATATTTCAGCATATTTTAAGCTTAAGGCGCCAAATCTACACAGTATCTCCATTAAGTAACCAGATCCTACTTGATTTATTCTATGTCACACATTAGGAAACGACATACAAGATTTACCTATAAGATTAACACACTAATCTGGCAATACATGTAAAAAAACCAACCATTTAACATAAAACTGCCTAATATCTACTGCAGTTACAATAAATAAATTAAGATCAAAAAATCCATTTCCAAATATAGCCCCAATTGTAAACCCAACTACTCCAATTCAAAAAACCAAAAAAAAAAACACTCATCGGCAACAATAAAAAAAGGAAAGTTTATGATAAATATACACCCCGAACCCCAACAACTAACTACCAAACAGCAAAAACAACATATCCACTCAAGCAAGGGAGATTTACAAACAACAAATAACCTAAAAATTAATCCAGAAAATGAGACAATGTATATAGATACAGGCAAAACGCAAAACAGATGCTCAATATCGCAAATTCCTCTACCAGCTACTACATCTACGGAGAAAATTACTGTCAGATCACTAAAACATAAAGAGAAGAAAGTCAAATTTGATCAAAATAAGGAAACAAAAAAAAGTTACACTAAAACATTTTTTGGTAACCCAAACTCCAACTACCCCGTGACTTACAAACTTAATAGATTATCAGCTTTGAGGCTTCACCAGACCCTTGATCATCAAAATATAAGCAGAAATGCCGAAACATATACAAAAAAAAAACAGCAGATATCATCAGTCCAATAACTAAAATATATAACTTATATAAAAGGACCGAAAAACGAAAGTCAAATGCACTTGAATAAAAATAAAATATTACATTAAATCAACCCTAACCTTCCAACAGACTTAGATAGCGACGCATATACAGAAACTTATTAATAAATCAACTGGCCAAAATTGCATCAGCTAACCTGGTGCCCAAAAAAAGTAACATTTTGGCACAAAATGATTTAAACCATACTTCAAACAAAAAATAATTCAAACATGGCAATAACTTGAAAGAACACCCCATCAAAGCAATATGATTTAACAAACATCCACATCTTTGGAAGTCAAAAATATTATTCACAAGAGACCTAAAAATAAATCAGTGTGTAAAGAATGTAACAGTGTTATAACGGTAAAACATTTATTAATCTTCTTCTTAGAGCGCCGTCTCCCTACGGAAGTTGGCAATCATAATGGCTATTTTTCTTTTTAAACTTGCTGCTCTAACTAAATCAATCGATTTACATTGATACCAATCACGTGGATTCTTTAACCATGAGTTCTGCCTTCGGCCAACAGATCTTCTTCCTCGTATCTTTACTGTATTATTATTCTCAAAATTTCACACTTTGGTACCCTCATCACGTGGCCTAGATATTCCAGTTTTCTGGTTTGTATAGTGGTGATTAGTTCTGTTTCTTTACCAACCGTCTCCAGTACTTCTTTATTTGTAATTCTATTAGTCCATGATATTTTTAATACTCTGCGGTATAACTAGAGTTCGAAAGCCGCGAATTTTTTTAAATTGCATTTTTTTAAAGTCCAAGTGTCATCTCCAAATTATAATAACATTTATAATATATAACAGCGAATGGTACGTAGTCTGATCTCCAAATTTAGATTTTTGCGGTAAGAGTGGATCTATTCGTATCAATGCTGATCTGGCAATCTCTATTCGCCTGTTTTTTTCTGAATTATGATCATTGGTTTCATTGATCAAGGTTCCCAAGTACTGAATGATTTTTCTAATTTTTCTATCACGTTACCATTGGTTGTCAATAAATAATGCATATTTTGTGGTCTTTTTGTAATTAGCATTGTTTTTATAGCGTTTATAGTAATTCCCATCTCAGTACTGTTCATACTTAAGCTTTCGATAAGATGTTGTAGATTTTCTATACTCGTTGCTATGATCACAGCGTCGTCTGCATATTGTAAGTTGTTAATAAATTTTTCGTTAACGGTAACTCCCACTTTGATATTATTGATCGTGTTTTGGAAAATTTCTTCAGAATATAAGTTAAACAAAAGTGGCGATCAAACACATCTCTGTCTAACTCTTCTACAGATCTTCATTTATTCTGAGTGTTGCCCATCCATTTGAACTATGGCAGTTTGGTTTCAATATATTGTTTGCACTAAATCTATGATTTTACCGTCAATGCATTTTTTTATTAGTATTGATATTAGTTTTTCATGTATTACTTTATCGAAAGATTTTTCGTAGTCAACAAAGCACAAGTGTAGATCAACGTTTACATCCTTATATGGCTGAATCAATATGTTGATGTCACATAGTCCTTCTTGAGTACCCATTCCATTTCGGAACCCAAACTGCGTCTCGCTTATATCCTCCTCTGTCCTTTCATATATTCTCGTATGCATTACTTTCAGCAGTACTTTTAAGCTATGACTCATAAGACTCAGTGTTTGATAATCAGGGCATTTTTGACCTCTTGTTTTTAGGGATGGTTATAAATGCTGACTTTAGCTACTCTTGTGGTATTATTCCCGTATCGTATACCGTGTTGAATAGATCTGCCCATACATCCAAGTTATCCTCTTCCACTAGTTTTAATAGTTCTACTGGCATTTCATCTAATCCAGCTGTTTTATTGTCTTTAGAGTTATTGATAGCATATTTAATTTCATCTATCGTTTTCCTCTCTCTCTCTCTCTTTCTCTCTCTCTATCTCTCTCTCTCTCCCTCTCTCTCTCTCTCTCTCTCTCTCTCTCTCTCTCTAAAGGTTATAATTCTTGTATTTTCTGCATTTTACCTCTTTCATCTTACAAAAGTTTTCATAACATGAAAACATATTTCTCCCATCTTCCTAATTTCTCTCTGGTAAATCTATTAGTACTACTCCTTTTTTAAATTTTATGTGTCTATTTCTTGACTATGACTTGCTGTCTATTTCGACCTATTCCAGTCACTTCTTTTATTTGTTTGTGCATATTTATCATATCATATTTTGTTTCTAGTTTTTCTATCTCTAGTTTTTAAATTGTTTCATCAAATAGATTTCCCTAGCTGTTTGGATTTTTTCCTTAATTATTCATTGTATTTCTTTATATTTCTGTAGATCTTTTCCTTTATATTTCCATCTTTGTTCCATCTGTAATAGTATTTCTTCTGTCATCCACTCTTTTTTAAAATAAACTTTCTTAAGCTGGTTTCAGTAATGTGTTTTTTTATATTTATTATTATAATGTCCAAATAATAACAGCAAATGACGGAAATATAACATACTCAACTTCTTATAGATACCCTAGAAGAAAACACAGATATTAAAAAATATTTTCTTTTCTTGAAGACTGTCAATTAGTTCAAAAGAACTAGAAACACATACTGTAATACACATATTATAAAATAACGTAAATATATTATTTATATTAAATTACTGTCACATTAATCTAAATACGCTAATGACCCCGCGTGATCGATCCGTTATTACAAAAAGTTAAGAAATACGACTACAAAATATGTTTTATTATTTTTTATTTCTTTTATACTTAGATGCCACCGTATGTTTACTTAACATTAGCTTCATTAGAATGAACAATTTATTATAAACTAGGTTGTACACACGCAAATAACAAACCGTCGGGTTGTTTACATGAAGAAATACAATAACGGTGAATTAAAGAATTCTCGATGATTTTAGATTAAATGATTCTAATTTTTAAGTATGTTAAGTTTTATAGGTTTAAGCGAGTTATTTTCTTTATACTTTGTTCCTTATGAAAAATGTTCAGTAGTATTTGTTCAGTGTATTCCATAAGCAAATTAATGTCATATATGTAAAGTTGGTTAATAGTTATTATTAAATAGTCTGGAACATGACGGTAAAAATAGTAGAAATCCTCAGATTTTTTTTATATGCATCGATTTGGATGAAAATTTGTGGTTAAGCTAAACATACCATTTATTTGGACATCTATTCTTTGCCAATATGTACTAAGCATATTAATAATTATTTTATAATAACATAAGCACATAACAGATAGGAATAACGCTAAAGTATGTCGAAGAAAGATTCATTAATACTTAAAACCACCCTTAATATGCCTAAAGTAAAAAGTATTATTTTACTGATATTTTTATTGATTTTCATGTTACAATACAATACTGTTAATATTACTAAGACATAATTAATTTTGTACGCGTAAGTTTTAAACCTAATTTTTAATGTTGTAACCTTAGAAGCCTCCGTTATTGCACAATCTCCATATTTCTTGTCATCTCCATGTGCATAGATTTGCATAGAAATTTGTAGTTAAGCTCAAATTACCCTGTACTTCAACATATACCCTGTGTCAATAGATTTATAATATTTTATAGGGGTAACAACTATGCTTATGGTCAAAAATTTTAAAACTGCACTTTAACTCTTACAGCAGGTTTTATAATAATACATCAATTTTCAGAAATATTATAAATGATTTTGTATCAGTGTTAACCTTCATAACCACATCCTATTATGGCCCATTCACAAAATGGTAAAGTTAGAGAAAAATTATTTAATTATTTAATATTAGGAATAAAAATTAGAAACATTTTTAGAACATTAAATGTTCTAAAAATGTTTTACATTTTAATGCTAAAATATAAATTTTATATTTTAGCTTCTATAATTCAGGAATAAAACTTAATAAATTCAATAATATTTGTAGACTGGTTAAGTATAAATACATATCTAAATAATTTCGTATTGTTTTATTTGCAACGGTCAAAAAAAGCTAGGTCAAATGTGACCTCACGATACCGTTGGTGTCATTTTAAAGCACCATACATGAAATCTGAAAATAGATAAAAATATTTAACCGGTCTCTTAGACTAATTAGTTTTAGTCAGCGATTGACCGTGTCTAAGGTCACCTTAGACGCTGAAACTGAACGTTTATATCAAAAACATAATAATAAAATTAAACGCATACAATCATAGGGAGAAAAGCTGTTTTAAGCTACCCCTAAAATTAGGTGGCCTAAACGCAACCAAGAAAAATAGTGGATATTTCATTATTTAGAGCATCGAAAGTAACGATCACTACAAAAACC
Source organism: Diabrotica balteata (assembly GCA_918026665.1). NCBI lineage: Eukaryota > Metazoa > Arthropoda > Insecta > Coleoptera > Chrysomelidae > Diabrotica > Diabrotica balteata. The sequence continues at coordinate 115,094,776 of OU898277.1, read as the reverse complement.
TCTCCATAAATTACACGATGGGGAGGGGTGATGGCATAGCTTGAGAATTCGATAAGGTTTGATTTTCTGACATGTGGGTCCCACTGTTCAATGAAACTCTTAAAATACAATAAAACCCTTAAATATAACAGCAAGCGACATATCTGTTGATTCTTGTAAATTAAATAACATTCACATTGAATATAATGGAACATAAATAGGCACCACCTAATACTAATGCTAATAGTATTAATTTCAAAACACAATCCATTGAAAATATATTGACCAGAAACTAATTTAAAAAATTATAAAGCTGACATTCTAAAAAATGTTAAATTGTTCTTTTTTTAAATTTTTATAATTTTTTTTTTAAATAGCAGGTGAAGGAGCAGTGAAAAACATAACTTTGATGCCATAACATTCCAGCTGATAACAACAATATCCGTTTTCCATCAAAGTCAAAATTACAACTATGATTTCAATTTGCAATAATATATTAAACAAAATACTTGTATCACGAATTAAGGTTGGGTATTTCAATAAAATTTCGGTATTATAAATCACTTCTTTGTAATAGTACATTACATAACGAGAGTTGTAAGAAGCGTATTACATGCGAGTAAAAAAGTTGCGCCCGAGCCGCGCAGCGGCGAGTGCAGTAATTTTACAAGCATGTAATAAGCTTTCAACTTAAGTCGTGTACTATACTTTTTCTACGATTATTTTCGTTTATAAAAATAAAAATTAAATTACCACTATATTTACACTGACAAATTAATGATTTTTAATCTGTCAAAATAACGTCTGTTAATTTGTTTCCATGGTAACTCGACCAACTGACTTACGAGGCTTATGTGATATTACACATTTTTTATAAAACTGAAGCGTAATTTTTTTATTACATGCTAGTCATGACGTGTCACTATCTGTTATGATGCATTTACTTAGCATCCAAATAGTAGGTAATATACAACTTACTAGTAAGAGAGTGAAAAACACATTTATCCTCCACTGACATCAGTCTAACGAATCTATACGAGTGATGCATTAAAAACAATAATTTAATTCAAGCAGTGATAAGTTGTTACCTAACTTCAAATCGAACTGATTACCCTTTCTATTACCGCCTACAAACCTACTTGTTAACAATGTGTATCTATTTTACAGACACCTACGATATCTCCTCAATTCAAACCCCTCCTCCTTGGAAAATTCGACTTTCCTCTACTGACACCAGCTTATTGCGCCTAAAACAAATTAGAAACGCCAGCAAGTTGGATTAATTAAAAATTTCTTAAAATTATAAGCAAATGTGGTAGCTGTTTCAAAGTTTACACCGATGCCTCCAAAAACGAAGACGAAAGTGGGGCAGCAATCTACTCATCAGATTATACAGAAGCTTACAAATTACCTTTATATACAACCACATTCTCAAAAAAACCTTATGCGATACTAAAAGGACTAGTTCTAATAGTTCAAAAAGAGAAATATTATTATTACAGATTCTCTCAGCTCAAAAAAACCAACTCTACTGTAATCATTCACTACTTCTTCTCATTAAAAAGCAACTAAAACATGCAGAAAATATGAACATTAAAGTTAATTTTATATGGGTACCGTGAGATACTGGATTCGAAGGAAACGAGGTTGTAGACCCAATAGCAAAGAATGCACCTACTAACCAAAACGCAGAAGAGAATACGAAATCTCTTCACACCGACCTAAAAGCATTCTTTAAAGAAAATATTAATTCAATATGGCAGGATACATGGAAGAACTCCCCAACCACGCTGTGCGAAGTTGATATTAATCATACAAAGTTCCCAAAATTTAACAATAGAGAAGACAACAAGTAACCTTCACTCGCCTTCGGATTGGTCATACTCAGTTAACACACGACTAACTACTAAAACGTGCTGATAAACCTGTGTGTGACATGTGTAAAAGTGTCTTAATGGTAAAATATTGTTTATTGCAGTGCCTTAAGTACGATGTGCAACGCAAAATGTATAACATACCTTCAACATTAAATAGTGCTCTTGGAAAAGATAGTCATACTAAAAATATTTTCGCCTATCTCAAAGACTGCAAGCTGTTATCAAAAATCTATTATTTTACTTTGTATAGATTTAGGTTTATTTTTATTTATGTATTGCTATGGTTGATATTCTATTGTTAAGTTCTAACTCTGTATCACAATCCATACATGCCAAAACCGCAGAATAATAAACAATCAGAATGGCCACTCTCCATGGAAAATTAAGTACGCGCATCACCTTCGCGCAGACGTTCCGCCATGTTTTAGAGGGAACCAGTGTTGTTTATGTGGTGTGCATAGAAAAATTAACCCGGTTCATTTGACATAAGGCAATCATAGACATACTATACAATTATATTAACATTGTTAAATATAATAACATAAATATAATATAATTAAACATAAATATAAACAATTACATAACCTCACAAATCATATGTCTGTGTTGTGTTTCCTTCTAAAACATGGCGCGCGTGCTGAAAAACTTCAAAGGCGGCATCTGAGAGAGGACAGTCTGATTGTTAATTATTCTGTACCAAAACCCTGCGTGATTGATGCGTCATGTAAGGAAAAAAAATATATTAAGCCTCACATTCAACTTCCCCATTAATTTAGAGTGTTCTAGAACAAAATGCCGATACCCAAAAATAATTTGTTTATCTTGTGTCTCAAACAACTGTTAATTGTTTTATAAAATCTAGCGTTACATATTAAATATTGGTGTATAAAGTTACTTAATTACTTAACCTAAAAACGCACTAATAACACTATGTGGTAGATGTTTTAATTTAAATAATAATGTAATTAAAATAACGTGTCACATAAAAGGTTTAAAATTTAAAAATACCTATACTTGTTAGAGATTATTTGTTTTATAATTATTAATACATTTTATTTGAGTGTAAACAAAATGAATAATATTTTATTTCCTATTTATAATATTATAATACATATTGTGATATCATAAAAAAATAATGTGGTACATTTGTATATTATATTTTAAATATATGCATTATTCATATTTTATTTTATTTCCCATTAAAAATAGTAAATACAATGACTGGAAATAATAAGGCCTAATAATATCTCTACAAGTACATATTGTTGGAATTAAATAGATTAAAAATCAGTATTTGTGGCATATTATGTGGAATAACTAGGATAATGTTTAATCAAAACTGATAAAATAGATTAATACAAAATTAAAAAAAAAACAAAAAATATATTTAGACGTACTTAATCATTTAGGATTTTAAATAGGCAAATCCTACACAACTCTAAGTATACAGGGTGAGTCATGAGGAACTTTACATACTTTTACCATATGTAGAGTCCCTCAGGGAGCATATCATGTGGCCACTAAAAAATGTCAACTCCTCTTCTTTATTAATTAACAGGGTGATTTGTGTAATTGACCATTTATTTCATTTTACTGTAGTGTTTATACGGCTCATTTGATTTTTTTAATTTTTGCATGATACAGTACACTACTATCAAGCATTCGACTGGTATTAACTAAACTAAAAAATTCCAGGACTGGCTTTGGAAAAATTAATTTAGGGATTCGTATTAAATATTACACCCTGTATATATTTTTTTAAAAATGCAATATGCAAATATGCAAATGCAAATGCAAGTCATTTTCAAACTACATAAATAGCCAATGAAAACGACATATGCGAGAATGTTGTCGCACTTTTATTAAATTTTTAGTGAACGATCAAATCTTACCAAAAATAGGACAATAACAACCATAGGGAAGTATCAAATTATAAGGTAATTAATTTAAACAAATGTTATAAATTTCAAACATTTTAATTGAAATGATAAACTGAGTCACTGCACAATAAAAAACAGTAACTACTAAAAATAACGAAGAACAATTTAAAAAAAAAAACCAAAAATATGTACATAGTTATGATAAACCCATAAATTAGAACTGGAAAAGATACAATAATGGTAACAAAATAAAAATAATTCAAAATAGATTTTCGAAATGGAACCCTGCAGCATGTACACATTTTTGTTGCCGACTTGTTAATTGACGTATTGAATTACGGATACTCTGGGGATCGTTTCTAATAGTATTACAACAATTGTATAATTTTATCAATTAATTGTTGTCGGTTAATATTCACTGCGTAAACTAGTTGCTTTAATCGTCCCCAAATATGGTAATCAACGGGATTGAAATCAGGGGATCTTGAAGGCCACGAAATAGGACCTGCACGTCCTATCCACCTGTTGCCATAAACTTTATTGAGATGTTGTCTCACTGCCAGTAAAAAGTGTGGGGGTGCCCCATCATGTTGAAAATACATCCCTGGAATAGCAACGTTCGCGTTGGCAAGCAAATTCGGCAAAATATTTTGTAGAAAGTTCAAATAGACCTGCCCTGTTAAAGGACCATCAAAAAAGTGAAGACCTACTAATTGGTTATTTATGACACCAATCCACACGTTAACCGAAAACCTTAACTGAGAACGACGTTCTCGAATAGCATGGGGATTTTCTTCTGCCCACACATGTGAATTTCATGAATTATTTATCCCGTCTCTGGTAAATTGGACTTCATCTGTAAATAGTGTCCTGTATAGCGTTGGTCGATTATTGTTAATCCATCTACAAAATTCCAACCTATCGATCTCATCTCCAGCATGTAGTCGCTGAACCATTTAAATGTGATATGAGTATAGAATATTTTTTTGTAAGACTCTACTTACTTCTGATTGAGTAACATTAAGTTCTCGACTTACTTGTCTAGTGCTTATTGTAGGGTTCATAGTAACGGCGTCCATAATGTCATCTTGCTGCGCTTCATCTACATGTCGCTCTGCTGTTCCACTAGGAAAAGTGCCATTTTCTCGCAAATAATTAAAAACTGACCCAAATGTCGGATGACTGAGAGTTCGACGATTAGGAAATTTCCTGCAATATTCTCTACTAGCAGCCCTACCATTTCCATTATAGAATCCATAAAAAAATATTATGTCGAAATGCATATTCTGTAGTCGAAAACTGATGTGGCATTTTGAACGAAAGTAACAAAAGCTCTACCAAAACTAACACAATGTACTTAACGTAGATATGACAGAAGAAATATGTATTCTTGTACACATAAATAACAATTGATAATGACAATAATGACAATGGGTATAAAATATCAAGAAACGTCAAACGGTCAACGCCAACCTTCATTTTAAACTTTTTTAGATTTATTTTTATTTAGTACAGTTGATGCAATGTATTATTATTTGACATAAAATTTTAATCATTTACAATTAACAAAAACTAACACATACAAGAGGTTTGACTTTTTAATCAATTTAGTTTATTATTTATCGAAAATATTGCCCCAATACGATCTATGAGTAAAAATTTAAAATTGAAAAACAATTGATTCTATCGTAGAGATAATACAAAGTGACAGTAAAGATGTTAATTTTCTACGTATTAGATTATGTTGCACGAACTCATTTTAATTAAAATGTTTGAAATTTATAACATTTGTTTAAATTAATACCTTATAATTTAATACTTCATTATGGTTGTTCTATTTTTGGTAAGATTTGATCGTTCACTAAAAATTTAATAAAAGTGCGACAACAATGTCGCATATGTCGTTTTCATTGGCTATTTATGTAGTTTGAAAATCAATTATTGCATTTCAAAAAACTATATACAGGGTGTAATATTTAATACGAATCCCTAAATTACTTTTTCCAAAGCCTGTCCTGAAATTTTTTAGTTTAGCTAATACCAGTCGAATGTTTGATAGTAATGTACTGTATCATGCAAAAATTTTAAAAATCAAATGAGCCGTATAAACACTACAGTAAAATGAAATAAACGGTCAATTACACAAATCACCCTGTTAATTAATAAAGAAGAGGAGTTGACATTTTTTAGTGGCCACATGATATGCTCCCTGAGGGACTCTACATATGGTAGAAGTATGTAAAGTTCCTCATGACTCACCCTGTATATGTAAATATATGAGAATATGCAAGTATGTTTGTTGGTATGTTTTACTATATATAAGAGAGCCAGTGCACGTAATTCAGTTGGTCATTTTTTCTGCACATCTATAACATATTATACATGTTAACTGGTTAGCGCACCGATGTGGTGCAAAAAGCATTAAAGCTGAAATGGGAATACGCTGGACATGTAGCTAGGAGCGATTTAAACAAATGGCACAGATCAATTTTAACCTGGAGACCATAACAACACAAAAGACCCAGAGGCAGACCTCCTATGAGATGGACAGATGATCTGAAAATGACTGCCAGGAAAAATTGGCTACAAGTAGCGTACAATAAAAACAATAGAAAGGAAGACTTGAAGAGGCTTATGCTCAGATGTGGACGTGAATGGCTAGACGAAGAAGAAGAAGAAGAAGAAGAAGAACTGGTTAGCCTATAATTCGAGGCCCTGCTATTACCACTTTCTTGAGAGAAGACAATTCCCCAGTTATAGTACCTTTTGGCGGAAGTACTGATAATATAACCGGCCAAAAATGACAATATAAAGGCTGTTACAATTTTATTATATTGTGTTTGTGTTTTAATGTTTGTCTCGTCCAAAAAATTTTATATCTTAACACAACAACTGGAGACAAAATATAAATAATAATAATATTTTATTAAATATTCATTATAAAATACACATAATAGGGTTAAAACGCATAAGTACGAGTAAATGTGTTACTTTAACTTTAACACATAACTGAGTGTTTGGTGTAGCTTTTATCAGATTGATTATGCCCAATGGCAATAACATCCCAATACAATACTTGGTTTTTCAATCTCACACTCAGTTAATATTATAGCTGCTTCTTCTTCTTATGGTGCCCTATCCAATTAGTGGGTATTTGCGACAATTCTGGCATACTTCTCTCGATCTTGTGTGGCTATAAACAGTGCTTGGGCATCCAGGTATGTACAATTCCTTATGTTTTTAAGCTACGAGTATTTCCATGAGCCATTATTTCGATGCCCCGTTTTCCTTCTATCTTCCCTTCCATAATATGCTTTAAGAACTGGTACGTGTAATTTCAAAATACATAAACCAGATAAGCAGTTTTTCTTAGTTTTATTATTGGCAGCAGTTCTTGTTCTCTGCCCATTCGATTTAATACTTCGACATTTGTTGTGTGATCTGTCCAGTGCATTTTAAGTAGTCTTCTAAATAGCCACACTTCAAAGGCCTCCAATCAGTTCATCACGTTGACCTTTATGGTCCACATTTCTACACCATATAGCAATCTGATGTAAATATATTATTTTACAAAGCCATATCGAAGCGTTAAGTTAAGGCTGCTGTTGCTTAGCTAGGTTCTCATATTAATAAATGCTGTTCTGGCTTGCTCAATCCTGCTACGCATCTCTATGTCTGAATATAGATCTTAAGTTATCCAACTACCGAGATATTTGAACTTGAAGACCTTTTGGATATTCTTATTGTTTACTGTTATATTTATTGTTATATTTAATTGCATATTTCGTGTTTTACTTTCCACCTTTACCTTCGTATTTTCTATAATAATCTTCAAGCCCAATCGTTCTCCTTCAGTGTTTATTCCATCTGTTATTCGTTGTAACTCTTCTTGGCTATCAGCTTTTATGACTGTATCATAAGCATAGCGAAGATTACTAATAGTCTGTCTATTGATTTTGATTCCATCTTCAGTGTCACTTAAGGCTCTATCGAAAATCGTTTCAGATTATGGCTGCTAACTCACTTAATTTATTATTATTTATTGTCATTTACTGTGTTTCAGTTATTTATTGCTTGTTTTATGTTGTTTTAACTGTTAGTTTTTATCACAAATAAAAATACCGTACTGGGGCCTGATGATGGGGCAAATATTGTCTTGAAACCAGTAGCTCAAAATGTACTAACCTAATTAATAAAAACTACATAATATTATTATTATTATTATTATTATTATTTACAATAGATTTGAGCAGGGGTTGCAAACCCCATATGCCCATGTGACTACAATGTTATATAGTGTACAATTAAATTGTTACATTACAGTAGTTACATATTAAGCACTAACTAACTAAATGAATATACAATAACATAGGTAATAGCAAGTGTTTAGTACAAATTAAATGTTCAACTATGGAACAAAAGGTCATCCAGTTTATTTTTGAAAATATTGACAGATGGAGCATCTATGATCTCAGCCGGAAGGCTATTCCATATCGAGAAGACTCGATTACAGATAAAAAATTGTCTGGTTTTTGTTAAAAAAGTTTCCTTTTTAAACTTAAGTTTGTGGCCACGAAGACGATTGTCATTGTCTATTATGAACATATTCCCCAAATTTCCAAAGTTGTATTTTACTATCCGAAACGTAATAATTAAATCGCCTCGAAGTCGACGTTGTTCAAATGTAGTGAGATTGGCCATATTCAGTCTTTCTGTATACGTAGGTCTTGAGCGACCAAAAGACATCCTGGTGCACTGCCGCTGTACATTTTCGAGAATATTACGATCGCGCACTAATACTGGACACCAAACAGTTCCGCAATATTCCAGAACTGGACGAATGTACAGTTTATACAGATGAATTGAGCTCATTAATGACATTTTCGCAAACGTTTTATTTAGTAGATATAATTTACTGTTAGCTTTTTTAGAAATATGCAAAATGTGTTCCGACCAACTTAGATTGTTATTAATTATAACGCCTAGATCATTATGCGATTTCACTGTTTTTAACACGCGCCCATTAATAGAGTAAGGAAGACACGGATTATTTTTACCCATGTGAAGAACTACACATTTTTCCACATTAAGAGGCAGCATCCAGGTAGAGCACCATTCCGATATGCAATCAAGGTCATCTTGTAGTAACTGAAAATTTACGGAGGGATCGGAAAATAGCTTCGTGTCATCTGCATAGAAAGCATTGTTGCATTTAATATGAAATTGTAGATCACTTGAGTATGCTATGAATAAGAGTGGGCCCAAAACTGATCCTTGCGGTACCCCACTTAAAACCGTTCTCTCAACTGAGAAAGAGTCCCCAAATCTAACACAAAATTTTCTATCTGTTAAATACGCGTCGATCCATTTCAGTAGTTGACCACGGATACCAAGGTGTTCCAATTTATGTAATAGTCTTCGTTTTGGAACTCTATCGAAAGCTTTAGCAAAATCGAGGTATATAATGTCCACCGGGGCTTTTCTGTCTAATGCTCTTGACCATTCATTGACACACCAGAGAAGATTTGTCATTGTAGAACGTCCTTTGACAAAACCATGCTGCTGTTCTGGTATAACCAGTTCATTTTGCAGAAAATCAGAAATTGTCTCGGCAATAATAGTTTCCATTATCTTAGATATTATAGGTGTTAAGCTGATAGGACGATAGTTATTAGGATCCAGTTTGTTCCCTTTTTTAAAGATCGGTGTTACAGATGCGGTTTTCCATATAGGAGGCAAAATATGTGTAAAGAATGATAGGGACATAATCACATATAGTGGATAAGCTAAAGCATCAGAACATTTCTTTAAAAATAAAGAAGATATTAGGATATTTTCAAAAGAAGAAGAAACTCGTGACGAAGTAATATTAGGGAACTGATAATTAGTGGATTCAACAGAGAAAACCTTGGAGAAAGTACTGGCGAGAAGTTCGGCATTCTCATAGTTATTTTGGGATATATCCCCATTATCATTTTCCAGTAAAGGTATAGAAACTTTTGTTGTCAACGAAGATCTAATATACTTGTGCAATTTTTTACAGTTATTACTGATGGCTATACTCTCTTCGTAGGCAACACAAGCTTCATGTAAAGATTTCTTTAAATCTCTGGCAAAGTCTCGATGAATTTGTAAATCCTCTATGCGATTTGTACGTCTATATTTGTTCCACAACTTTCTTTTATACTTGATCAGATATATTAATTCCCCATTAATCCATGGTTTTATGTTATTTTTGTATATGGTTTTTTTGAGGGTATTTTGGTTTTTGCATAAATTAACAACCTGTAAGAACTTATCCCAGAATACAACTGGATTCCTTATGTCGCCGAAAACATCATTCCAATCAATGTCAGTCAGTTGGCGATTTGCATTTTCAAAATCAATTATTTCATATACCGTTTTATTAACATTAGGATTAGGAGTACAGTACTGTAAGTTAAACTGAATATGAAACGTTATGACTGCATGATCTGAGTTACCTACTGGAGAACTTATTAAGGGATGTGTTAATAAATGGGGATCATTAGAGAATACTAAGTCCAAAATAGATGGTAAATTATTGATTCTGAAACGAGTCGGCTCCGTTATCAATTAATGTAAATTAGAATTTAGTACAAAATCTGTAAATGCGTTTTTGGCAGTTGTTAAGCCACTAGGTGGATCAGTTATAGGCCACGAAATGTCTCTAAAATTAAAGTCTCCAATAACAATTAAATTCTCTAGTCTAGACAGTTCATCAAGTGATGCGATAAGGGACTCATCATCTGCTAATCTAGAATCACCAGGCCGATAAACGCATACTAGGTGAAAAACAAAAGAGTTTTTATGAAATTATTAGTAATTTCTGAAGACAAGTAGATACAAGTTCCTCCTCCACGCCGATTACGACGATCACACCTATAAAGGGAATAATTATCAATGTTATAGAGGGAGTCAGGATCATTTGGTGTTAACCATGTTTCAGTGATAAGAATTATTTGAGGATTTAGGTTTTGAATGTTGCATAAAAATTCATTAAATTTGGAATTTAAAGTAGCTAGATTAGTATAGAAACAGAGCCAATTATGAAAACCTGAAATATCAGAATTAGTGACGAAAGTTTACAATTTTCGGGACACCTTGTATATATTTTATGGTTAAATGTTCCTCTCCATTCGATTTTTTTTGTTCCAGTTCCACTCGAAGTTCTTTTAGGCATTCTATTTGATTTGGAGTCTTATCGTCGATAATGGAAACGTTTTTTAAAGAGACGTTTTGTAAAAGTTTCTTTTTATTCTTCAAAATATGTTTGGCTTCATGTTGATTTTGCATAATGACCTTTATCATCCTAGGGAAGCGATTGTTTGGTTTTCCAGTCCTGAAAAATGTGACAGGAGTGGAGTTAGACATTACAGTATCTAAAATATTTTTTAATATTCCATCATCGTGACTTTTCTTTGTTTCAATGTCTCCTGTCATTTCGGGTATACCCCTAACAAAAATATTCTTAGCCCGGTTAATGCGATCAACTGCTTCATTTGCTATGGTATCTGTAAATTTTGGAGATGAAGAATGATCCTCAATAGATAACTTGTTTTCGATCTGTAAAAGTCTTTCACTGATATCATTAGCTTTTTGGTCTATTAGATCAATTTTTGATTGAAGATTCTCTTTTAGATCTTTTAAAAGCGTCTTTAAATTAGCAAAGTTTTCGATATTAGAGCAGCAGTTGTTGCAAAGAATTTTAATTCCGCGTAGCTTATGCCTAGTAACGCGATCTTCGGCTCGTAGATCAGTGCAAGCTAAATGTATGTTCTCTTTACATGCTTCACATTATAGTTGTTTTGATGATTCTCGATCATCGATTGACTTTGAACAGTTAGCGCAGGTCGACATGGTGGGAACAGCAGAGCAGCAGTGGGAGTGAATCGCCGTAAATAGATATAAACAAAATAAAAAGACTGACCTTGCAATCTGTAGATAATCCAAAAAACGGGATCTCTGATGCACTTTATGACGAAATAAAAACACCACTGGCAATAGAAAATTCTTATGTTTAAAATGATATAAAAATGATCGTTAAACTCAAACAATAACCAACTGTAGTTTGTAATAATTCACAGGGAAACGTAAATGATGCCACACACACTACTAATCTATAGTATTAAAAAAAATTGTGAGTATGGACTCATTTCCCATATACTAATATTATGGACTCACACTGCCAACCTTTTCATCATTTTCTTGAGGTAATCTTGCCGTCACCTCAACATCTCCCAAAACTACGATTATAACTGATTCTCTTAGTTTAGTAAATACATACAATAAAACAGCTTTATACAAACAATTTCTTAGGCTATCTAATTCAGCACTAAATTCATGTTTTAAAAAACATCAAGTTAGTTTCGTTTAGATCTCATCTATACTGGTCTGCAAGACAACAAAAACGTTGATCATCAGATGAAAGGTGATTGGCTTTTATCAAAAGAGATTATATTTCAACAGTTTTGTGTAAAATAAATTAGAATTCAAACTACAGATGTGAAAAAAAAAACAAAACTTAGAGGTAACTTAGTTTCTATCCTTAAGTTCCATCACTTTAATTTAATACACTTTAATATAAGATAGTTTCATACTAAAATTGATTCATCGTCATCATCGTCAACCTGTACGCGTACACTACTCGAGATATGTCTCCCTCAGCTCTCTCCATATGTCTCTGTCTTGTGCGGTTTGCATCCAGTTATTGCCAACATGCTTCAGGTCGTTAGTCCATCTAGATATTGATTAGATTACGAATAATAACCATTAACTGGTTTAGCAGTTAATTAACTTAATGAAGTCCTATATAAATTAACAGAACTAAAAATAGACATAGTAGTCATTACCGAAACAAAAAAAGGAAACCTGCTCTAAAAATCTTGGAAAATATGACACATTCTATAGTGGAGTACCAAAAGAATGTAAAGCTAAACAGTGAATTTTTTAATGATTCGCAGAATGTCATAAACACAAGTGAAATCGCTACGAAATGGAAGATAATCAATCATACTTCGGTACTATACATAAAAACGCTGATAGAAATTATTGTGAAAATTACCGAGGAATAGCTGTGACCGGATCTATGAGTCGAATTTATGAAAAGGTTTAAAGCACGAATATTAATATATAATAATTAATATATATTAACAAAAGCCGTCAAAGTGCTAAACAACCAACCAATGACAAAAATATAAGCAAGGGGGCAAATAACAACACGATTTTAACATCAAAAGGATTAAAGCAAGGATGTTGTTTGTTTCCCACTTTATTTAAAATATACCTCGAAAGTAATTTAAAAAGATGGAAAAAAAATGCAGGACAATGGGGATATCGCTCACCAACACTAAGGTATAAACGCTCAACTTTGCTGACGATCAAGTAATAATGCCTTAAGATTATGAGGATTCAGACTATATGGCACGACAATTAATTAAAGAGTACATTATATGGGGTCTAGAAGTAAATAAAAAGAAAACCGAATATCTGTGGAGTAGAACAAAAAAAATCATATTAACGATGACATCACGATAAAGCGCTGCTGTGACTACAAATATCCAGGTATCACTATTTCACAAGATGGAACATTAAACAAAGCCATAAGAGAGATAAGTACGTCAGGAAGAAAAGCCATCACAATGTTAAACAGTATTTTATGGAACCAATCCATCAGCAAAGAAAATAAAAGGAGACTAAGTAAAAATTATCACTTAATACATCTGTGAGGTATGGCTACTAAAAGAAAGAATACTGAGATATCTAGAAGAGAAAAGTATTACCAATGAACGAATTTTCGAAATAATGAGAATCAAACGAACAATCACAGATGACACATCAACAAAACAACTAATATGGTTCGGACACATATAAAGAATGAATTAATAACGACTACCAAAAGAAATATTAAAATAGCAACCAGAACGACAGAAAAAACGAGGTAGACCAAGAAAAAGTAGGAGCGAAATAATAAATAAAATATGAGAAAGAGGGCCATAGAAAAAGACCTATGGAACAACCAGTCTAAGTAGCGACTGAAAGTCGGAAAATGGCGGTAAGGTTACAAGTTACAAGTAGTAGTAACAATAATTATAACTAAGGAACTGGCTTTTTATAGATGTTGACCCTTTGAAGATTCGACCGATAATAACTTAACAAAACTGTTTGTTAGGTGTTGATAATCTCGTTGTAATTTTTATACTTTATTACAGACCATTATTAAAGTTTACAAATACATGTTTAAACTTTTCGCATCAAACCTATTACCTGAATTAAAATAAAAACTTGTTAAACAATTTACATTGTTAATTACTTCATTAAAACGAACCCTTCAATTATGACCTTTGACCCTACCATTAACAACATCACTAAACCGAAAAATAACGTCCACGATTTTCTCGTAATGAGGTAATTAATCTCAATGTGAAAAACTAACGTTTTCGGTTTAAAAATCCTCCAAGTGTCGTTTCGTTGCGGAAAAGCTTTCCTGGAAAGTTCATTTAAAAACAATTTGAGCGCCGTTTTGCTTCAAATTGAGCTCTCGCAGTCAGAGACGGAGAAAATATTAAAAAAGTTAAGCATTTTTTTATTATTACAATATTACCGAACAAAACCTTTAATCTACTTGCAAAAAATGTAGCTGTTTATGAACAATTTATAAATAAAATAATTAAAATGACTGATGCAAAAAGTTTATAAAATGTATGAGGGAAGAACCAAATGTCAGATATAAATGAATATGTTCATAATTGAGAGAAAAACTACACAGTCGATATTGAGAATAATATAGACATTATACAACAATCGCAAAATAAAGTTCCGAGGAGTATTGGGGATGTCAGGGGTACGTCAGAAAAGAATGATCTTTATAAGGACATGAGTGTAAAAACTGTAGTCACCATCATTAAGAAAATGGCAGAAAGTCATTGATAGAGCGACTTTGTAGCTATATAAATAATGATGCAATTCAACTCATTGACAATACTGCGTGAACTGGAAGACTGAAAATAAAAAAACCCTTTGAACTAGTTTAGGTGATAGTGTAAACCTAAAATTTAGTGCATTATTTCTTTAAGATTAAAAAAGGGCTGCCATAGGGTCTCCTTCTTTATCTGTTCTCCTACGTAAGGATGTAGTGGCGTCATGTAATTTGTTTGATTATTTCTGTCCCATTTTTCGTGTGCGTTGTTTTGCTTCGGAGAATGAGTAACCAGCCATCCCCTTTATTTGATCCGCCATCATACTGGGGTCATACTATTACTTGCTCCATGCCTTCTCTTCTTCTAGTTATATGTCCAAAATGTCTTAATATATTTTGGTTGATAGTTGTGATGAGTCTAGTTTTTATGTTAAGTTCTGCTAGAATTGAGTTATTTGTGCAATGGGCGGTCCATGGTATGTGCAATATTCTACAATCGACCCACATTTTAAATTCCATTATACGCTTTGAATCGGCTTTTTTATTGTCCAAGTTTCTAAACCATAGATTTGATAGGAAATATCAGTGCTCGAATAAGGCGTAATTTTTTGTTTTTTGTGATGTCAGTGTTTTTTGTTTCCAAATTTTTGTAAGTTTAGCTGTTTAGCCGATCTTGCTATTGTGATGCGTCGACAAGTCTCGTTTTCGCATCTTACACTGTAAGTAATAATGGAGCATAAGTAATTAAATTGTCTGACCATTCATATCCTTCCATGATTCTTATCTTTGCCTGGTTGTTTCTGACTCTAGCGATGATCGTTGCTTTGGTTTTCTGCATATTTATTTTCAAACCATATTCCGTACTCACAGTGTCTAGCCTATTAATAATTTGTTCCAACTCTTCTGGTAATGACACCAATATAACAATTTCATCAACATAACGAAGGTTTTTGATTTTTCTTTCTCCTATCGCTGCCCCACCTGGCCATTTCTCGGCTACCTTGCCATAGGGTAAACAATAAATATTGAGAAAACTTAGTCAGTCATTTTAGATGACAATTGCGTTATGATCACTTACGAAAATGAACCGTAACAAACGCCTTTAACCCCTTTGTGGGCCAGTGCTTCCATATTGGAACCATTATCTTACATTTTTTTACTTAATTTACCGCTGAGCTTTAGGCTGAACCATAAGCAGATACTGTTAAGTGCCTTGTTTATCTTATGCGTCGTAGAGATGCGTTTGATTTTCAGCGCCTCAGTTACTTCAAGAGAGTGGTTAAAGTACCACTTTTTTGAAATTTGTGCGCAAACTGGTAAATTCTGTTAAAAACGGTAAGTAACGATATTAAACGATAAGAATAATATAAACAGATACGGTTATTATTTGCTTAACAGGTCAAATAGAGTAACCAATACCGTTGTTTTTAACCCCAGGTACTCTACTGTTAGTGGATAAATAATTTACTTTCATTACAGAAAGACAAAAATGCAACGCTAGTTTTCTATGGCATCTAAACTTAATTAATGAAACTCCAACTAGTGTAGAGTTAGAAGTATATGATAATGAAACCGATGCTGAGGAAGTTTAAGATCAGAAGAATAGATCTACTTAAGTATATATTGGAGTTGTTTTTGTTGTTTTTATTAGAGGAGATGTTAAATATTTTAGATTGCCAAATAAATCTTTATGCAACTTAAAAGAATCAGAAAGAAAAAGTAGATTTACTTGTACAGATCGTAAAGAAATCAAATTGTTTTTGTTGGGTAAATATTTTGATGGGTATAGAAAGTTTACCAAGCTGCAAAGATTATTAGTCATCCAGTATTGATGATTAAACCTATTTCCCTTATCTTTTCCCTTAATATTTTTTAGTTTTTGATTTTTGTTCTTAAAAGTGATATGTGTCAAATTTGCGATAGAAAAGGTTATTTAGATCATATATTTTTTAAATGTCGGAAATATAAAAATAAAACAAATCAGTTTATTCAGCACTTACATGATCATAATATACCTCTTTTGTCAGAGGTGTGATACTCTTAATATAGTTAGCTTGCTGTATTCATTGGCTGCGATTCTATGACATATGGACAACTTCATGTAGGATTTTTCTCACCAAAGACTTTACTTCATTTGGTCTGCCCATTGTGTTGAAGATCTTTCTTCTGATGTTCGGCCTTGTTCCTTTCATTCTACTACTAACAGTTTCATAGTCCGCCTTCTTCTGGCTACGTCACCAAAATTGACAGATTGGTTCTGTGTTATATCCAAAACATGTGTAAAATTCATTGTAGACCGCATTTTTAAGGTTAACTTCTATCATTTGTTTTTAATTCTCTATTTCAGCTGCGTCTGTATTACTAAAAAAATAAGGGCAGTAACCAATCTAAGCTTTGTATTCCTGGTAAATCTTTGGTTGTTCGATGATTAAATTAATTTAGCTATTGTAGTTCATTACACTACTCTACACTTGATTCCAGAAAAGTTATCGCCATTATTGGTTATTATAAAGGTCATTTTTGTTTTTTCGTTGATGATCTTAAGTATGATGGTAATTATTTTGACTTCATTTGCTGCTAATTTAAGTGTGTCATCTACGTATCGCTGGTTACTAATTTTTCTGCCTCCTATAGTGTTTCCCTCATCCCGTTCTTCTAATTTACTTACTATATTTTCAGAATATATGTTGTTTAATAATACTGACAGTATAAAGCCGTATCTACGCCTCTTCTTTCTTTCGAACGCGTTTAAATATATTCCATATATTTTAACTTTGGATAAGTTTTTGTTAAACAGATTTCTTATTAGGTTAACTACGTAATTTGAAACTCTTGCTTTCTTATTACCAGCACTAATACATTGCGTTTCCTTTTTTTTGTTATTTATCTGGTGTTCGATATCTGCTCAAGCGTTTCTTTTCTTGGTACGAAACCGCATTCTTCTTCGGTCATCTCTGCAAATTAAAAATTGTTTAGCTGTTCGTTGAGTATATTTAGGCTCCATTTAATATATTTAGTGTCTTAGTTTATGGAAGTAAAAGAATTTATAATACTTTAAAAGTTTCTCTCTACCAAAATAGTCCTTCAGTCTTCAAGTAGATAAGATATTACTACTGTGGTTTTCTAACGATATATGTATTGTAACCTCCTAAACGTAGCTCGGTGTTATTTAATATATACGAATATGTAATTTTTTAACGAGTACCTTGACAAAAAGCAAGTATGCCAGTCTTTTTCCTTTTTTTAGATAAAATTATAAATATGCTGGTAGGTTTATACTTAGTTTAGTTATGTGTAGATCAGTTTTTAAACATAGCGATGATGTTAAAATTAAGCTGTAATTTAACTTTGTACAGTACAATATTCTATATATCTATCTATCTATATATCTATCCATCTATCTATCTATCTATCTATCTATCTATCTATCTATCTATCTATCTATCTATCTATCTATCTATTTATCTAATATTTATTTTAATATTGTTCTGACGGTATTAATCCATCTATTCCAAATTAGACATAATTAGCTCAGTGGAGAAAATATCTCAATATTTAACAACCCACAAAAACAAGAATTTGAAGTAATATATAAAATTGAATTTAAAAAGTCAAATAAAATTAAATTAAACATAAGCAAAAAGGAACTACAGGCTATAAGAACTTTAAATAATGACGACTTTATAATTATTATCCCACCAGCAAAAAAGGGAAATGCAACTGTGATAATAGATATCATTCAATATAAAAACAAAATACAAAATTAAAGGCCTAAGAACAAATGGACCTTATACAAAATTAACAATGGATCAAATAGAGGCTTTGGAATACACAACATATAAAACTTCATTCAAGTTCAAGGATTGTTTAAGAAATTATCAAAAACGTTTAATTACAACTCATTACAGTAAGACACCTATTTTGTATGGAGTACCAAAATTTCATAAAACGACTATACCAATTAGACCTTTTTGTAGTATCATGAATTCTCAATCGTTAACGTTAACCATCAAAAGATGATCGAAATTCTGAGAACAACTGGAGTTTACGAACAAGACTTGCGAATTATCTCAGAACTATACTGACACCAAACGGCAACAATTGAAATAGAGCACACAACATCTGAAGATTTACAAATCCGACGAGGAATAAGACAGGGTTGCGTCTTATCACCGCTACTGTTTAATTTGTATTCGTAGTCTATATTCAGAGAAGCATTAGACCAGGCCCGAGGCGGAATTAAGATTAACGGAATCAGCATAAACAACATCAGATATGCTGATGATACTTTCTTAATAGCAAGCAAAGCACAAGAACTACTAAATATAATAAATGCGGTAGTTCACCACAGCGAAATGTTTGATTTACATCTAAACGTTTCCAAAACGAAAGCTTGAGTATTTTCAAAGACACCAATAAACGTACATGTGCATGCCAAGGATCAAATAATAGAACAGGTAAATCCATGAAATATTTGGGAGCAATAAATATCAATAGTCAGTGTAGTCCAAAAAAAGAAATACTATTAAGAATATAACAAGCAAGAAAAATATTCAGGAGCATGAAAACATTTTTTACAAGATCAGACCTTAATCTGCAGCTTAGAATCCGAATGATTAGATGCTACGTTTTTTCTGTCTTACTGTATGGTTGTGAAAGTTGAACAATGGACTTTGAAATAGAAAAAAGAATAGATGTCTTTGAGATGTATTATATACAGACAAATGTTGGGAATTCCATAAGTACAAAGAGTTACTAATGTTGAGGTACTTCGTCGAATGTGTAAACAAAAAATTACTTAGAATATTCAAAGAGAGGAAAATGCAATACTTGGGTTATGTGTTAAGAGGCGAAAGATATGAATGACTTCAAGTTATACTGAGAGAAGAAGTACAGGGCAGAAGATGAGTAGGAAGACGCCAGAACTCACAGCTGAAAGACCTGATGAGATGGTTCGACCGCTCATCCGCAGAAATCTTTCTCGCAGCAGTTTCCAAAACAAAAATTGCCATTTGATTCGAGAACCTTCGAAAGGAGACGGCGCCATGAGAAGAAGAATGAATTCTCCTTGTAGTGAACTGTCGAGATGTTTATTAAACAATATACCACTATTTGTAAATAAAAATGACACATTTATTAAAAAAAAAACACAACCCTAACCCATAAATTATCAAATATTAAATTTATTAAAAAAATATTTTAGTAAGTTTTGACACAAATAGTTTATTTACAAATATGCCATTCAATAATGCCGGGATAATAATATGAGCTTTTTTCTTATCTTTTACTTCATAATTTATTCGGGAATCACTAACAGGAGAATTTTACTGTCATCGTGGCATATTTGCTATGCTACGTTCTTTTCTGACGGATATTTTCAAGTTGATTTTTTAGAAACGAATAAACTACCAATTACAATGAAGCCATCCAAGAAACGCAACTTTGCAATATTGGCAACATCATTTTAAAAACGTCTACTTCAACAAGTATAATATGTGGCTGAATTGTTAATCAGAATGAGTCAGATAAAGTTTAATTATTAGCCCTAGAGCAAGGCGGGGTCGCCGGTTACTCCACCCCAGTAATTTTTTTGACATGCCCGCGATTCTGATGAACCTGTAACTTGTAACTGGTGATGTGTATTTTTATGTACGTTTACATTTAGACTTATTTGTAGCGCATTTCCGATTTTTGACCCCACCTTGTTTAACGTAACAAGTTTTTACCGATACGTTATTTCTAAGTGTTAATATTTATAGCGCCTTATAAGCTTTTTTTCTAATACAGCATCCCTATGGATCTATATAAACGTCCTCTTACGTAAGAAGAATTCTGAAAGACCCTTTATGAAGTGAAGAAGAATGTTCTTTTGGTAAAAGTGAAGATAAACATTATGTATTATTGGACAAACATTTTGAAGATATATTTGATTTGACATAATTGCAAGAAGAGGGTGATATTGATTTGTATCAAAACGCCATGGACCAGGATTTAGAAGGAGAAAACTGCCCCAAATTATTCGATCGAAATAATTATATTTGGCTTACACAACCTATAAGTAGTAAGAGAACGAGAACCAAAAAAATATTGTTCCTTATCTACCCTGTCCAAGTAGGGAGGCTACAACTACAACCAACATAAGATAATTATGGAAACTGTTGTTTCCTGTTTTGCTGATAGAAATAATTTAAACAACCCAAATAAAGAAATAGAAACTATCAAAATAAAATGTACCGTAGAACAATACTATACTCATAGAATGAACAAAAACAAGTTGCTAACACTTTTTGGCTTATTATATTTTGCTAAAGTTTTAAAAAATGCGGCCAAAAAATCTGTCAGTAATAGATATGCGGACAGAAAAAATTGGTGTTCCCATATTTATATCACTATGTCCAAAAACCGTTTTGAATTTCTTTTAATGTGTTCATGCTTCGACGACGAAACCACTCACACAGAACATAAGTCTTTAGATATCTTTGCACCTATCAGATGTGCGATGAAAAAACAATCTATATATTCTGCTGTGCCATATATTGGTAAAGATCAGCGAGTTCCGCAGAAAGGTTTATTTCCTACCCAGTATGTTTTAAAGCTAACTGAGAAAGTTCGGGGTACCAATCGCAATATCTCTATGGATAACTGGTTTTCGTCGTGTAAATTAGCCAAATAATTATTAGAAAAGGGTTTAACAATGGTAAGAATGCTCAGAAAATATAAAATAAAAATACCTGCACACTATTTGGAAACGAAGAGATCAGAAATTCCGTCCTTAGCATTTGCACTTACGCAAATGTTGACACATGTTTCAAAACGAAACAAATACGTTCTATAAATCAGTTCCATGCACTCTTTAGACGAAGTTGATGTAGGTACCAAAAAAACAGAAATAATTCTATTTTACAACAGCACTAAGGGGGGCGTCGATAACTTCAATGAACTTTGTGATTTAAAAACAGTTGCCAAAAAAACAAGAAGGTGACTACTGAGAGTTTTTATTAGAATGTTAGGTGGACGTGGAGTAAACACAATGGTTTTGTACAGACTGAAACATTCTGACAAAAAAATTTTGCGTTCGAAATTCTTAAATCTTAACAACGAATAAATAATATACGGCTTCGGAAAATACGGCTTGTAAATAATATAAGAATAATTCTGTCTCCGGCTTCTTCACAATATGTAGCTTCTCCATATAAATTTTAAAGTGTTTGTTTGTCTTAGTGTAGTGTATTTTGTATTGTTATGTCCAGATTTTACATTTATGACATTCTACTATGTCGGATAGGCCACAATTGACGAAATGCCCCTGAAGATGATCTATTGATCGAAAGTACTTAGGCAAGATTAAATTAATCACCGTGTTCGATAGTTGCCTTGTACACCCTCAAAATATAAGAATAAACCATTCAATTCCTAACTTGTTTTTTAATTTACTTTTGATATCTTAAAAAAGTGCTTTTATATTTTGACTCACTCTGTATATTAGTTTTACTTATTGTTATCTAACAATAGTTTTTCTCATTAGAAATCAAATCATTTAATACATTTTTTGACAAATAACTTTAAAAAATATTTAAATGTCTTTTATTTTGAAAAATATTTTCCTGTGGTCGTTGACCCCACCATGTGAAAATCGTTTCACCAATTTGACCTTGTGGTTCTAGGGTTAGAATAATTTTTCACTAAGTAACACAAAACAAAATTTGTTAAATTTATTATTGTATTGTATTTTGAGGAAAACGATTTCCGAAGTGGAAATTGAAACATATTAAATCATATTTATGATTTAATACCCTTCTACTTCTACCCTAAGGTGTTGGGTGTAAAGTCTCATTTTAGGTTTAGTATACAAACTTCCTTTAATTTTTCTTGTTTCTTGCCAATTTCTTCGCTTGCTCTTTGGTGACTCCTCCCCTGTCTAGGATGGCGGCAATTTCATCGTCCCAGGTCTTCATGGGTCTGCCACTCAGTTCAAGATTTTTCTCGCTTCCCACATTTGTTTCACTAGGCTTTCTTTAACCATCCTTACCATGTGGCCGTACCATCTCAGTTGGGCTTCTTAGATTTTCTTCTCTATTGATTGGACTTCAAGGCGTTCTCTTTTTTTATCGTTCCGTATTCTGTCCATTCTGGTTACCCCTAGTACTCTTCTTAGATACTTCATTGCAATACTTTGCAGTTTATTTTTTACTCTGGTGGTGAGCGTTCAGCTTTCACATCCAAATGTTAAGATAGGTACAAAAATTGTGTTGTAGATAGCTATCTTGGCTTTTTTGGGATACTTCTTTTTTCGATAGGAATGTCCTCTTAATTGCGTGGTATATCCGGGCAGCGTTTGCTATTCGATTGTTTATCTCTGCTTCTTGTATACCCCTACTCTCTAGTTGCATTCCCAGGTATTTGAAGGTTTCGACTTATTCTAAAGTATCTTTATTGATTTTAATGTAAATAAATTTTACTATTGTTAAAACAAACAGTCTAAGCCAGTAAAAAAAAATACTGAAATCACTTAACCTTTAGGTTTTATGTATGTAGTCAAAATCAGTATTTAAAAAGCTTATCTAAATTTAATTCAAAGAAAATTTTATTTTATTTAAAAGTCCGTTAATTTTATTATGTTTATTTACTTCTACGTTCTAAATTTTGTAAATAAATAAAAGTTTAACAGAATAGAAGACGTATTTGCAAATTTGAAATTTTGTTTAGACGATTATCTACGTTAAAATAAATTAATTCTTAAGAAATCATTTACGAAAACCAACCCAAGTTATTTATTTAAAATCAAGAATCAAAGGTATGTTATACCCAATGGATTTTATTTTGTTAGCAGAAAACTTTTAATCCCCTATAGAGTTCGCCACTGAAGCAAACTGACGTCTCCTTCAAAAAGAGTGAAATCTTCATCGATCGTCTTTTGATGTCTCTTCCGCTAATACCGACTTCCGAACAATAACTCAATTATGATAACGAATCCCTTTCTCGCTTAATAAATTTTAGGTTCGTATAAACTGTAAGTGTCAAAAATACAAAAAGTATTTTGTAACGATCGATGTAGCACGTAAGTGACTGACAGGCTAAAATTAATTGTTCAAAATTCATAAACTTCCACGGCTGTACGCGCAAATTTTATTATAAAACAAAATATTTTAAATTTATTATGTTCTCGCTACAGTACGGGGAGTATTTGTTGAACACACACACACACACACACATAAACACACATACACATATAATATACCAAAGTCTGGAGTGGCCCAGAAGTCTGGAAACGGTCAATTATCAGTAGTAATATCCCTAGGACATAGATAACAGACGAGATAATTTCATGACAATCGAAAGCTCGTTCCTTGGTAACAGCACGAAGCCGAAGGCTGAGTGCTGTTACCATGCAACCAGCTTGAGAAATATGTCATGAAATTATGAGGCATTCATCAATGTCCGAGGGATATTCGGCGGATAATTTTTCGAAAAAAAAAATCATAACTCAACATAACGAAACATTTATTTATTAAAAGTACAGTTAGTGAAAGTACAATTATTAAAATTTAAGTTAACATTAGATTCGTTGCTGTTCTCTACTATGGAAGATCTATTACCACGCATAATATTTATAATCTTGTTGTGGTGTTCTTGATCGAGATTCAAGTATGGTTTTATAGAATTCTGATTGCCATGAATATTCCCCAAATATATTTGTGACTGTAGGTTGTATTTCTGGGAATTTTTTCTCTGATTAGCGCATTTATACTTTGAACATTCTCATTGCTGAAACGTGACATTTTGAAATTTATTTGGATGAAGTTGTCAAACTCGATCGTGTTGTCATAGGGATTGAAAATTGCACTGAATGCAATTATCAGTCTAATGTTGACATGATTGGGTGAAATTGTTCCACATGACACAAAATGACGAAATTTGAATGGTTGTTAGAACAGTCGAAAAATTATCTCGTAAATTGCTAATCATAATTGTACAAAATTTAAGGTGCACATATTTTCTAATACGGAGATTCCATATTTGATATTTGCATTATTACCAGATTTGCCATTTCTCTAATATTATTAGTAACTTTGGTTTTTCAAATTTATCACCCTGTATATTCAGTCATCATTAATATCATCTATTCAATGCGACGTCAACCATATGTAACACATGATTTTATGTATTCTGGAAGGTTTTAAATACATAAACCAGCAGTCTGGCAACGCCTAATTACCTCAATAAATTTTTTAATACTAACTATTTTCAACTAGATTAAAACGTAAAACTTAATAGACTAAAATTTTTTTAATATAATGGTTACTTTATTAACTGTTCAAAATGCTTCATTTGTGAGTTGACAGTACCCTAATCGATGTTAGAATGCATCTATCACATTTCTCCATGATTGTCTAGAAATTATTTAAGATTCATCGATAATTCGTTACCTTAGAGCATATGGATAAACCATATATCATAAACTTAGAAATGATCCTACCAATATCTTCCAAAAAAGAAATAATACCCTTATTGACTTATTGACAGATGGGACAAAAGTGGATATATATATATATATATATATATATATATATATATATATATATATATATATATATATATATATATATATATATATATATCACACTGTTTTTGATGGATTGGAGTCAATAAAAGGGGCTATTTGTTGACTATTTTTTACTCGAGCTTTCAATTGTGATTACAATTTTTATCAAGAGCTTCTAAAAAATACAAAATATCTTACAAAGTTGAACTAGAAATAAAAATTTTTTTGTTAAGTCACCAAATAAAATTAGTTTTTTATATAACACTACTGCCTACATATTAAATACAAAAAATATTAATAAAAAAATGTCTTATTCTAATAAATGTTTCTCTGAAAAATTTTTATGAAGTTTCTTAAGAAAAAAAAAATTGAATTTGTAAACAAAAATAGAATAGCTACAACCAGCCTAAATGTCATAAACTAACTTAAAAATGTTTAAAAAATTCTACTTATCACCAAATACAGCAAAATCACTTAAGATACACAACGCTATTCCACCAAAAATTTATGGTTTACCTAAAACACACAAGGAGAACATACCTCTACGTCCTATCATTTCCTGCATTTAATCCAACTAAGAATATCTTTCAAAGTTCTTAAAAAACATTATCTCTAATGTCATAAATAAAAATCCTTATTATATTAAAGATTGCAATGAACTTATTTCTAAAATTAAAAACATTGACGTACCAGATAACTATAAATTAATCTGTTTAGATGTCATTTCACTATACACTAACATCCCAATAAAACTTGCTACTGACATCATTAAAAAGTGGAAATGACATAAAAGAATACACTAACATCTTATTGCAAGAATTTTAATCATCTGTACAGTTAACGTTAAACTTAACATACTTTTTATATAAGGTCGAAATATACCAACAAATGTTTCCCAACTGTTTCTGGAAGACTTAGAAGAATCTGTCATGAGTCATTTAGATTTTAATGTACCATTCTTCTACCGCTATATCGATTACTGTATCTGTGCTATTCCAACAAATAAAACAACCGAAATTTTAGATATTTTTAACTGTTACCATACAAAATTAAATTTCAATATAGAAAATGAACAAAATAATAAAATAAATTTTCTGGATATTACCTTATATCGCATAAACAATACAGTTAAAACCATGTGGTTTACAAAAAAAATACATGGTCTTCACGATATTTTAACTACAATTCCCATAAGAAGTCTGTAATTATAAGTCCCGCTGATAAATCTATAAAACTAACAGATCCAGAATAAAGACCAACTGCAATAAAAAAAAAATGCCCTTCTAAAGAATGCATATCTCGAACATCTAATCGAAACTATTTTCAAACTAAGACTCAATAAATTTTATAACAATACAACTAACAACAAACCCAACAGTATCAAAACCACTTATACAACTCTTCCATATAATATAAAAGGTTTATCCGAACAACTAAAAAATCTTTTAGCCAAACATAATATAACAGTGGCACACAAAGGCAACAACCTCTTAAATAAATATTTTTTACAAAACTAAAAACACAAACTCCAAAACAAAAATCACATATTGTTTACGAGATACCATGTACTAACTGCGAAGGTGTCTATATCGGTCAAACCAGTAAACTGCTTCAATCCAGAATTCGTTCTTACAAATGTAACAAGAACAACGTCACTGCGCTCACAAAACATGAGAGCGGGAAGAAGCATAAATTTTATTTTGAAAACATCAACAAACAGAACAAAACAAAAAGAAGAGGGAGATATAATAATCAATAGAAATAAAAAGAAATACCAAAGCAATAAATAACAAAAAAGATACACAAAACCTAAGTAAAATATATTTCAATCTAATTTAAATAATAATAATATAACATCATAAAAAGCTCTTAAAGTATCTCCACCTTAGCTTTTTCGAAAACATCAACAATACGCCCATATAAAAATAATTATATACTAATGACAGTAAACAATGAGATATCAGATATCAACTTTTATTCGTCAGTTCGTTAATGTCTGTGTCACGTTTTACGTTTTGGTAAGTCATATATATATATATATATATATATATATATATATATATATATATATATATATACGAAACTTAGAGCTAAGATTAATATTATTACTAAAATTATAAAATTAATATCAAACTCACCAGTCTTCCGGGTTGAACCGCGTCGATATCCATTTTGCCGAGTACGTAGTAGTAGTGACGCAGTGATCAGTGAACAGTGTAGTAGTGTCTGGGTGCTCGGAAGACTGAGACCTCAAAAGCCTGAGGAAGGCATCTCGGCAAAATGGATATCAAAGCGGTTCAACCCGGCAGACTGGTGAGTTTGATATTAATTTTAGTAATATTATTAATCTTAGCTCTAAGTTTCATTGTACTAACCGCGGAAATCTTTCCGAACATATATACATATATATATATATATATATATATATATATATATATATATAATATATATATATATATATATATATATAGGTAAAGAACTAATAAATAAGACTTACTCACAATCAATTTAATTTAACTATCCAGGCGACCGGTTTCGCTTTCTACAATATGCAAAGCATCTTCAGGTCTCGATACAAAGTTAAATAAATGATCCGGTACCCTATTAATTAATGGATGGTAAAACATGGTTGAAACTCGGTTTTAGACTAAATACTATAAAAAAAAACACAATACAAGAAGATAAATCAAATAGTATTAGATAAATATACGAATATTTTTTAGAAACATAAATTGAACTTTAAAACATAAACTATAAACATAAAGAAGTCATATAGATGTTCAATACAAGACCAAAAAGAAATAAAAATTCAAATAAAACAAGCAAATTTAATAGAATAATCATCTTCACCATTTGCATACCCGGTTTCACTGGGTCTTCTAAAAAAAGATAAAGGATACAAAACCAGATAATGTTTGATTTTCATTAAATAAACAAATTAGTTATTTTGAACCGCAACCTTCTTCGTTAATTGACGATATTTTAGGCAAAATAAGGAACGCCAGATTCTTGACTACTTTAGATGTAAATTCTGCTTTTCGGTGTATTCCGGTTCGGATAAAACGTAAATATAAGACAGCCTTCGTTACACAAAATGATCATTGGCAATAGAAATGCTTACCTTCTGGACAATTATTCCAGCAGTGTATTAAAGAATTTTAAGTAATATGATCAGAAAACATCATTTAATCGCATTTTGTATAAACTACTTAGATGATATTGTCCTATTTCTTTCATGATTCTTGACACACCTTTCTAGTGTCCGTGCTCATTGTGGCAGGTATGTTTGCATATATGTGATTTTTTTCAGTCTTTGTTCCTGATATATGTTTTATGCTCATTTATTCTGATAAGTAGTGCTCTAACAGTTTCTTCTATACAGAAATTGTTTCATTGAGAGGGTATTTTATAGATGCGGTTCTTTGATCTCTCTTGTGTATTGTTATGTTTGGTTTTATACAGGATAGTTCTTAGACTATCAGTTGTTAAAGTGTTGTTGTGACATACTTTTTCCTATTCCTTTAATTTTTTAAATAAGCCTTTTTAATATGGTCTTGTCATTTTGAATCTCTTCTTGGCGGTGTTTTGGATTGGTTGTGGTGTTTTGGTGCTTTCTTTCTTCCGCCTTGTGAAATTCTTTTTTAAAGGACATTGAGTAGGGAAATAGGACATAAAATTATGAAATAAGTAATGACGAATCGTTAAATACAATTATAAGTCTATATATTTGGCAACTTCTTACATAACAGGCATTGTGTATTGAACGTACCTCACTAAAGATCTATTTTAAAGCAAACTTATGACCAATATTCATTTTCGTAATGACCAAGGTTATATGCACGTGTTACATGCTTGAAATATTTGTTTTTTGGGTTTTCTTGAGTTATAGTATTATAATTGAATTGCATGTGAAAATATACTATTTCGTACATACCCTAAACTTTTTTAATATCAGGAATTCTAATAACTCTAAAAAATATTAGTCGCAGATAAGTTAACCAACGTTCTTTGGACCCAAGTTTACAAATTCATTGTCTTACACTTATATCTGAAATGACGGTATGTTTTTTATTACGTGCATTTTGTTATTACGCAAACCCCCGAGAGAAATATATATTATGTAGACAAC